>JBBDHG010000293.1:460000-572500 GCA_037951165.1 Lophius americanus
TCCGTGGGGAACTTTAATCTGCATGGAGGATCATTGTTAACAGATACAAACTGAGATCTGCCACATAAATATGACTTAAACCAGTTTAATGCAGCGTCTTTGATCCCGACTGTTCTGTCCGTTCTCCAAACCGACCCTCTCCGTCGCCAAGCTTCTCCTCCTCCAGAACCACTCTGGCCCAATCCAACAACTTCTCCTCCTCCAGAACCACTCTGGCCCAATCCGACAACTTCTCCTCCTCCAGAACCACTCTGGCCCAATCCGACAGCTTCTCCTTCACGATCTACAACTCCACTGCTCCTCCGTCTCCCTGGGTGTCGTCCTCGACTACATCACATCTGAAGCTCACATGGACAACACCACTCCGTCTTCACCTCCATCCTTCTCCACCCATCTCTCAGTCCTAATAGCACCGCCTTCATCGTCAGCACCATCTTCACCACCCGCCTCCATTACTGCGATTCTATCTTCTCTGGTCTTCAGGTCAAACTCCTCCATAAAATCCAGCTGGTCCAGAACTCTGCTGACCGCATCAGGACCAGAACTCCTTCCGTAGAAAACAGGACCCCCGTCCTCCCGCAGCTTTGCTGGCTCCCCGTCAAACACCTCCTCAACTAGAAGATTCTCCTCCTCACCTTCAAGTCCCTCTATAACCTTGCTCCTCCCTACCTCTCCGCCCTTCAATACTAACCCATCCTCCATACTCTTCGCTCCTCCTCCTCGCTCATCACTGCACCTCCTGCAGTATGTCTTCTGCGGGGTCCAGAGCCTCGAGCCATGAGCCCCTCGTCTCTGGAGTCTCTGCCCACAAACTTAGATTTATCAGTTAAACTTAAAACAGTGTTTTTTAATTGAGACACTGAATTCTAACAGAACCCAAGATATTCGTTATGGGCTTTTGGTTCTGTGGGATTTAAACATTCAGAGTTTAAAACTTCCAACCCACTGATACCAGAACCGATCAGAACCATTGAATACAAATACCTCCAACCCACTGGTACCAGCACCGATAAGAACCATGTAGATACAAATACCTCCAACCCACTGATACCAGAGCCGATCAGAACCATGTAGAATGAAATACCCCATCTACCCCAGAACCGATGTCCAAAGAACCCATCTAATATCGTTTTGTGATGGAACTGGTGATTTACACCCCAACATGTTTATATTTGTTTAACTATGGTAAAGATTGTTTATGTTTCCCTTTAGTAACCATTGTTGTTGTTTGTTTACCAGTAGTAAACATTGATGTTAGGTTGCCTGTTTCTATCAGAGCCTACAAATCTGTGCTCTGATCCGTCTCCAGGTCCAGATCACAGGTGTAAATCTGGTCCGGTGGATCTGGTCTTCCTGATTGACAGCTCCCGGAGTGTCCGGCCGCACGAGTTTGAGACCATGAGGAAGTTCATGATCGACATCCTGGACCAACTGGAGATCGGAGCCAACGGAACCAGAGTGGGTCTGGTCCAGTACTCCAGCCAGGTGGGTTCTGTCAGTTGGCACCGACCCCTTTCTTGAAAAGTACTGTTGAAATAGCGGGTTCTTTGGAATAAAAGTTGAGCATGCTTCACATCAAGCTAACCACATTAGCACTAGCATTGTTAGCATGTAGCTGTTTTTTTTGGCATCCGATGCTAACAGGTTGGTGGAATGTTAAGCTTATGCAACATCTCATTGTAACAGTCTGGACGGATTCTACTATTAGCGGTCTAACGCTAATAGGCTGGTGGAATGTAAAGTGTGGTGGGCATCTGAAACTAACAGGTAGTTGGAATGCTAGCATAAGTTGATATATTATTGTTACAGGTTGCTGGAATGCTAACATGAGCAATCTAATACTATCAGGTTGGTGGAATGTTAATGTCAGTGGGCATCTTATTCTAAAAAGTTGATAGAACGCTAACGTTAGCAGTCTGATGCTAACAGCTTTGGTAAATATTCACATTGTTGGGCATCTAATGCTAACACGTTAGTGGAATGTTAACATTGTTGGGCATCTGATGCTAAGAGGTTTGTGGAATACTGAACTTAAGCGACATCTCATTGTGACAGGTTGGTGGAATGCTAACATTAGCGCTCTGATCCTATCAGGTTGGTAGAGTGCTTAACTTAGCGGACTGATGCTAACCAGATAATGGAGTGTTAACATTAGTGGTCTAATGCTAACAGGTCCGCAATGAGTTCTCCCTGAAGGCCCACGCTCAGCTGGACTCGATGGTGAAGAACATCCAGCAGATGGTTCCACTGGCTCAAGGAACCATGACAGGTCTTGCCATCAGATACGTGATGAATATCGCCTTCAGCGTCGAGGAAGGAGACCGACCGAAGGTGGGTCACATGTTCAGACGTTAGCCACGCCCCCTCCTTGATGTTTGTAAGTGTGTTGGTTCAGCCATTAAAGGTACGCATCTCAAAGACATCAAAGACATCACAGTTAGACGTAACTAAGATCTCATAGACATCAAAGACATCAAAGACGTCAAGATTAAATGTCACTACAACAGCAAAGATATAAAGGTCAAAGGTATCAAGGACATCAAAGACATTAAAGTCACACTAGACAACAATTTTTCAGTCATATCCCCAAGACATCAAAGACATTATGGTCACATGTCAGTGTAATGAATGCGTCACGCCACCCTCCCTCTGGTTGTGATCTCGGTCTCCCTCTGACCCAGCTCTCTTGTTCCTCAGGTCCCTAACGTGGCGGTGATCGTGACTGATGGGCGTCCTCAGGACCGCGTGGCGGAGGTAGCAGCCGAGGCCAGAGAGAAAGGCATCGAGATCTATGCAGTTGGTGTGGCCAGAGCCGACATGACATCACTGAGGGCCATGGCGTCTCCACCCTTCGAGGACCACGTGTTCCTGGTGGAGTCCTTCGATCTCATCCACCAGTTTGGACTGCAGTTCCAGGACAAGTTGTGTGGTGAGCCAGCTAGACAGGAAATGACCTCATTGTCTGAGAGCCGCAGTAAACATTTGGTATTTTCATCAAACCGGGTCTCACTCACAAAACAGGTTCCGTAAAACCTCCTCAGAGGGGCGATCAAATAACCCCCGGTCTGTGGTTCAGTGGGTTGGTCTAGTTCAGGCAGCATCTAAAAAGACCCCGAAGGAGCTCACAACCTCCCGAAGGAGCTGTTAACCTGCTGACCAGCAAAAATCTAACAAAGAAGCCCGGAAACTCCTGAAGGAATTAAAAACCTCCTGAAGGAGCAGACATCCTCCTATAGGAGCTAGAAACTACCAGAAGAAGCATATAACTTCCTGAAGGAGCTAAAAAAAAAAACCTGGAGCATGTATAAACCTCCTGAAGGAGTACAAAACCTCCTGAAGGAGCTCAGTACCTCCCTAATGACTTAAAAAAAGTGTGATGCGTCTAAAAATCTCATGAAGGAGCAGAAATCCTCCTAAAGAAGCCAAAAACCACCGGAGGGAGCTCATAACCTTCCGAAGGAGCAGAAACCTCCTGAAGGAAGAAAAAGCCTCACAAAGAATCTCAGAACCTCCTTATGGAGTAAAAAAAAACTCCTGAAGGAGCTAAAAACCAACCTGATGGAGTTTGTCACCTTCGGAAGGAGTAAAACAACCCTGAAGAATCTAAACACCTCCTGAAGGAGCATAAAACCTTCTGAAGGAGCAAAAAACTTCCTGAAGGAGCAAAAAACCTCCAAAGGAGCTCATAACAGCAGAAAGCCTCCTGAAGAAGCTGATAACCTCCCAAAGGAGCTGGACACCTTTTGAAGGAGCTAAACACTTCTGGAAGGAACTACAAAAATAGCCTGAAGTATTTATTATCTCCTGAAGGAGCTTTAACCTCTTGAAGGAGCTTTAACCTCTTGAAGGAGCTGGTAATCTCCTGAAGGAGCTAGAAAACCTTAAAGGGTAAAAATCTTCCTAAAGGAGCTAAACACCTCTTGAAAGAGCTAAGATTCTCCTGAAGCAAATAAAAAATTTCCTGAAGTTTCAAATCGGATTCCCTTACGGAAAGAGAGCAAGAACTCTCTTAGCTGAAACACAAACCTCAGATCCTCCTAAAAGCTGAAAAAATAAGGTGGACTAGACCAACAGCCTATGGTTCTGATGGACCGGACTCTGGAGGACCTAGTTTTGACTCACAATGATGGTTCTGTTGCAGGTCTGGATCTGTGTCTGGAGGCACAACACGGCTGTGAACACATCTGTGAAAGTTCTCCGGGTTCTTACCAATGTCTCTGTCTCCCTGGATACACTCTGAATCAGGACGGCAGAACCTGTGCAGGTAACCACTGAGAAACACAGAACCTGTGCAGCTCAGTGCCTGGAATGTTCCAGACTGTTTTGGTCTTAATGAAACCATTCTGTACCGTTCCATCCGTTCTGGTCCATGTTATCTCCGATCTACAATTCAAAGTGATCCAATGATGATGTAATGATGATGTAATGATGATGTAATGATGAAGTTAGGCTGATGTCATGATTGCGGTCTGAAGATGTACGGGTCTGTGTTTGGTTTCAAGTCGTGGACCTGTGCAACAAGCAGAACCAAGGCTGTGAGCAGATCTGCAACAGTTCTCCAGGATCCTTCAACTGCGACTGCAGAGATGGGTTCAAGCTCAACCAGGACCAGAAGACCTGCTCCAGTGAGTATTAGCCTGATGCTACATGTTCTCATGATTCTAGTATAGCTTTTGCTACGTGTCAGCCTGACGCAATACTCATTGTTCCCTCCTCAGTGATCGACTACTGTTCCTATGGAAACCACAGTTGTGACCATCAGTGTGTAAGTGTGCTCAGTGGCTACCTCTGCCACTGTAACCATGGCTACCAGCTGCTGGACGACGGGAAGACCTGCCGTGGTGAGTATATTGTTGCCGCCATGTTTGGCGACAGGTTTGACCTGGTTTCAGAGAACCAGAAGGGAACTGTCCACTATGAATTGATGCTGACATGATGGTATCAAGATGATGTGATGGTGTCATGATGGTGTCCTGAAGATGTGATGGTGTCATGATGGTATGATGGTGTCATGATGGTGTCATGAAGATGTGATGGTGTCATGATGGTATGATGGTGTCATGATGGTATGATGGTGTCATGATGGTGTCATGAAGATGTGATGGTGTCATGATGGTGTCATGAAGATGAGATGTGTCCTGATGGTGTCATGAAGATGAGATGTGTCCTGATGGTGTCATGAAGTTGTGATGGTGTCATGATGGTATGATGGTGTCATGATGGTATGATGGTGTCATGAAGATGTGATGGTGTCATGATGGTGTCATGAAGATGAGATGTGTCCTGATGGTGTCATGAAGATGAGATGTGTCCTGATGGTGTCATGAAGTTGTGATGGTGTCATGATGGTATGATGGTGTCATGATGGTATGATGGTGTCATGATGGTGTCATGAAGATGTGATGTGTCCTGATGGTGTCATGAAGTTGTGATGGTGTCATGATGGTATGATGGTGTCATGATGGTGTCATGAAGATGTGATGGTGTCATGATGGTGTGATGGTGATGTGATTGTGTCATGATGGTGTCAAGATGATGTGATGTGTCATGATGGTGTCATGAAGATGTGATGGTGTCATGATGGTGTCAAGATGATGTGATGGTGTCATGATGATGTGGCGGTGTCATGGTGATGTGATGGTGTCATGAAGATGTGATGGTGTCATGATGGTGTCAAGATGATGTGATGTGTCATGAAGATGTGATGTGTCATGATGGTGTCATGATGATGTAATTGTGTCATGATGGTATGATGGTGTCATGATGGTGTCATGATGGTAGGATGGTGTCATGATGGTGTCATGAAGATGTGATGTGTCATGATGGTGTCATGATGGTGTCATGATGGTGTCATGGTGATGTGATGGTTTCATGATGGTGTCATGAAGATGTGATGGTGTCACGATGGTGTCATGATGGTGTCATGAAGATGTGATGGTGTCATGATGGTGTCATGAAGATGTGATGGTGTCACGATGGTGTCATGAAGATGTTATGGTGTCATGGTTATGTGATGGTGTCATGAAGATGTGGTGGTGTCATGATGGTGTCAAGATGGTGTCATGATGATGTGGTGGTGTCATGATGATGTGATGGTGTCATGGTGATGTGATGGTGTCATGAAGATGTGATGGTGTCATGGTGATGTGATGGTGTCAAGATGATGTGATGGTGTCATGATGGTGTGATGGTGATGTGATGGTGTCATGATGGTGTCAAGATGATGTGATGGTGTCATGATGGTGTGATGGTGATGTGATGGTGTCATGATGGTGTCGTGATGATGTGATGGTGTCATGGTGATGTGATGGTGTCACGATGGTGTCATGAAGATGTGATGGTGGCATGATGGTGTGATGGTGTCATGGTGATGTGATGGTGTGATGGTGATTTGATGGTGTCATGATGGTGTCATGAAGATGTGATGTGTCATGATGGTGTGATGGTGTCATGGTGATGTGATGGTGTCATGATGGTGTCATGAAGATGTGATGGTGTCATGATGGTGTCATGATGGTGTCATGATGGTGTGATGGTGTCATGATGATGTCATGAAGATGTGATGGTGTCATGATGGTGTCATGATGGTGTGATGGTGTCATGATGGTGTGATGGTGTCATGATGGTGTCATGAAGATGTGATGGTGTCATGATGGTGTCATGATGGTGTGATGGTGTCATGATGGTGTGATGGTGTCATGATGGTTTCAGGAAGATGTGATGGTGTCATGATGATGTGATGGTGTCATGGTGATGTGATGGTGTCATGATGGTGTCATGATGGTGTGATGGTGTCATGATGGTGTGATGGTGTCATGGTGATGTGATGGTGTCATGATGGTGTCATGATGGTGTGATGGTGTCATGATGGTGTGATGGTGTCATGATGATGTCATGGTGTCATGATGATGTCATGGTGATGTGATGGTGTCATGATGGTGTTATGATGGTGTGATGGTGTCATGAAGATGTGATGGTGTCATGATGGTGTCATGATGATGTGATGGTGTCATGATGGTGTGATGGTGTCATGATGGTGTGATGGTGTCCTGATGGTGTCATGATGATGTCACAATGGTGTCACTGAGGTAATTCGAAGTACTGATGTTAGCTGCAGACGCGATAATGTTAGCTGCAGATATGCTAATGTAAGCTGCAGATGTGCTAATGTTAGCTGCAGATGTGCTGAGGTCAGCTGCAGATGTGCTATTGTTAGCTGCAGATGTGTTGATGTTAGATACAGACATGCTAATGTTAGCTGCAGATATGCTTATGTAAGCTATAGAGATGCTGGTCTAAGCGGCAGATGTGCTAATGTTAGCTACAGATGTACTAATGTCAGCTGTAGAAACGCTAATGTTAGTCTCAGACATGCTAATGTAACCAGCAGATGCTCTAAAGTTAGCTGCAGAAATGCTACTGTAAGCGGCAGATGTGCTAATGTTAGCTACAGATGTACTAATGTCAATCAATCAATCTTTATTTATATAGCGCCAATTCACAACAACAGTTGTCTCAAGGTCCTTTCCATAAAGAGCAGGCTTAGACCAGACTCTTTATATAATTATCTACACGACCCAACTGCAGACACGCTAATTTTAGTCTCAGATATGCTAATGTAAGCAACAGATGCTCTAAAGTTAGCTGCAGACACGCTACTGTAAGCTCTATCTGGCTAAAGTTAGCTGCAGACATGCTAAAGTTAGCTGCAGACACGCTACTGTAAGCTCTATCTGGCTAAAGTTAGCTGCAGACATGCTAAAGTTAGCTGCAGACGTACTGATGTTAGCGGCAGACGCTCTAATGTTAGCTGCACATGTGCTGATGTTAGCAGCTAACATTAGCGTGTTGTAAGCTGCAGACGTGCTAAAGTCAGCTGCAGACATGCTAAAGTTAGCAGCAGTCGTGCTGATGTAATTCAAAGGCTTGTTAATTTCAGCTAAAGAAGTTCTGAGGTCAGCTCAATACGTGTTGATGTTTTTATCCCTAAAGATGTTCTGTTCCTGACCTTGGAGCTTGTTTGTGACCCCTGACCTCAGTGAGCCATGGTTCAGCCGTTTGGTCAATTCATTATGAGGAAATGTGTGTTTGTGTGTGTCTTTGTGTTTGTGTGTGTATGTGTTATAGTCATTGACCTCTGCTCTGAGGTGAACGACTGTGAGCAGATCTGCATCAGTTCTCCAGGATCCTTCAGCTGCGACTGCAGAGAAGGGTTCAAGCTGAATCAGGACCAGAAGACCTGCTCACGTGAGTGATCGTGTGACCTAGTGAGGAAGTATTTGACCCAATGAGTGACCATTTGATCCAGTGATTGATCATGGGACCTAAGCAGTGGCCCTCTGACTTAGGGAGTGATCATGTGACTTAGTGAGCGAAAGTGAGCTACCCTTTTGATCATCTGAAGGATCTTGTGAGCTAGTGAGGGACCATAATAATAAATACCAATATACATTTTAATTATGGGCGCCTTTCGGGACAGACAAGGTCGACTTACAGATAGACAATAAAAAACAAGTCAATAAATATCAAGACATTAATTAATAAAAGGATATGCAATAAAAGCTAAAAATAAATACAGCAATCCCACAGAACAAGCTAGTCTGAAGAGGTGGGTTTTCAGGAGGGATTTGAATGTGAAGGGAGTGAATTTGGCGTATGGTTTGTGGCAGAGAGTTCCAGAGAAAACGGGCTGTACAGCTAAAAGCTCTGGACCCCATAGAAGATAAAAGGGCAGGAGGAGTAGTGAGGAGCAAGGAGGAGGAAGAGCGAAGAGTACAGGAGGGCGTATAGGGATGGAGGAGGACAGAGATGAGCAAGGTTATGGAGATTTGGTGATAAGGAGGATCTTATAACTACATAGTGGGTGATCACATGACCTAGTGAGTGATAATATGACCTAGTGAGTGATAATATGACCTAGTGAGTGATCATGGGACCTAGTAAGTGATCACATGACCTAGTGAGTGATAATATGACCTAGTGAGTGATCATGGGACCTAGTAAGTGATCACATGACCTAGTGAGTGATAATATGACCTAGTGAGTGATCATGGGACCTAGTAAGTGATCATGTGACCTAGTGAGTGATCATGGGACCAAGTGAGTGATCATGTGACCTAGTGAGTGATCATGGGACCTAGTGGGTGGTCATGTGACCTAATGAGTGATAATATGACCTATTGAGGGATCATGTGACCTAGTAAGTGATAATATGACCTAGTGGGTGATCATGTGACCTAGTGAGTGATCATGTGACCTAGTAAGGTATAATATGACCTAGTGAGTGAAAGTGTGACCTAGTGTGTGATCATGTGACCTAGTGAGTGATCATGGGACCTAGTGAGTGATCATGGGACCTAGTGGGTGATCATGGGACCTTGTGAGTGATCATGTGACGTAGTAAGTGATAATATGACCTAGTGAGTGATCATGTGACCTAGTGAGTGATCATGGGACCTAGTGGGTGATAATATGACCTAGTGAGTGATCATGTGACCTAGTAAGTGATAATATGACCTAGTAAGTGATCATGTGACCTAGTAAGTGATCATGGGACCTAGTAAGTGATCATGTGACCTAGTGGGTGATCATGTGACCTTGTAAGTGATAATATGACGTAGTGAATTATCATGGGACCTAGTAAGTGATCATGGTACCTAGTAAGTGATCGTGTGACCTAGTAAGGTATAATATGACCTAGTGAGTGATCATGTGACCTAGTGGGTGATCATGTGACCTTGTAAGTGATAATATGACGTAGTGAATTATCATGGGACCTAGTAAGTGATCATGGTACCTAGTAAGTGATCGTGTGACCTAGTAAGGTATAATATGACCTAGTGAGTGATCATGTGACCTAGTGGGTGATCATGTGGCTTAGTAAGTGATAATATGACCTAGTGAGTGATCCTGGGACCTAGTGGGTGGTCATGTGACCTAGTGAGTGATCATGGGACCTAGTGAGTTATCATGGGACCTAGTAAGGGATCATGTGACCTAGTAAGTGATACTTTGACCTTTTGAGGGATCATGTGACCTAGTGAGTGATGATGCGACCTAGTGGGTGATCATGTGACCTAGTGAGTGATCACGGGATCTAGTGGGTGATCATCTGACCTAGTGAGGGATCATGTGACCTAGTGAGTGATCATGGAACCTAGTGTGTGATCATGGGACCTAGTGAGTTATCATGGGACCTAGTAAGTGATAATGTGACGTTGTTAGGGATCATGTGACCTAGTGAAGGTCATGCAACCTAGTGGGTGATCATGTGCCCTATTGAGTGATAGAATAACCTAGTGAGTGATCATGGGACCTAGTGAGGGATCATGTAACTAAGTGGGGGATCAAATGACCTAATGACGGACCATGTGACCTAGTGAGTGATCATTTGACCTTGTGAGTGATCCTGTGACCTAATAAGGTATAATATGACCTAGTGAGTGATCATGGGACCTAGTGGGTGGTCATGTGACCTAGTAAGGTATAATATGACCTAGTGAGTGATCATGGGACCTAGTGGGTGATCATGTGACCTAGTTAGTGGTCATGTGACCTAATGAGTGATAATATGACATATTGAGGGATCATGTGACCTAGTATGTGATAATATGACCTAGTGGGTGATCATGTGACCTAGTAAGTAACCATGTGACCTAGTAAGGTATATTATGACCTAGTGACTGAAAGTGTGACCTAGTAAGTGATCATGTGACGTAGTGGGTGATCATGTGACCCAGTAAGTGATAATATGACCTAGTGAGTGATCATGGGACCTAGTGGGTGGTCATGTGACCTAGTGAGTGATCATGGGACCTAGTGAGTTATCATGGGACCTAGTAAGGGATCATGTGACCTAGTAAGTGATACTTTGACCTTTTGAGGGATCATGTGACCTAGTGAGTGATGATGCGACCTAGTGGGTGATCATGTGACCTAGTGAGGGATTACGGGATCTAGTGGGTGATCATCTGACCTAGTGAGGGATCATGTGACCTAATGAGTGATCATGGAACCTAGTGTGTGATCATGGGACCTAGTGAGTTATCATGGGACCTAGTAAGGGATCATGTGACCTAGTAAGGGATCATGTGACGTAGTAAGTGATAATGTGACGTTGTGAGGGATCATGTGACCTAGTGAAGGTCATGCAACCTAGTGGGTGATCATGTGCCCTATTGAGTGATAATAGAACCTAGTGAGTGATCATGGGACCTAGTGAGGGATCATGTGACTAAGTTGGGGATCAAATTACCTAATGACGGACCATGTGACCTAGTGAGTGATCATTTGACCTTGTGAGTGATCATGTGACCTAGTAAGTGATAATATGACCTAGTGAGTGATCATGGGACCTAGTGAGTGATCATGGGACCTAGTGGGTGATCATGGGACCTATTGAGTGATCATGTGACCTAGTAAGTGATAATATGACCTAGTGAGTGATCATGGGACCTAGTAAGTGATCATGGGACCTAGTAAGTGATCATGTGACCTAGTGGGTGATCATGTGACCTTGTAAGTGATAATATGACGTAGTGAATTATCATGGGACCTAGTAAGTGATCATGGTACCTAGTAAGTGATCATGTGACCTAGTAAGGTATAATATGACCTAGTGAGTGATCATGTGACCTAGTGGGTGATCATGTGACCTTGTAAGTGATAATATGACGTAGTGAATTATCATGGGACCTAGTAAGTGATCATGGTACCTAGTAAGTGATCGTGTGACCTAGTTAGGTATAATATGACCTAGTGAGTGATCATGTGACCTAGTGGGTGGTCATGTGACCTAGTGAGTGATCATGGGACCTAGTGAGTTATCATGGGACCTAGTAAGGGATCATGTGACCTAGTAAGTGATACTTTGACCTTTTGAGGGATCATGTGACCTAGTGAGTGATGATGCGACCTAGTGGGTGATCATGTGACCTAGTGAGTGATCACGGGATCTAGTGGGTGATCATCTGACCTAGTGAGGGATCATGTGACCTAGTGAGTGATCATGGAACCTAGTGTGTGATCATGGGACCTAGTGAGTTATCATGGGACCTAGTAAGGGATCATGTGACCTAGTAAGTTATAATGTGACGTTGTGAGGGATCAGGTGACCTAGTGAAGGTCATGCAACCTAGTGGGTGATCATGTGCCCTATTGAGTGATAGAATAACCTAGTGAGGGATCATGTGACTAAGTGGGGGATCAAATGACCTAATGACGGACCATGTGACCTAGTGAGTGATCATTTGACCTTGTGAGTGATCCTGTGACCTAATAAGGTATAATATGACCTAGTGAGTGATCATGGGACCTAGTGGGTGGTCATGTGACCTAGTAAGGTATAATATGACCTAGTGAGTGATCATGGGACCTAGTGGGTGATCATGTGACCTAGTTAGTGGTCATGTGACCTAATGAGTGATAATATGACATATTGAGGGATCATGTGACCTAGTATGTGATAATATGACCTAGTGGGTGATCATATGACCTAGTAAGTAACCATGTGACCTAGTAAGGTATATTATGACCTAGTGACTGAAAGTGTGACCTAGTAAGTGATCATGTGACGTAGTGGGTGATCATGTGACCCAGTAAGTGATAATATGACCTAGTGATTGATCATGGGACCTAGTGGGTGGTCATGTGACCTAGTGAGTGATCATGGGACCTAATGAGTTATCATGGGACCTAGTAAGGGATCATGTGACCTAGTAAGTGATACTTTGACCTTTTGAGGGATCATGTGACCTAGTGAGTGATGATGCGACCTAGTGGGTGATCATGTGACCTAGTGAGGGATTACGGGATCTAGTGGGTGATCATCTGACCTAGTGAGGGATCATGTGACCTAATGAGTGATCATGGAACCTAGTGTGTGATCATGGGACCTAGTGAGTTACCATGGGACCTAGTAAGGGATCATGTGACCTAGTAAGGGATCATGTGACCTAGTAAGTGATAATGTGACGTTGTGAGGGATCATGTGACCTAGTGAAGGTCATGCAACCTAGTGGGTGATCATGTGCCCTATTGAGTGATAATAGAACCTAGTGAGTGATCATGGGACCTAGTGAGGGATCATGTGACTAAGTTGGGGATCAAATTACCTAATGACGGACCATGTGACCTAGTGAGTGATCATTTGACCTTGTGAGTGATCCTGTGACCTAATAAGGTATAATATGACCTAGTGAGTGATCATGGGACCTAGTGGGTGGTCATGTGACCTAGTAAGGTATAATATGACCTAGTGAGTGATCATGGGACCTAGTGGGTGATCATGTGACCTAGTTAGTGGTCATGTGACCTAATGAGTGATAATATGACATATTGAGGGATCATGTGACCTAGTATGTGATAATATGACCTAGTGGGTGATCATGTGACCTAGTAAGTGACCATGTGACCTAGTAAGGTATATTATGACCTAGTGAGTGAAAGTGTGACCTAGTAAGTGATAATATGACCTAGTGAATGATCATGGGACCTAGTAAGTGATCATGAGACCTAGTGAGTGATAATATGACCTAGTGAGTGATCATGGGACCTAGTTAGTGATCATGTGACCTAGTGGGTGATCATGTGACCTTGTAAGTGATAATATGACCTAGTGAATGATCATGGGACCTAGTGAGTGATCATGGTACCTAGTAAGTGATCATGTGACCTAGTGAGTTATCATGTGACCTAGTAAGGTATATTATGACCTAGTGAGTGAAAGTGTGACCTAGTGGGTGATCATGTGACCTAGTGAGTGATCATGGGACCTAGTGAGTGATCATGGGACCTAGTGAGGGATCATGTGACCTAGTGAGTAATCCTGTGACCTACTAAGGAATAATATGACCTAGTGAATGATCATGGGACCTAGTAAGTGATCATGAGACCTACTAAGTAATAATATGATCTAGTGAGTGATCACGGGATCTCGTGAGTGATCATGGGACCTAGTGAGGGAACATGTGACCTAGTGAGTGATCCTGTGACCTAGTAAGGAATAAAATGAACTAGTGAGTTATCTTGGGACCTAGTGTTGGTCATGTGACCTAGTGAAGGTCATGCAACCTAGTGGGTGATCATGTGCCCTATTGAGTGATAATAGGACCTAGTGATTGATCATGGGACCTAGTGAGGGATCATGTGACTAAGTGGGGGATCAAATTACCTAATAACGGACCATGTGACCTAGTGAGTGATCATGTGACCTATTGAGTGATCCTGTGACCTAATAAGGTATAATATGACCTAGTGAGTGATCTTGGGACCTAGTGGGTGATCATGTGACCTAGTGGGTGATCATGTGACCTACTAAGGAACAATATGACCTAGTGAGTGATCACGGGATCTTGTGAGTGATCATGGGACCTAGTGAGGGATCATGTGACCTAGTGAGTGATCCTGTGACGTAGTAAGGAATAAAATGATCTACTGAGTGATCATGGGACCTAGTGTTTGATCATGGGACCTAGTGAGTTATCATGGGACCTAGTAAGGGATCATGTGACCTAGTAAGTGATAATGTGACCTTGTGAGGGATCATGTGACCTAGTGAGTGATCATGCGACCTAGTGCTGATCATGTGACCTAGTGAAGGTCATGCAACCTAGTGGGTGATCATGTGCCCTATTGAGTGATAATAGGACCTAGTGAGTGATCATGGGACCTAGCGAGGGATCATGTGACTAAGTGGGGGATCAATTACCTAATGACGGACCATGTGACCTAGTGAGTGATCATGTGACCTAATGAGTGATCCTGTGACCTAATAAGGTATAATATGACCTAGTGAGTGATCATGGGACCTAGTGGGTGGTCATGTGACCTAGTAAGGTATAATATGACCTAGTGAGTGATCATGGGACCTAGTGGGTGATCATGTGACCTAGTTAGTGGTCATGTGACCTAATGAGTGATAATATGACATATTGAGGGATCATGTGACCTAGTATGTGATAATATGACCTAGTGGGTGATCATGTGACCTAGTGGGTAATCAGGTGACCTAGTGAGTGATCATGTGACCTAGTAAGGTATAATATGACCTAGTGAGTGAAAGTGTGACCTAGTGGGTGATCATGTGACCTAGTGGGTGATCATGTGAACTAGTGAGTGATCATGGGACCTAGTGAGTGATCATGGTACCTAGTAAGTGATCATGTGACCTATTGGGTGATCATGTGACCTAGTAAGGTATAATATGACCTTGTGAGTGATAATATGACCTAGTGACTGATCATGGGACCTAGTAAGTGATCATGTGACCTAGTGGGTGATCATGTGACCTAGTAAGTGATAATATGACCTAGTGAATAATCATGGTACCTAGTAATCGATCATGTGACCTAGTTGGTGATCATGTGATCTAGTAAGGTATAATATGACCTAGTGAGTGATCATGTGACCTAGTTGGTGATCATGTGACCTAGTAAAGTATAATATGACCTAGTGAGTGATCATGTGACCTAGTGGAAGATCATGTGACCTAGTAAGGGATCATGTGACCTAGTAAGTGATAATTTGACCTTTTGAGGGATCATGTGACCTAGTGAGTGATGATGCAACCTATTGAGTGATAATAGGACCTAGTGAGTGATCATGGGACCTAGTGAGGGATCATGTGACTAAGTGGGGGATCAAATGACCTAATGACGGACCATGTTACCTACTGAGGAGTGATCATATGACCAGAGATCTCTGGTCATATGATCACTCCTCACCGAACCAACGTATCTGAAGGAGCTCATAGTTCCATACTGTCCAACCAGAACTCTGCGCTCCCAGCATGCAGGGTTACTTGTAGTCCCTAAAGTCTCCAGAAGTAGAATGGAGCCAGAACCTTCAGCTACCAGGCTCATCTCCTGTGGAACCATCTCTGCTGATGCCGCGGCTTGACCCTGGAGAAGCGGAAGAAAGTGGATTATAGCTGATATCATTGCAGCTTCTTCCCCACATCTGTCTCTCTCTCCTCCTCTCTCTCCTTCTCTCCCTCTCTCTCTCTCCCTCGCTCTCTCCTAACCCAACCGGTCATGGCAGTAGGCCGTCCACCCTGAGTCTTGGATCTGCTCGAGGTTTCTGTGGGGAGATAAAAGGCGGTTTATCTCCCCACTGTCTCCCAGTGCTTCTTACGGAGGAATTTGTTGGGTTTCTGTAGGGCGATTACTAAAAGAGTTCTGTCTAGACCGGCTGTCCCTGGAAAGGACAAAAATTGTTGTTTTATAAATAAACATTCATATGGGTTGTTTTTTGTTGTTTGGGTACTTGTTGATATTCCCATGTATGATCCGTTTTGTTTTCTTCACTTATGTAGACATAATGTTGACTTTTGGAAAAAGCCAATAAAAGTTGATCACAATAAAAAAAAAAAATGTTATGATTAAATCCCACAAACAGAAACTGGAATAGTTAACGGCTAGTAATCTGTAATCTGTAATCTGTAATCTGTAATCTTTAATCCATAATCTGTAATCCCTCAGATGTGGACATGTGTAACTCGGTGGAACACAGCTGTGAGTTCCGATGTGTAAGTAGCCCAGGATCCTACCACTGCGTCTGTCCCGAGGGAACGCCGCTGCAGGAGGACGGCAGGAGCTGCGGCAGTAAGTCACATGATCCTAGATGACGTCACATCACATGATCCTTGATGATGTCACATCACATGATCCTAGATGACGTAACATAACATGACCTCAGATCTGGTTTGGAACCAATTTGTGGCGTTTCCACAACCAGAGATTGGAGAACCGG
This sequence comes from Lophius americanus, assembly GCA_037951165.1. Taxonomy (NCBI): domain Eukaryota; kingdom Metazoa; phylum Chordata; class Actinopteri; order Lophiiformes; family Lophiidae; genus Lophius; species Lophius americanus. Next base: position 476,750 of record JBBDHG010000293.1, read on the forward strand.
TACCAGAGTGGAACTAGAACCTTTGCTGATCTAGAATTAAGGCCTGGATAGTGGCTAGGAGTGTATTGAGTCTATAGTTGATACAGGTACCGGTAATTTGATTCCAAATTGAGGAGGCACTAACCTTTGACCTTTTGACATCTGTCTCTGTCAGCCTGCAAGTCTGCCAATATCGACCTGGTTCTTCTGATTGATGGCTCCAAGAGTGTCCGACCTCAGAACTTTGAGCTGGTCAAGAAGTTTGTTAACCAGGTTAGGCATGTTGCCATCGATTCTTTACCAAGACAACCTGTTTAACATAAACATCATGTTCTAAAATGCAACATAATAGAAGCGGTTGGCTTGACAAAGTTTTTCAGGGTAATGCTAGCATGATGGACATGTCCTGCTAAAAGACACACATGTTGCACTAACATACCAACATGTCCTGCTTTCATTTTAATATGCACTGCCAACATGCTATCATGTCTTGCTTACAGGCTAACATGTCACATTAAAATGCTACCTTTGCATGCTAAAATGCCATAATAAAATGCCAGTCTATGCAGCTAACATGTCATTCTAACATGTCACATTAGCATGCTAACATGTAACACTAACACGCTTCTTTGAAAGACGGTTGTTAGGACATAGTTCCTTAGTAGCATGATGTTTAATGGTGTTACAATATATTGCTAATATCAGGACATCTTACAAGCTACCCTTTACTGCTAACATGCTAACATGTTGGACAGAGTTCATTCTGGCCTACAGGAAATTATGTAGGAATCTTATTCAACGCTACTGAGATTGGAGGCTCATGTCAAAGGTCAGATGATGATTGATTCCTGACCCTTTTCTCCAGGTGGTTGACTCTTTGGACGTGTCTTTACACGGAACTAGAGTCGGACTAGTCCAGTACTCCAGCCGGGTTAGGACTGAGTTTCCGCTCAACATGTACCACACCGCAGACGAGATCAAAGCCGCCGTCATGAAGGTGAGTCTGCCTCCTCTTAACCCCTCCTCGAGCCATCTGACCTCTGACTCCCTCCAGTTCCTCAGGTGGAGTACATGGAGAAAGGCACCATGACGGGTCTGGCCCTCAAACAGCTGGTCGAGAACAGCTTTTCTGAGAAGGACGGCGCTCGACCCGCGGGCCGAAACATCCCCCGCATTGGACTGGTGTTCACCGACGGACGCTCCCAGGATGACATCACCGAGTATGCAAAGAAGGCCAAAGACGCAGGTAGCCTTTTCTAAACACAAGAAGTGTAAGGCATGTTAAGATTACATGCTAAGCTAGCATGCTTAGTTTATATTCTTAGTTATGCCAATCCTAAAATAATTCAATTAAAGCAAGACAGGAGAGGAAGAGCAGAAATTTATGAAAAAAGAAGTCAGGATTTGACAAAAAACAGTATCTTAAATTATTATAATAATTTCTAACTGATGGAACTTGTGACTTCGTAGTTTTATTCCACCAATCAGAGGTCTGGGACCTGTGTTTCAGGCATCACCATGTACGCTGTGGGCGTGGGCAAAGCTGAGGAAGACGAGCTCAGAGAGATTGCGTCCGAACCTGTGGAGAAGCATTTCTACTACACCACCGACTTCACCGCCATTAACACCATCGCAGAGAACCTGAAACTCAACATCTGCCCAGGTACATCTCTCTGGAACTGTTTTAGTGTCCGTCTGTAACTGTTTCAGGCTCGGAGTCTGGAACTGGTTCAGGCTCACAGTCTGGAACTCTGTAAGACACACAGTCTGGAACTCTTTCGGGCTCAGTATGGAACTTTTTCAAACTCACAGTCGGGAACCATTTCAAGCTCACAGTCTAGAACTGTTTCAGTCTCAGTATGGAACTCTTTCAGTCTCAGTCTGGAACTCTTTCAGTCTCAGTCTGGAACTCTTTCAGACTCACAGTCTAGAACTGTTTCTTGCTTACAGACTGGAACTGTTTCAGGCTCACAGTCCGGAACTCTTTCAGGCTCAGTCTGGAACTCTTTCAGTCTCAGTATGGAACTCTTTCAGTCTCAGTATGGAACTCTTTCAGTCTCAGTCTGGAACTCTTTCAGTCTCAGTCTGGAACTCTTTCAGTCTCAGTATGGAACTCTTTCAGTCTCAGTATGGAACTCTTTCAGTCTCAGTATGGAACTCTTTCAGTCTCAGTCTGGAACTCTTTCAGTCTCAGTCTGGAACTCTTTCAGTCTCAGTATGGAACTCTTTCAGTCTCAGTATGGAACTCTTTCAGGCTCAGTATGGAACTCTTTCAGGCTCAGTATGGAACTCTTTCAGACTCACAGACTAGAATATTTTAAGGCTCACAGTCTGGAATTGTTTCAGGTTCACTCTGAAACTGTTTCATGTTGACAATCTAGAACTGTTTTAGACACACAGTCCGGTTCTCTTTTAGGCTCAGAATGGTTTTCTTTCAGGTCGAGAGTCTGGTACTGTTTCAGACTCAGTCTAGAACTGTTTTTTGCTCACAGTCCGGAACTCTTTCGGGCTCAGTATGGAACTTTTTCAAACTCACAGTATGGAACCGTTTCAGGCTCACAGGCTTGAGCAGTTTCAAGTAGACAGTCTGCATCTATTTCTGGTTGACAGTCTGGAACTGTTTGAGATGAATGTCTGATGTTTTTCCAGAGGAGAGTTTGGGAGAGATCGAGGTGAAGGACCCTTGTTCCTGTGAGAACCTAGTGGAGTTCCAGCAGGCCACCATCAACAGCCTGGAGCAGCTCACAAACAAACATATCCTTTCAAAAAGAAACATGACATCATCAGCTAACTGAAAATGCTGCTACTACCGGCTGACTGCTTATCACTTGCTGACAGTTACTAGCTGCTGTCTGCTACTAGCTGCTGACTGGTACTAGCAGCTACCTAAGACGAGCTGCTGACTGCTATTAACAGCCAACTGCTACTAGCTTCTGACTGCTACTAGGTGATTACTGTAACAGCTGTTAAATTCTATTAGCCGCCAACTACTACTAGCGGCTGACTGCTACTAGCTGCTGAATAATACTAGCTGCTGATTGTTAGTACCTGCTGAGTGTTACTAGCTGCTGACTGCTACTACCTGCTAACTGTTACTTAGTTACTAGCTACTGAGTGTAATAAGCTGTTGACAGCTACTAGCTTCTGATTTCTACCCAAGACTTGCTGCTTACTAACACTAGCTGCTGATAACTATTAGCTAACAAATGCTTTTAGCTGCGGAATGCTACTATCTGCTGCGTAATTCTAGCTGCTGACTGTTACTATCTGCTGACTGTTACTAGCTGCTGACTGTTTCTAGCTTCTGACTTATAGCAGCTGCTGAATGTTACTATCTGCTGACTGCTACTAACTGCTACTTGCAACTAAATGCTAACTGCTACTAACCTCTACTTGGGACTAGCTGCTGATTGATTCTATCTGCTGACTGTTTCCAGCGACTAACTTATTCTAGCTGCTGGATGTTACTACCTGCCGACTGTCACTAGCTGGTGACTGCTAATCACATAATGACTGTTTTCAGCCGCGTATTGCTACTAGCTGCTGGCTTCTGTCACTCAAGTGTGGCGCTGGGACCTCAGGGGAAGACCGATCATGGCTCCACCCACACACAGTAAAACCCCTGACAGGAAGCGAAGGCGGAGCTTTTGACATTTTAATCTTAAACCTTTGTAGAATGTAAAATAAATCTAAATAAAAACGTTTATTTGTATTTATAAACAAATATTTGAACTTTGTAAACAGCTTGACATGTAGCTGTCATCATTGCTCCTTAACCACCACCACTGGGCGCCATGGCCGCGCGTCTGGAACAGCTGGAGAACCACCTCCTGTCCAGGAAGTGATGTGTGCCAACGGGAAACTGCAGATAAAAAGCAGCAGACTGAGAGGGAGGAGCCTCCAGTTGCCGTCCATCTTCGTGTGTATAAATGACATCATAGGTTAACTGCTGTCACAGGAAACCAGCTGCTCATAGACTATAAATGGGCGGGGCTTAACTTTCTGTGGGGATGGCAAGGGAATAAGACTGTAAACGTTTGTGATATGGCAGCGTGAGCAAACATCCGTGGGGTCACTTGATCTTGTAGATGCAGTGATGTCATCAGTGTTCCTGTTGCTGTCTGATGCATCTGTGATGGCGTATTCCAGGAATCTCGCTGACAGCATCAGGAAGTTCATCACATGATGGCTGTTTATGACTGTTTATTGACCATGTGACTGATCTGTACCTTTACTGTGCACGCCTTAAAGGAACTGTTCTCCCCGAAATTCATCACGTGCTGCCACATACTTTCAAAACATCCAACCAGCCAAGCAAAAAACCCACCAACCAATTTACCAACTGAACAACCAACCAAACCACCAACCAATCAACCAATTCTGGACATTCAAACAAAAATGGTGCAACATACACCAAGGGTGATCATACCTCCTGTTATCTAGCCCCATTGCATCTTGCACTTACATCATTGATCCGGCTCAAAGTTTGACGTCATTTCCGTGTCAACTGATGGTTTATTTCTGGGTGCACTGTCCCTTTAACATTTTACAGTGAACAGTGATGTAATCAGGATCAGCCAATCATAGGCCTGACAGGCTGCTGTATATATAAACGTATATACTCCTTATAGACACCTCTCTCTGTTTTTATAATGTCTGATGATTATGATAGCGCCAATGCTAATAAAGCACGACGCCTTACCTCTGAGTGATGTCATCATTTACCTTCACTGCTAACTTTGGCTGGTTTCAGCTATCCCTGTTAATGTTTACTAATATTAGCCATTAATGCTATTGCTTACCAGCATATAACTGCTTACTGTAGCTAATTTGAGCTACCACTGCTAATGGTAGCTAATATCAGCTAACACTGCTACTGCCAGCTAGCAGATAATCAATGTTGGTTGAATCCGAAGCAACTGGAATTCTGTTTTGGCTCAAAGACGTTTTCGCCTCTCATCCAAGAGGCTTCTTCAGTTCAGTTCAGGGGGGGGTCAGAGGTTCTATACCTAAAGTAGGTGTTGTTACATAGACAGTTGTTGGCAGTGGGTTATGCATCACTAATTTGGTGGGGGGTGGGGGGGTCTGAGTACTCAGGAGTCTTTAGGGACAGAGGGATCTTGACAGCTCATCAGAACAGGACTCAGCAGTGTAGGGAGGAGGGAAGGAAGCAATTTACATCCTTCTCGAAACGGGGATGGGGGTCTACTCCATCACCTATCTCCCACACACAACTCATTCTGATGATAAAGACTTACATGATGATAACGACTCACACGATGCTAACAACTCACATGATGCTAACGACTCACATGATGATAACGACTCACATGATGCTAACAACTCACATGATGCTAACGACTCACATGATGCTAAAAACTCACATGATGCTAACGACTCACGATGATAATGATTCACACAATGCTAATGACTCACATGATGCTAACGACTCACATGACGATAAAGACTCACACAATGCTAATGACTCACATGATGCCAATGATTTGCATGATGCTAACAACTCACATGATACTAACGACCCACATGATGATAATGACTCACACGATGCTGACGGCTCACATGATGCTAATGACTCATATGATGCTAACAACTCACACGATGCTAACGACTCACATGATAATAACGACTCAGATGACAATAACGACTCACACGATGCTGACGACTCACATGATGCTAACGACTCACATGATGCTAACGACTTACCTGACGATAAAGACTCACACGATGCTAACGACTCACATGATGATAAAGACTCACACGATGCTAATGACTCACATGATGATAATGACTCACACGATGCTGACGACTCGCACGATGCTAATGACTCACATGATGCTAACGACTCACGATGATAACGATTCACACAATGCTAATGACTCACACGATGCTAGCGATTCACATGATGCTAATGACTCACATGATGCTATCGAATAACATAAGGATAATGACTCACATGATGATAAGGACTCACATGATGATAATGACTCACATGATGCTAATGACTCACATAACGATAATGACTCACATGACTGTAAAGGCTCAAATGACTATAAAGGCTCACATGATGATAAAGACTCACATGATGCTAACGATTCACACGATGCTAATGACTCAAACGATGCTAGCGACTCACATGATGCTAATGACTCACATGATACTACGACTAACATGTGGATAATGACTCACACAATGATAATGACTCACATGATGCTTACGTCTCACATGATGCTAACAACTCACATGACGATAAAGACTCACACGATCCTAATGACTCACATGATGATAATGACTCACGATGATAACGATTCACATTACTATAAAGGCTCACATGATGATAAAGACTCACATGATGCTAACGATTCACACGATGCTAATGACTCACACGATGCTAGCGACTCACATGATGCTAACGATTCACACGATGCTAATGACTCACAAGATTCAAGCGACTCACATGATGCTAATGACTCACATGATGCTAACGACTCACATGTGGATAATGACACATTATGATAATGACTCACATGATGCTAATGACTCACACGATGCTAACGACTCACATGATGATGATGACGGCTCACATGATACACCAGCAGACGATCAAGCGACTCTTTGGGCATGGAATCCTGAGACCCCCCCGATTGGTGAAACATAGCCAACTGCGAACGACCCTCTATGTACCAACAGCTGCTGGAGGTATAAAACCTCTGACCCCCCCACCAGCAACTAGATCGGAAGAACGCTCTTGATGAGAGGAGAAACATCTTCAAGTTTCAAATTTTTGCTAATGTCTACTACCACTGCTAATATTAGCTAATATGAACTTTTATTCATACGCTGGCTAACATATTCCTGCTTACATTAGCTAATGTCAAGTATCACTGGTAACACTAGCTAAATCATCTATAAACTCTGATGCTAGCTAGTATATCACTGTTAATGCTAGAAAATGTAGGCCACTACTTATGTTAGCCAATATCAGCTAACTCTGCAAACGGTAATAAACGCTAATGTGAGCTACCCAAGTGAACAAAAGCTAATGTTAGCTCTCACTCCTAATGCTAGCAAATATCAAATTTCAACGCTAATGTTAGCTAACACCACATAACAATAAAAATGCATTCAAAGTCATAACAAAAATAGAACGATACACAAATCAGTCACAATAATATGACCACCTGTCTCATCCGTCACTGTGATATTGCTGTGATGTCACTGCTGTGCTGACAGGTAACCATGCTGCCCAGATAATGTGATTTTGTCAATGGTTATAATTTTATGGCTAATCCTCCTACAGAGTATTTGTCACAAAATGGTCTTGTGATCAGACCCTGATCTTTATAGTTTATTCCTTTTGGAGCGTCGTGGCTGGGGTAAAAGGGAATCACTTCCTGTTTCCTCAGTAGGTTGATGATGTCATCACAAGTTTACCTGAAAGACGAAAAGTTAATCTAAGGAAAAAGAGTTGCCGACCTCAACGAACCGGCCAACCAGATTACCAGATTACCAGATAACCAGATAACCAGATAACCAGATTACCAGATAACCAGATAACCAACCAATCCACCAACCAGCCAACGAAACAACCAACCGGACACGGGTGAAACCCAGACCTCCTTGTTGGAGGTCTGGAGGACGTCTGACTGTGAGCCTAAATACAGGTCTGTGGTCCGGATCGGGTTCTAGTCAGCCTCAATACAGAGTCCACATACAGGTCTGTGGTCCGGATCAGGTTCAGGTTGAGGATCACCTCTGATCAGGGTCCACACACACTGAACTTCCTGTTGAAGTTGAGTTGTTTGGTCTCAAAGGCCTGCTTGTTTTCTCCAACATAAAAGGTCGGACTCATTACAGATTCTCTGATGGATGACGTTCGCCGCTGCCGCATCAAACCGGCCCACAGCGCCTGACCTTTACCTGATTGGTCCAGTGAGTCCCCCTACTTCCTGTAGCCTCTGAGGAGCGCTGGAAATGTCAGCCGCTCCCGGAGGAGCTCCGTAAGCAAACATGTTTACTCCGTGATGTACAAGGGAGAGTTGTCAGGATCCCCCGCCACCCCAAACGTAAGACGCCAAACCCAAACACAATACGCCGCACCCAAAAACAACATGCTACCCCAAACATAACACGCCAAAGCCAAACACAACAACCCACCGCAAACATAACACGCCACCGCAAACATAACACGCCGAGCCCAAACACAACAACCCACCGCAAACATAATACGCCAAACCCAAACACAACACGCAACCCCAAACACAACAACCCACCGCAAACATAAGACGCCAAACCCAAAAACAACATGCTACCCCAAATACAACAACCCACCGCTAACATAAGACGCCAAACCCAAACACAACACGCCAAGCTCAAACACAACACGCAACCCCAAACACAACAACCCACCGCAAACATAAGACGCATAACCCAAACACAACACGCCGCACCCAAAAACAACATGCTACCCCAAACATAACACGCCAAAGCCAAACACAACAACCCACCGCAAACATAACACGCCACCGCAAACAACATGCCGAGCCCAAACACAACAACCCTCCGCAAACATAATACGCCAAACCCAAACACAACACGCAACCCCAAACACAACAACCCACCGCAAACATAAGACGCCAAACACAAACACAACACGCCGAGCCCAAACACAACACGCAAACCCAAACACAACACGCAAACCCAAACACAACAACCCACCGCAAACATAAGACGCCAAACCCAAACACAACACGCAAACCCAAACACAACAACCCACCGCAAACATAAGACGCCAAACACAAACACAACACGCCGAGCCCAAACACAACACGCCAACCAAAACACACTATGGTACCCCAAACACAACACCCCACCCCAAACATAGCAAGCCGAACACAAACACAATAAACTAACCCAAATACAACCCACAATCTCAATCATAACATGCTGCCTACATATTCTGTGGTCTGGTTCAGGTTCAGGGTCACTTCTGATCAGGGTCCACATGCAGGTCTGTCGTTGGGATCTGGATCTGGATCTGGATCTGGATCTGGATCAGGTTCAGGTTCAGGTTCAGGTTCACGGTCAATAATGATCACAGTCTGAATACAGGTCTGTTGTCTGGATCGGGTTCAGAGTCACCTCCTCTCAACCAAACACTCCAACACGCCATTCCAAACACGCCACACCAAATAATACACGCTTCTCTAAACACAACACACCAAGCTGTCCCCAAACACAACACGAGACCCCACACCCCAAACGCAACGCAAAGCAACGCAACGCGCTGCACGCCGATGTGAATACAGTTCCCACATTGAGTTAGAGGAGATAAAATTTCCCACATTCAGTCGGAGGTGAATGTAGTTCCCAAATTCAGACAGAGGAGGTAAAAGTTACCAAATTCAGTCAGAGCAGATAAATGTTTCCACATTCAGTCAGAGGAGATAAAAGTTCCCACTTTCAGCCAAAGGAGATAAAAGTTACGTCATTCAGTAAGTAAAAAATGTTCCCACATACATTCATAGGAGATAATGGTTCCCACACTCAGAGAAGATACCTTTACCAACATTCAATCAGAGAAGATCAAGTTTCCATCTTTGGTTAGAGGAGATTAAAGTTACCACAGCCAGTCAAAGGAGATTAAAGTTTCCATATTCACTTTAAAAACATTCATTTTCCGTATTCAGTCAGGACATAAAACATCCCACATTCAGTCAGAGAAGATAATTTTACCCAGATTCACTCAAAGATGATACATGTCCCCAAAATCAGTCAGAGGAGATTAAAGTTCCGACATTCAGTTAGAGGAAATAAAGGAAACCACATTTAGTCCGAGGTGAATATAGTTGCCACACTCATATGAAATAAATGTTCCAAGATACAGTCAAAGGAGATAAAAGTTACGTCATTCAGTAACAGAAAAAAGTTCCCACATACATTGATAGGATATAATGGTTCCCACAAACAGTCAGAAGAGATGGGAATTCCCGCATTCAGTCAGAGGAGATAAAAGTGACTCTGAAATGTACACAAAGTATAAAAGTGAATGGACACCTGTAAAAGTAAAAAGAATAAAATCAAAAGGGGCTAATTAGAGGGTAAAAATTTAAAAAATAAAAACGAAGCAGTATTAAAGTTTTAAAACATTTAAAGGTTAAAATATGAAATTATTTAGGACTAATATGGAAGTAAACAGCTAAGAAGAATTGAACGTGGCAGTAAGAACCATTATCATGGAAATGAGATCCAAGAGATGGTGGCTGGTGGAGGAGTCACATGGTCTGACTGTTTCCGTAGAAATGCAGGTCTGACGTTTGAGATGTTTACTGTCAATCTTAGTTAAATGTTTTGGTTTGCTTAGTTTTCCACAAACTTTTCTACAGGAACTTTTTTTTCAAAACAGGAAATGACCTGTTGATGATGTGAACATAGTGAGGCGGCACGGCGAGGAGGCGTTTTGTGAAGATTATTTAACATCTGATTTATTCTCCTCAGTGGAGTCTGGATGCAGAGGTGAGTCAGTCAATATTCCTCTGCTTTATTATCATTACTTTTATTATCATTATTGTTGTTATTATTGTTATCATTATAACTATAATTATTGTCTCTATTATTTTTATTACTATTATCATCATTGTTGTTATTATTATTATCATTATAACTATAATTATTGTCTCTATTATTTTTATTACTATTATCATTATTGTTGTTATTATTGTTATCATTATAACTATAATTATTGTCACTATTATTTCTATTACTATTATCATTATTGTAATTGTTATTATTATTACAATAGGTTATAATCATGTTTTTATTATAATTATAACATTTTTATTTAAAAAAAAAAGGTTATTATTATAATCATTGTTATTATTATTATTATTACTATTATTATTTTTGTAGTTATTAATAACAAAAATTAATATCCATATAATATATTAACTTTAATAAAAGTTAATATCCAAACAATAGAAGTCTTATGATTAATAAAAGCATTAAAATGATCCCGGTTAATATTTTGTTTTATTTGACTTTAAACAATAAATAAATTGCATCATTTAGAGCTGATAATGGTTTATTTGAATGATTATCATTGTTTGTTTGTTTTGATTGTTGGTGTTATCATATTTGATGTTCATTGCTCAGAAGGGAACTCTTTGATCTCTGCATCAGAGCAGCAGAGAGAAAATTCAGACAATAAAACAACAATCTTGACCTTTGACCCTTCATGGTGCAGCTGGAGTTCCAGGACCAATCACATTCTGCAGGGGGTCAGAGGTCAGGTTTACTGTTTGCTATCCAGAGCAAACAGTAAACCTGACCACAGTGTGTGTATATGTGTGTTTCTGTGTGTGTGTGAGTGTATGTGTGTATGTGTGTGTGTCTGTGTGAGTGTGTGTATGTGTGTGTGTCTGTGTGTGAGAGTGTGTGTGTGTGTGTGCATGTGAGTGTGTGTGTGTGTGTGTGTGTGCGTGTGAGTGTGTGTATGTGTGTGTGAGTGTGTGTGTGTGTTTGTCTGTGTATTAGTGTCTGTGTGTCTGTGAGACAACAGAGAACAATGGATGTTTTTTGCAAATCAGTTTATAAACAAACACAAAACAAAGTATCTCATTTCATCAGATATCATGTTCTGACAGAATCGACTCGGGTCGGTTGGTTCTGTGAAGATTTGGGTTCTACTCAGTGACATTTGTGTTTCGTCCAAAGGATTTAAACTGACTAGATTAACAGTTAACCTTCTCTGATGATGGACCACAACAACAACAACAACCACGAAAATAAAAACAATAACATTCAAAGTCATTTAGGCAAAGGAAACAATTTAAGATCAAACTCTTTCATAAGAATGAAAATATAAATAAAATAAAACTAATTGTTGTTTTCAAGAAACTGAAGCTGTAAACATTTAATCTGATCCACATTTTTATTTTGAACAAAAACAAGAAATAAATACTAAAAATAATCTTTAAAATGAATGTGTGAATGTTCTGGACAGACCATAATAGTCTCCGTCAGAGCAGGCAGGAACAAAGAATGTAAAAGTAATCAGATTACACATGTTATGGGATGCCCTACAGCAAAAAAAAATAAAAAAAAATAGTGAATTAAATACAAATACTTTCACGACTCATAAAATAAAAAGATTTAAAATAGGAATGATTTCATTAAAGGCTCATTTCATGATTTTCAGTCTAAATTGAATTGATTACAGATGAATAAATAATCTAATTTGAAATGCTCATTCTTATAAACATGTAAATAAATACATTAATGTATGTCAGATCAAATAATAATAAAACGTCATGTATTTAATGAGTTGTATTTATTAAACAGAAAACTTTAAATGTCTTCAGGGAAAATTCTGATGATCAAAAACATTTTAAGATCGAAATGATTCAAATTAAAAACTAAACTAAACTAAAATATTACGAATAAATGATTTTTTGAGAATATTTGTCAAAATGTATTTTATTGTATCAAAAACTCACGTCTGATTAAAAAATGATTTTTAGGCAGAATAGAAAGATAGAATGTTTGTAAAAATAAACAATAATGATTAATCAGATAAATGAATCTTTGTTTTGATATAACTACTACGTTTTAGGGTCTTTTTTATTGGCTCTGTTCCCTTTATGGGTCTCCACAGCAGAACATCTGTCTCCATGTCCCCCTGTCCTCTGCATCATCCTCTGTCACACAAACCAACTGTATGTCCTCTCTCCCCACCTCCAGAAACCTCCTCTTTGCTCCTCCCCTTCTCCTCCTGCCTGCAGCTCCATCTCCAGCATCCTTCTACCAGCAGATCCACTATCCCTCCTTTTCACGGGTCAGAACCATCTCAGTCTGTCCTCTCTGACTTTGTCTCCAGGACGTCTCACCTGGACTGTCCTTCTGATGTCTCCTTTCTAATCCTGTCCTTCCTCCTCACTCCCAGAGAACATCTGAACATCTTCATCTCTGCCTCCTGTCTTCTGCTCAGAACCAGAACCACTGTCCCTGAACCATCCAGCAGAACTTCTCTCAACTCCATCTTATAAACCTCTCCATTCACTCCTGCTGCTCCTCTTCTGTCACAGATAAGTCCTTGCACTCTTCTCCACCCACTCCACCCTGCCTGCATCCGCTTCTCCACATTCCATTTACTCTGAACAGTTGAGCCCAAGTCGTTGAACTCCTGCATCTCCTCCACCTCTACTCCACCATAGTAAAGGTAAACATTGTGTTTAATCGTGTGCCTATGTTTTATTGACGGTGCAGCAATTTGGACAACTCTGTTATTTTTTTAAATGTGCTTATAAATAAAGTTGAGTGTTGAGTTTTCCATCCACACCTCCTCCTGCCTCCCTTTCATTCACACATGTATTCTGTCCTGCTGCCACTGATCTTCATTGTTCTCCTCTCTAGCGCATACCTCCACCTCTCCAGGTTCTCCTCCACCTGCTCCCTGCTCTCACTACAGATCACAATGTCCTCCACCAACATCCATCACTTCTTCTGCTCATCTCATTGCTGTCATTCTATTCTTCTTCACTTCTTCATCTTTTGCAGTCACTACAGTGGTTAAAAAAATCCACTCTTCTCTAACACCTGTTTAAATATTTCAATATTCAAAGACACGAATATAAAGTTTTTACCCTCAGTTTAAAATGGTTCATATTTCGTAGCGGTGGCGTTACGACGGTCGACCTCAGACAATCTCCTTCTTTTGTTCCCCCAGCTGAGGAGATGAACGCGTCATCCACCAACGTCGCCATGGTGATCCAGTTTCGGGACTCCTTCAGCAAAGCATTGACCAAGAATGTGATCGTGGTGGTTCTGGGCATTTCCATTAACTATATCAATGCCGGCCTCATCCAGACCTTCTGCCGGCACCAGGTACCGGCACCACCGCCTCTTTGCACTGTGGTGATCATCCTAGTATGGGTGATGGATGATTTCAGGGTTCTTTCTGATGCTTGGAAAAACCGTTGTAGAGAAACTGTACCCATCTCGTTGTCAGAGGGCGTGGCCAAATGGCAGGGTCTACCAAAAAGTCTCTCGGTGCTATAATAATAATAATAATACATTTAATTTATAATGCACTTTACATTATGTATACCTAACAAAAAATTTGGCCATTTTTAATTACATGCGTGAATTTCAGACGTTTTTGCAGGTGTTGTATTTGAACTTTATCTCCTTCCAGAGTTTTGACCTGATCAACTTCAAATTTGGTGATTGACAGGTTAAGACCATAAGGAGTTTGAGTTTTTGATGAACAGTCTGGACGGTATAGGGCGGGGCTTATTGATATCTCACCATAAAACACAATAATGTCATAACTTTGCTGTCCGTGATCCGAAAGCTTCACCTGTCGGCTATAAAGAAATTATATGGTTGACCAACTCTCTCGCCTGCTTCCAATGACAGGTCGGCCCCAGCACCGCCTGTTCTTAAATCCCGTCTAAAAACTCCTTTAACCCAGCGTAACATTTGTTTCTTTTATTGGTTTTATCGTTTTCTTTTTAATCTGAGCTTTGTGTTTTTACAGTGTGACTCTGATCTTTATTGACTGAACAGAACTTTGGTCAACATTTTTTTTTAAAGTGTGCTTATAAATAACGAGTTATATTATTGTAAAAAGTTGGACTTTTTTCTCATAAAGTCACTATTTTCTTTTCTTTAAATTACAACATTACAACTGAGCTGGGGGCTCAGTCTATTTTTGTTGCCTTTGTTCCTTTGATTCCTTTGATGTTCCTTTGGGGGCGGAGCTGGGGGCTCAGTGGGCTTAACAGAGATGCTGAAGTGGAAGGCGCAGGAGACAAGTGGATAGTCAGAGAGTTTGTTGGAGTTGTCTGTAGAGTTAGAGGCTGGCAGTAACTCAGACATTCATGGAGGAATCTGCAGGAAGTTTTCCTGAATAAAGTGCTTTGATTGGTTGTGATCACAGTAATGTCGATCTCTGGTTCTGTTGGGCCTTGGCGGATGTTTTGTGCTCTCTGAATGATTTTTCTAGCTTCCAATGTTGCATTGATAGGCTTCCGTAGCCCAGTTTTGTTTTAGTTTTTTCACAGGATCAAAGATGGGATGATGGGGCTCTGGATCTTGAATCATTAAGAAACCTATCCTTCGTACAACGAGGTTTACATGGCGTCTTCTTGTTGTCGGCGGTGGGATACGTTCTACGGAGAGGCGTGTCTTAGTGACCATGTGTTACTTTGACTTTTAATTCTTCCTGTTTCCTGTCCCACCCCCTCTCCTCTAGATCTTCTACACAAATCCACGATACATCCTGTTCATCCATCTGGTGGTCAATGACATGGTCCAGGTGACGCTGACTGCCCTGCTCTTCATCATCAGCTACATCCTCTACAAGATTAACACCGCCGTCTGCTGCGTCTTCACCCTGCTCGCCCTCTTCACCACCGAGAACACGCCCCTCAACCTGGCCTGCATGGCGGTGGAGTGCTTCATCGCCATCTGCATGCCGCTACGCCATGTTCAGATCTGCACCATCAGGAGGACGCGTGTTCTGATGGGTCTGATCTGGGTGACCAGCATTTCCTCCGTACTTCCTGACCTTCTTTTTACCGTGGCGACGCAGCCTCGGGACTTCTTTCACACGCGGGTCTTCTGCCTGCGTCAAACTGCGTTCCCGAACCCCCACATCATCAGGAAGCGAGACATCACCTACATCAGTTATCTGGTCATAGTTTGGTTCGTCATCTTCTACACCTATTTCAGGATTCTATTCACCGCTAAATCGGCGAGCAAAAACGCCAAGAAGGCCAGAAACACCATCATGTTGCACGGCCTACAGTTGCTGCTCTGCATGAGCTTCTACGTTGCACCGTCGCTGAATGAAACTCTGAGGAAATGGTTCCCTGAGAACTACTCGGACTTACTCTTCGCCAATTACATCATCGTGCAGGTCTTGCCGCGCTCCATCAGTCCCATCATCTACGGCGTCCGGGACAAGACCTTCAGGAAGTACCTGAAACGCTACCTATTGTGTAAACGGGCCGCCCAGAAACCATCGGGTCAGGGGGTGTAGTCCAGGACGTCTGACGCTCAAACGACGTTAGAGGGATTCAGAGATTCAGGGGTCCTTCAGGAGAACGTGAGTTCTTCTGAAAGACCTTGTCATGTTAGACGTGTGTCAGCGGGATGAAACAGGTCGGCGGTTTCAGGTTTAATCAGAAGACTTCATGGTGGTCATTTCTGCCACTTCACACTTTAGCTCGTCATGCCTTTACAGCGTAACCTGTCTGGACAGGAAGACGGGGCTGAAGAATATCTAGTCTACACAAAGTAGGGTATGATAATATGATAAACAAGTTTGTTCAGATGGGTAACGGGTCATTTCATCACAGGCTGAGGAGAACTCACCTGTTCTCCAGCAGGATGAGGAAAACTTACCTGCTTTCAAGGGAGAGGAACTCACCTGTTCTCCATAAAAAAAAAAAAAATGACAGAGACAAAACTTATGAATTTTCAAATACAGATCCAAAGGCTGTAGGCCGGAGCAAAAACGTTTTTATCACCTACCGCTCTTCTCTTATAAGACACTAATATCACTGAATCTGGTTCACCCAATCACAGGCCTAGATTATTATTATGACCATTTCTGCTGTTTCTAGGGTTGTCATACTAGTTTTAATTTTCCATAGTATATTTCATAATTCAGTTAGTTTTATAAAGTTTTTTGAGCCTATTCAGAGAACTACATGTTTTAATGATTTTTAAAATGTGTTCCCATATTATCTTTTTCAAATATAAATGTATCTCAGATTGTATTTGCTGTTTCTCATTTTAAACAACATCTGGACACTTTCTGGCAACTTTCCATTTTTAGCTTTGTGCATAATTCGTATTGTGTTATAATCAAGATTCAAGATTCAAGGTTTTTTTATTGTCATACACACAGTAGGAACATAGTTCACTCTAGGATGAGAAGTTCTTATTTTGCAGTCTCCTTTCACGCAAATCGTAAATTCAATATAAAAGAGTAAAAATATGTACTAAAACTAAAGGTAATCTACTAAGTCTTTAAATTTAAGAATGCTTAGATGGCTAAAAAGTGGATTAGTTGGATCTTGGGTTTTTACTTACAATTCGTCGGTCTTTCTTTTGCAGTAACAAAATAGAGTTTGTATTTGTTTAATATGAGTTTCCCCATACCTCAACACAATAATAGAAATATAGTCATGTATGGGACTATGAGTGAATAGGATGGTGTGTACGATGATTTCTGAACAATGAAATCTTTAGCTTTATACAGTATTACAATACATTTTGACATTTTTGCTTTGTCATGGTTAATAAGTGATTTCAAACTTTTCTCAATTATTGCTCCTAAAAATGTATTTTCAAGCACTGTGTCAATTTCAACTTAACTTCCTCCAATCTTTCTGTGTGAGTTTGATGCCCGGTTTACAAATATTATACATTTAGTTTTTCCAGGGTGTAGAGATAGTTTATTAGCATCAAACCAATTTCTTATTTTCTGCAGTCATTTCTCCACTGTATCCAGAAGTTGTTGTAAATGCAAATAATAAACACTTCAATGATTTTGTAACCAAGCTATGTCATTAATGTATAGCATGAAGAGCTAGAGACTAAGGACTAAATCAACTGTTCTCCAGCAGGAGGAACTCACCTGTTCTCCAGCAGGAGGAACTCACCTGTTCTCCAGCAGGATGAACTCACCTGTTCTCCAGCAGGAGGAACTCACCTGTTCTCAAGCAGGAGGAAATAACCTGTTCTCCAGCAGGATTAACTCACCTGTTCTCCAGCAGGAGGAACTCACCTGTTCTCCAGCAGGATGAACTCACCTGTTCTCCAGCAGGATGAACTCACCTGTTCTCCAGCAGGATGAACTCACCTGTTCTCCAGCAGGAGGAACTCACCTGTTCTCAAGCAGGAGGAAATAACCTGTTCTCCAGCAGGATAGACTCACCTTTTCTCCAGCAGGATTAAATCACCTGTTCTCCAGAAGGATGAACTCACCTGTTCTCCAGCAGGATAGACTCAAATGTTCTCCAGCAGGATGAACTCACCTGTTCTCCAGCAGGATAGACTCAACTGTTCTCCAGCAGGACAAACTCACCTGTTCTCCAGCAGGATGAACTAACCTGTTCTCCAGCAGGATGAACTCACCTGTTCTCCAGTATGATGAACTCACCTGTTCTCCAGTATGATGAACTCACCTGTTCTCCGGCAGGATGAACTCACCTGTTCTCCAGCAGGAGGAAATAACCTGTTCTCCAGCAGGAGGAAATAACCTGTTCTCCAGCAGGATGAACTCACCTGTTCTCCAGTATGATGAACTCACCTGTTCTCCAGCAGGATGAACTCACCTGTTGTCCAGCAGGATGAACTCACCTGTTCTCCAGCATGAGGAAATAACCTGTTCTCCAGCAGGAGGAAATAACCTGTTCTCCAGCAGGAGGAAATAACCTGTTCTCCAGCAGGATGAACTCACCTGTTCTCCAGCAGGAGGAACTCACCTGTTCTCCGGCAGGATGAACTCACCTGTTCTCCAGCAGGAGGAAATAACCTGTTCTCCAGCAGGATGAACTAACCTGTTCTCCAGCAGGATGAACTCACCTGTTCTCCAGTATGATGAACTCACCTGTTCTCCAGCAGGATGAACTCACCTGTTGTCCAGCAGGATGAACTCACCTGTTCTCCAGCATGAGGAAATAACCTGTTCTCCAGCAGGAGGAAATAACCTGTTCTCCAGCAGGATGAACTCACCTGTTCTCCAGTATGATGAACTCACCTGTTCTCCAGCAGGATGAACTCACCTGTTCTCCAGCAGAAGGAAAAAACCTGTTCTCCAGCAGGATGAACTCACCTGTTCTCCAGCAGGATGAACTCACCTGTTCTCCAGCAGAAGGAAAAAACCTGTTCTCCAGCAGGATGAAGAGTTGTTTGTTTTTATTTTTTTTAAAACAAATTTTTCTCTTCTAAATATTTTCCAGTATTTCTGATAAACTGTCGGTGCCAGTAGCTCCTCCTACCGTCAGAATGCCGATTATATCATTCAGCTCTTTCACTGTAACAAATCTATTACGATTTTGTCCTTTTATTTGCAACACCAACACAAAAAAAAATGGATTTTTGTTGTTGTAAAAAGAATTAAATTAATTTGATGTAAAAATAAGAAGTGTACTTTAAAGACCTAAATTAATCTCAAGTCGTATTTCCTAGATGTTGGTGAATTTGTAAAGTATGATGTCACAATCAGTCACGTCATTTCATTGGTCAGCATACGTGTCCGCGTGTTTACACGGCTGTGATTGGCCGGAGGTGCAGAAGACAGTTGAAGAGTGACGGCACGATCCAGAGAGGATCCCCGGCGCTGAGACATAAGAAGGAGCTGCGAGTTATCGACCCATTAGTCAGTGAAATGCATTTCTGACAATGCTGCGAGATTTTGGCCGAATCCCAATAGATCAAATGGATGTTTGAGAATGTGCTTAAGTTACAATGTGTTAACTTTCAATTTCAGAGGTATCCAAGATTATCCCAGGAAGGACCAGAAGAAAAAAGCATCTTTTAGATCTTTTTATGGAGCTGAGCTAACCTAATCCTAATCTTCAATCCAGGCTGCATATTATTAATGTTTCTTAATTACTCTGCTTGCGATAAACATCCCGACATGTTTTCTATCATGATTGAGAACATTCTTATTATCAGAGTGTAATTCTAACTATGTCATGCTATTTCTTTTTTGCAAAGCATTTATGCTGTTTGTTGCACTTGTTGCTAACTCCGAGAGCTGCTTAACATTTTTCTTCTCATAACTATGACAATACAGATTTTTACAAAACTTTTCTTAAAATATGATTAACTGTTTAAATATTATGGTTATTAAAAATCAGAACAATTTCAAGGATTTGTGAGTAACTGCGGCGGTCTTTAGCTCTGCCTGCCATCGATATACAGACGATACTCCGTTCTACGTTTCATTATCCTGTTTCATTTATAGCATATAAATTATTTAATAATGTAAGACCAAAGAAGTGGTTTCTGGATGTTGGTCACCTTGGTTTCTGTGGACAGGTAAGACCTAAAATAATTTATTTACAGTGGTAAATGGAATGAACATTCATACAAACATTCATACAAACATTCATACAAACATTCATACAAACATTCATACAAACATTCACACAAACATTCACACAAACATTCATACAAACATTCACACAAACATTCATACAAACATTCACACAAACATTCACACAAACATTCACACAAACATTCACACAAACATTCACACAAACATTCATACAAACATTCACACAAACATTCACACAAACATTCACACAAACATTCATACAAACATTCACACAAACATTCACACAAACATTCACACAAACATTCATACAAACATTCACACAAACATTCACACAAACATTCATACAAACATTCACACAAACATTCATACAAACATTCATACAAACATTCACACAAACATTCACACAAACATTCATACAAACATTCACACAAACATTCACACAAACATTCACACAAACATTCATACAAACATTCACACAAACATTCACTTCTGGTTGCAGAGATTAAAGTCCCCCAGGATGAATTCGGGTGTAGGATGAAGACAGGAGCGCCATGATGAAGATTGGGGACCATGATGAAGATGGGAGCACCAGGATAAAGCGCAACAGGGATAGCGGTGGTCTATTGCCTCTGTGTCACGCCACAACTTCTGCCCCTCCTACTTCGCTTTTATTTTTTGCAGGCCGGGTTCCTCCTGACGGCGTCGGAAAGCTGATCCGGTGGAAACATCTCCTTCTTGCTGGGAAGCTAGCAGAATTCTTCTGGAGAAACATGTCGGCCTTCAGAGCAGTGGAGGATGAGCAAAGACGTTTTACATCAGCAGCAGTGTGAGGGCAGATACTTGGTTGTTAGACACCAGCAGCTCTAAGACAAAAACTAAAGGGAAGAATTGTTCACTGTAAAAAAATGACTTAGGCGGACGCTGAAATCCGGGCCTGTTGAGAAGAAGAGAATAAACTTTTCTACCTGATTAAGGAAACTTTTCTAGATGCTCCGCGCTCAGAATCGCTGTGCTGATGCAGGAAAGGAGGCGAAGCTTATCATAGCTGTATGTGAACGACTTAAGGGCCGCTGAGGGGGCGGGAGTAAATCTGGAATCTCCATTGCCTTCCAGCTGTGAGTCACATGACTGCCCTCTGATGGCGAAGACTTCAGTAAAGCGTAAAGTGTTGGAAACGTTCAAAGATCTTTCCAAACATTACAACTTCTTCTTTACTGTTGATATATGGTGAAGAGATTGGACACACCTCCTGTTATCAGGACCAGGTCTGATTCTGAGAAGTTTCTGACCTGAAGTCCGTTCTGGAATCGCTTTGACAGGTGACATCATATGTCAAGCCCCGCCCCCTGATCTTGGTCCGATGACCTCAATATAAAGTCAGTGAGCAACTGAGGAGGGATGTTGGCGAGAGAACTGATCCACTGAGGTAAGACCCGCCTCCTGTCAGCAGAACCTGCCTTTAGAAGATTATTGATTTTTGATGTTTAAATTCTCTGACAGAGAAACTTTGTTGTATTTTTCTTTCTTTGTTATGTCTTTATGATGTTATTCTTCTTTGTCATCTATATTTAATGTCTTTCATCTCAGATTCATCGTATCTGTTTGAGAGTTTGTATCTTAGGTCTGGTTCTGATCCGGATCAAGTGAGACCTGCATGTCTCACTCTCACCTGTCTGTCCTTCAGTTCGTTTAGATGTATTGATGTCAGATTTAATCAGATATCGGAATTTTCAGACGGACCTTAAAAGCCTCGTCCTTCTTCTATTGGATTTTTTATATTATGTTTTCATTTATTTACTTGATGCATTGATCCGTCAAACAGATTCGACTTTTATTTCACTTCCTGTCCAAAGAGATCTTTGATTGATTGATTCATCTAAACAGGAAAAGTGATCCTTGTTATTCATCAGGAATCAAATCAACTTTATTCATTAAGAAACTTAAAAACTCTTAAAGACGCATATACAAAAATAATAACAAAAAGAAAAAACGGTTAGAGATGTAAGAGAAAAGTAATTAAAGTTTTGTGTTTAATTGTTAGAAAAAAAGTGAAAACGGCAGAACAAAATGAAGCTTAAAGAGAAACAAGGAAAAATGTTTAAAAAAAAAGAAAATTGGAAAAGTATTAAAAACTGTAATGAGCAAAAACTAAATAAGTAAAAAATTTCAACAAAATAAAAGTTTACAAACGGGCTAAAATGTAATTTATTTAATGTGAAAAAATGAATCAATGTCTATCCGACAACTTCGTTATCGTTTTATATCTGTTTGTAATTATATTGACTGTTATTATTATTATTTACAGTCAGAATAAAACTATGTTCATTGGAGCATCAAAGGCAGAAAACAACTCAAGAAATAACGTTTGCGTTATGAATAAAATGAAATATTATTATTATTACTCATTGTTTATGTTTAGTATCATCGAACGGTTCATTTCGGTTTTTAAGTTCTTATGACAGACTTTAATCTATAATTCACTTTTATTTGTTTGGTTGGTTTGATTGTTGACAGAAGTGGGAGGGAAACATTGTTAACGGGTTATATAATATATAAACATGTTAATAAATATAAAATATCTTAAACTTTATCCTAATGTGAAAAGGCAGAAATGAAATCAGCCACGATGGGGTCAAAGGTCAGTGCACTCTAGTACCAAGCAAGCATTCGCACCAGGTAGCGCGGCCAGTGTCGAAAAAATCCACACGCGGAACAGGAAACCCATCCAAACCGGATCCGTCGGGTTAAGTTAAGGACCATCGCTGGTTCTGTTTGCCAGTACCGGCAGAAACTGGATGGATCCGAGGATCCGCTGTGGCAAACCCGAAAGAAGAGGAAGAGAATGAAAACATAATGACTGTAAAATAAAGCTACACTTAAAAAATTATTTCACAGAAGCTTGAAGAGTTTTTGCACTAAATTTGATCCATTTACAGTTTCAAGTTAAATAAATGTCAAGAAATTAAATGAATTCAAGTTCTTCCCCAACTTCAAGTGATTATTTCCTTCTTATAAACTAAGATTAAATACATTTTTATTTATTTATTTATTTATTATTAGTACGATTAATGAATCTTTAAGAATTAGATTTACTTTATTCACTTCGGCTCAACATGATAGAAACACGTTTATGTGTAATTTAAATAATAAACCTTTTATTTTGTAAAGTGCAGTTAGGATAAAAAATATTAAAATAATGAGGTAATAAGAGGAAATGTTTGATAAAATTACTTTGGAAGGAATGACAAACCAAAATATTTGAATTTTATTTACCTTTATATAGATTTTCTTAATATATTTTTTATATTTATACGGATTTAATGGGTTTCTATTATGTTGAGTCAAAGTGAATAAATTAAATCTGACCTTGAACTTTAAGTCTATTTACATCAACAGCAAGAATAATAAAATAATATGTTATTGAAAATGATATTAATAAATTAATAATGTTATATAATAATAAATATCATAAGAATAGAAATAGAAATATATAATCACCAGACCAGCTCAGAAGAATTTTTAATTTTATAATAAATTCATGCTGAAAGTATAACTTATCATAATAATAATAATAGCAATAATAATAGTAATTATAATAACAGTATATGATATAATAGTATATATCCAGTCGGTTCACATGATGTTGTTAAAAATAGGAAGAAGAATTTTTGGTGATTTTATTTTCTCATCCTTCAGACTGAAGCCATGAACGGGTCGTTGTCCAACGGGAGGTCTTTGGGTCGGGAACCAGATCCTTTCTCTAAAGCCCTGACCAAGAACCTCATCGTTCTGATTCTCTGGATCTCTATCAGCTACATCAACGCCAGCCTGCTCCACACCTTTAGCAAGCACGAGGTAGCAGCAGCTAACACTTGCTCTGAGCTAACAGCAGCTGACGCTAGCTCTGAGCTATCTGCAGCTAATGCTGGCTCCGAGCTAACAGCAGCTGACGCTTGCTCCAAGCTAACAGCAACTGATGCCGGCTCTGGGCTAACAGCAGCTGGCCCTTGATCTGAGCTAACAGCAGCTGAGGCTGGCTATGAGCTAACAGGAACTAGTGCCAACTTCATCAAAAACCAGCTCTGACATCTGCTAATGCTAGTTCAAGGCTGACGTCAGCTAACCTAAGCTCAGAGAAGGCATTAGCTTAAGTTGGTTGTTAGTCTACAAACTTTGCATTTCCAGGAGCTTTCAGTAGCTAGCCTTAGCTCCCAGCATTGCTGATGGTTTCTTTGGCTCCGTCCTCCAGATCTTCTACACAAATTCACGCTACATCCTGTTCATCCACCTTGTGGTGAACGACATGATCCAGTTTACCCTGACCGTCATCCTCTTCATCATCAGCTACATCCTCCAGAAGATCAACGTTTCCGTCTGCTGCGCCTTCATCCTGCTTTTGGTCCTCACCACCGAGAACACGCCCCTCAACCTGGCCTGCATGGCGGTGGAGTGCTTCATCGCAATCTGCATGCCACTACGCCACATTCACATCTGCACTATTAGGAAGACGCGTGTTCTGATCGGTCTGATCTGGGCAACCAGCATCTCCTCCGTACTTCCTGACCTGATTTTTACCGTGGCGACGCAGCCTCTGGACTTCTTTAACACGCGGGTCTTCTGCTTGCGAGATACGGCGTTCCCAAACCCCCACATCATGAAGAAGCGGGACGTCACCTACATCATTTTTCTGGTCGTAGTTTGGTTGATTATCTTATATACGTATATCCGGATTCTGTTCACCGCCAAAGCGGCGAACAAAGACGCCAAGAAAGCCAGAAACACCATCGCCGTCCACGGGTTGCAGCTGATACTCTGTATGGGAACCTACGTCACGCCACAATTACTCGTCACTCTGCACCGACAGTTTCCCAAGGTTTACACGGACTTGTTATTCACCTTCTACATCATCTTGCAGATCCTGCCGCGCGCCTTGAGTCCCTTCATCTATGGCATCCGGGACAAGAACTTCAGGAAGTACCTGAAGTCTTACCTTTTATGTAAACGAAGCGTGATGTAAGCAGGCTCAGACAACTTCCTGTCCAACGAAAGGATGGCATCACACACACCAACTTATACAAAACAATTCTTCACAACAGCAAAGACCCGCCACTGATGAAGACAACACCGTCATCACACCGCTGCAGTCGGTGACTTCAAAGAGCATTCCTAGCATTCCTAAAACTAAAGAGGCGGGACATATAACTCAACACCATCTGTCAAAAGAGGTCAAGGCAGGTCAAGGATCCTGTGAGCCAATACAACCTGTTCACGGGTTGGGCTGCAGGCGACCACCAGTTCTCCCACCAGAGAGACCCTGGTTAGGAGGGGGGGGCAGACCACCGATAAAAACAATATTGCTATTGTTATTATTATAATGAACTTGATTCATGTTCAAATAATAAAAAGATTTAAAAGATTGAAATTGTTTGTGTGATTGAAGACCCTCTTATGAAATCCAAGAGGTTGATCTTCAAACCCCCGCATGAATCTCCAGCTCCAGACCCTACCAGGGCATTAGTCCCCGGTACCAGGGCATTAGTCCCCGGTACCAGGGCATTAGTCCCCGGTACCAGGGCATTAGTCCCCGGTACCAGGGCATTAGTCCCCGGTACCAGGGCATTACTCCCCGGTACCAGGGCATTACTCCCTCGTAGGGTCTCCCAAGCCAAAGTGGTCTCAGGGGAGGGGTGAGATTAAGAGCGATTCAAATACCCCCATTAGAGGCATCAAACGACTTTGGAAACCTGGGCTGGACTAGGGAGACCTGGGCACCCTTCTGGAGTCAGACTTTGGAGGGAGGCTCGTCAGCGAGTTTCTGGTGGCGGGGCCTCTTTTCCACGGGCACAGCCTGAAAAATCCCTGGGAATGGCTGGATTCTTTCCGGAGTTGGCCATGGTGAGAGGCATTGGGGGGGGGGGGGGGGGGGGGGGGGGGGGAGGAACCGTCCGCCTGATGGCTGCTATCAGCTGTGGACAGAAGGTTTTGGTTCCCCTCGTGGTCCCATGAATGAAAAGGTGCCAAATCAAATCAAATCTCATTCATATTGCGCCAATTCACAACAAATGCCGTTTCAAGGTGCTTTTCAAAGGAGTGGGTCTAGACAGAACTCTTCAGTCATTCATGTGTGATGTCATCAAGATACGTTAACTTAAAAAATAAAACTCTTTTGTATCCGCTAACATTAGCTAACTATAATATAATTGATACATTTCAAACAACAGCTGTAAATAACTAAACACGCAAATTGAATTCAAAATGATTGAAAATGATTTCCTGTTTAGTTTCGTCAGAACAAGTTTCTTCTTCTTTTATGAGTTTTCAGCGGGACGAAAACGAACAGCTGATTAATCTTACAATAAGACAAACAATAAAACCGGGTCCTGGTTCTGTTGCTGATCCGCCCCCATCAAAATAAAGGTTTCAGGTCCATTTTCCAGTACAGGGGACTCGTCCAGGTTAAACCCCAAATCTTACCCAATGTCAGCTGGGATTGGCTCCGCCCCCAGAACGATGCTGATCCGGGAAAGAAGGTATAGATGATGGATGGCTGGTTCTACCATGTGTGATGTCAGAGTGGGTGGAGCACTCCTCCAGCTGTCGAGCAAGGGCTGGGGGGGGACGTCGGGTATAAAGGTGACCTGAGGAGCATCCATCTGGTCTCACCTGGACTCAGGTAGGTGATTCCTGTTTGTCATGTTTTAAACTGTTTGTATTTACCTTGACAGGTAAACATCTTTGTTTACTTGTCATCAAGAAGGAAAAACATTTCCTAACAGTTTCTATTCAACATTTTCTACATCTTTACATAATCGCTCATTATTTACTCCAGATCCATTGAACCAAACTTTATTGGTTTACTTATTTACTACTTTTATTGTTTACTGTAAACATTTAAATCCAGTTTGACGCGATGTGAAAACAATGAAATCACTTTACTTTATGATGAATGTTTGTTTAAACGTTGTTTCCTGTAATCAATTAAACCCAGTATTTAAATGATTTAAAAACATTAAATTCAATCCCTCACTTAAAAAAACATAAAACATAAAAAGAGGATTTCGAAATTCCAATACAAAATTATAATATTACAAAATTGATGACAGAACCGTAAAAGAAAAGATCACCGCACTGTAAAAAAATGTTTAGAATTTAAAATTGAACGTTATTATTTTAATTACAGTTGAAATCTTACTTTATCTAAGTGGATCAAAGAATCACATTTGTTCACAAAACAAAGTTTTCCTCTTGAGCCGAAGCGAATAAGAAAAATAAAGTAAAATACAAATGATTATTTAGAGAGACATGAATCACAAACACTTAAATCAATACAAATGGATTTGGTTCATTTAAATATACTCTCAACATTATTTATAAAAATGATTCATTCGATTAAATGTGATTAGAAAAAGTTCATCATTTATTCAGAACTATCCCTAAACTTCATGAAATAGAAGTAAAGGGAAATTTACAGAGCTTCACATTTCCTCTTGTATTTATTCAATCTGTTATTTCATCTTATTGTTGTGATCCTAATGCTGTTCATATGTTGTTATTTTACATATAATGTTTAAGAGCTCTGAGAGAATTTGAAATTATAAACTGGGATATTTTCCATGAATATTAAATATTCCTAGAGGAACAGAAAGACTATTAAATAATAATAATATTAATAATAATTAAAGATTATCTACCGGATGAATTGAATAAAGAGAAAACATTAGCAAGAAGTGACTGATGTTGTTTTTGTTTGTCGTTTTGGCCACGTCTCACTCAAACGGAGGAGTGTGGACAAAAGTTTGTGGACAAAAGTTTTTGGACAAAAGTTTGTGGACAGTGCGCTTCACAGGACTCTATTTTCTATCGATTGATTGATTGATTGATTTTGACAGTGAGGAGTTGGAGGAGTTGGAGGAGTTTACTGACACTGCGCTGAAGCTGTTGGTTCATCTTCAGAAGTATGAAGGAACTTTTTATACCCTGTAAGAAGAAAGTTAACGATGAACTCAAAAGATTACTTCAACTGGTAGCAGTCAATTAAATAAAGGATTTACAACTTTAATTCATAAGTTTCACCAAAAGATGCTTAAATAAAGTCTATTACACCAGCTGAAGTCATCTCTTTAAGTTGATCGCCATTTTTATTTTTTACAGTGCATGTCTAGACTGCACGAGCGTCAAAAAGTAAAGTTCCAGCTTCGGGGATTCTTCAAATCTCTTTCAAAAAACTTTTTATCACAGTTTATTTTCAAAAACCTAAAATATAAAAAACAGTGAATCCATATCTGTTTATTATTGGTGCATAAATCTGACATCATTTGAATCTATTTATAGAAATATATTACACAGTGTGAGAAGAGAATTGTTGGTGATTAAAAAAAAGTTCTTCCACTGGTGACACAATCAAGTATTTACAACTTGATTTAGTAAGTTTGACTCAGAAATACATCATTTAATTATCATTTAATTTAGGTTACTAGCGGAAGGAATTTTTTTCAGTTCATCAACGCTCTTGTTTTTACAGTGCAAGGCGACCCCCAAAAGCATGAATAAGTGAAATCCCAGCTTTGGAAATTCTTCAAATCTCTTTCAAAATTAAGTATTTTAACTTTATTATTATTATTGAATTGTGTGTTACAAGAGAACTTTTTTTTCACAGTTAAGGTTTGCATTAATAAAAAAAAGTAGATTCTTGTTAAAGTCACTTTTCTAAGTTGCTTGAGGAAACCTGATACCGAAGCGCTCAGTCAAGTGACCCGTATCCCCTCCGACCCTCCTCGTGATGAAGATGCTGCTGCCTCAAGTCTGAGGAGGAAATTAGAATAAACGGTCGACAAAAGTAAAGTCAATTTCGGAAGTCTCATTCTGTAAAGTTCTCCACTCAAAAATAATGACTCCTAAAAATCAATTTAAAGTAAATCAACTTCATGTAAAATATCAGTAAAGTTTCAAATACAAAACTACTATTTAATTCAATTACATTTCATGATATTAAGTAAGAATAAAAGTCTAGTATAAAGGAATATTTCTCTGATATGTTGATTTAATATGAATAAAACAAAGGGGGGAATTTATTGCAGGGGACAAAAAATGAAAAGACATTAAACATTATATTATACAATAAAATCAATATGGATTTTTTTTTACTAGGACAAAAATATTCCAATTTATCTCTTAAGTCAATTATATTTTACAAGTTTCCTATAATTTACCAGTAAACATGTTGTTATTATTATGGGATGCAATTTTCCCCTGTCCCTCTCTCTATTCTCTCAGGTTTTGGTGAACTATGACCTCATCTCCAGCTTCCGCAGGAAACCTGACATTCTATCAGGTAGAAGCTAGTGTTAGCTACTATAAGCTAGTGTTAGCTACTGTAAGGTTATGTTAGCTACTATAAGCTAGTGTTAGCTACTATAAGCTAGTGTTAGCTACTATAAGCTAGTGTTAGCTACTGTAAGGTTATGTTAGCTACTATAAGCTAGTGTTAGCTACTATAAGCTAGTGTTAGCTACTGTAAGGTTATGTTAGCTACTATAATCTAGTGTTAGCTACTATAAGCTAGTGTTAGCTACTATAAGCTAGTGTTAGCTACTGTAAGGTTATGTTAGCTACTATAAGCTAGTGTTAGCTACTGTAAGGTTATGTTAGCTACTATAAGCTAGTGTTAGCTACTATAAGCTAGTGTTAGCTACTATAAGCTAGTGTTAGCTACTGTAAGGTTATGTTAGCTACTATAAGCTAGTGTTAGCTACTATAAGCTAGTGTTAGCTACTGTAAGGTTATGTTAGCGTCTATAAGCTAGTGATAGCTACTATAAGCTAGTGTTAGCTACTATAAGCTAGTGTTAGCTACTGTAAGGTTATGTTAGCTACTATAAGCTAGTGTTAGCTACTGTAAGGTTATGTTAGCTACTATAAGCAGGTGTTAGCTACTGTAAGGTTATGTTAGCTACTATAAGCTAGTGTTAGCTACTGTAAGGTTATGTTAGCTACTATAAGCTAGTGTTAGCTACTGTAAGGTTATGTTAGCTACTATAAGCTATTGTTAGCTACTGTAAGGTTATGTTAGCTACTATAAGCTAGTGTTAGCTACTATAAGCTAGTGTTAGCTACTGTAAGGTTATGTTAGCTACTATAAGCTAGTGTTAGCTACTATAAGATAGTGTTAGCTACTATAAGCTAGTTTTAGCTACTGTAAGGTTATGTTAGCTACTATAAGATAGTGTTAGCTACTATAAGCTAGTTTTAGCTACTGTAAGGTTATGTTAGCTACTATAAGCTAGTGTTAGCTACTGTAAGGTTATGTTAGCTACTGTAAGGTTATGTTAGCTACTATAAGCTAGTGTTAGCTAATGTAAGGTTATGTTAGCTACTATAAGCTAGTGTTAGCTACTATAAGCTAGTTTTAGCTACTGTAAGGTTATGTTAGCTACTATAAGCTAGTGTTAGCTACTGTAAGGTTATGTTAGCTACTATAAGCTAGTGTTAGCTAATGTAAGGTTATGTTAGCTACTATAAGCTAGTGTTAGCTAATGTAAGGTTATGTTAGCTACTATAAGTAGAAGAAGAAGTAGAAGAAAACAAAGCTAAGCTGGACAATATAAATAAAGACCCCTAACCCCTACCCTAACCCTAACCCCAAAGAAAAGAGACAAATGAAATGTCAAAATATTAAGAACGGTAAGTCCTGGTGATCAGGAGGTAAAGTCGTGTTTGGAGACAACAAACATGCACCTCAAGTACGCAGCAGAAGTTATGGCACAGAACATAATTAAGCGACATAGGTCCTTATTTCACAGAGGGAGGGGTAGAGGTGGGGGGTGAGGTAAAGGCGGGGGGGGTGAAGTAGAGGTGGGTTGATTAGTAGTTAATGGTAGCTACTTTTATCAAGCGGGTCGGCTGTAGCTCAGTGGGTGGAGCTGCTGTAGCTCAGTGGGTGGAGCTGCTGTAGCTCAGTGGGTGGAGCTAATGTAGCTCAGTGGGTGGAGCTGCTGTCTCCCAATCGGAAGGTCGGAAGGAACACGGTTCAAGTCCCACCAGGGTCTACTTATCGTAGGGTCCTTGAGCGGGACTTTAAACCCTAGCTCCCGTAGCTCCCCAGGCTCCGCCCACTGCTCCCTCAGGGGCGGGTCAGATGCGGAGGGATCTTTTCACTGTGTTGTTCTGTGTGTGGTCAGTAAATGATTTCTTCTATTACCTCGTTTTAGCCATGACAGGAAATATAAGTCAGTTCTAGCAATGACAGACACAACCTAACTGATGCTCCTCCCACCTGTCTGTCTCTGTCTCTGAGGCTCCTCCCACATGTCTCCATCTCACTTTGTGGCTCCCCTTACAGGTGATCAGAGACACCTACACCACAGCGGTGGTCAAGAACCTGATCATGGTTCTGGTTTGGCTCGTCCTCAGTTGCATCAATGGAACTTTGGTTGTCACCTTCTTCAGACACCAGGTACACACACACACCTACCCACACAAACACACACTTGAGATGGACCATGATTTCATGGAGGATCTCATCCCAGACCTGGATCAGGACCTAAGTGAGCTCCTGGACCGTCTGTGGTTCTACTTGGTGGTATCTGATGCAGCATTACAAAACGTCCCAGAGGTTCTGGCTTCTGATAACATCACTGAACCACCACCGAACCGGTCCTGACCATCACTGACCCAACACCAAACCGGTCCACTGACCCAACACCAAACCGGTCCAGAACATCACTGATCAACCACAAAACCGGTCCTGACCATCACTGACCCAACACCAAATGGGTTCAGAACATCACTGATCAACCACAAAACCGGTCCTGACCATCACTGACCCAACACCAAATGGGTTCAGAACATCACTGACCCGACACCAAACTGACCTGACCATCAATGACCCACCACCAAATGGGTCCAGACCATCAGTGCAACACAACCAAACCGGACTTGACCATCACCGACCCACCACCAAACTGGTCCTGCTGGGCAGGCGGTCAAGCAGCAGAACCTTTCAGGTCCGACAAATGAGCTCAGTGGTCCAGATGCTCATATCTGAGGTCACTGATGTGACCTTTGACCTCTGTCGGTGTTCTCCTCCAGATGTTCTATGAAGACCCCCGCTACATCCTCTTCATCCATATGGTGATGAACGACGCGGTGCAGCTGACAGTCACCTTCACGCTCTTCATCCTCAGTTACATCTTCTACCGGATCAACGTGTCCCTCTGCTGCTTCTTCATCCTGCTGGCCGTCTTCACCACCAGGAACACGCCCGTCAACCTGGCCGGCATGGCCATCGAGCGCTACATCGCCATCTGCCAGCCGCTGAGACACGCCCAGATCTGCACCGTCAGGAGGACCTACCTGCTCATCGGCCTCATCTGGTTCCTTTGCGTGGCGCCGGACATTACGGACCTCTTTGTCACTCTAGCCACACAGTCCCTGCGGTTCTTCCACCAGTCCGTCTTCTGTCTGCGGCAGAACGTCTTCAAGGACCCGATCCTGGCCCACAAACGTTTGGCCTTCGACATCATCTACTTCTCCTGCGTGTTCCTAACGATGGTCTTCACCTACCTGAGGATCCTGTTTGCTGCCAGAGCGCTGTCCACCGAGAAGATGTCGGCCCAGCGGGCCAGGAACACCATCCTGCTGCACGGAGCCCAGCTCGCCATGTGCCTCTTGTCTTACATCTCCCCCAGCGTGGAGGCGGTCCTCCATCTCATCTTCCCCGGACGCATCCTGGAGATCCGATTCGCTAACTACCTCATTGTCTACATCCTGCCCCGTTTCCTGAGCCCCATCATCTACGGCGTTCGTGACAGGAAGTTCAGGAAGTACCTCAAGATGTGCTTCCTGAACTGCAGGCGCAGGATCAAAGGTCAGGCGGTGACGCCTCTGGACAGAAACAGCATGTGAGCACAGGTCCGATGATGTGGGTGGGAGGAGTAACGGGTAGTGTGGCAGGTGAAAGATCGACACCATCCATCATGCTCTTCTCAGCCACCGTGACGGACTGGATGGTTCTGAGCAGAATACAACAGACGGCCCAGAAGATAAGACTAAAGCACATCGGTCCACTTCCTCCACGCCAAGAATCCCAGCGTCACCTTTGACCCTCAGCTGAAACTCAATCGTATCAACAAACCGGTTCAGATCTTCTTCAGCGGACAACGCATCATTCATGCCTTCATCTTCTCCCGTCTGGACCCGCCTGAGTTAAACCCATCTGGAAAGACCAGAAACAGAAACACAGCGGCTGGACCTCAAACCGGTTCTGATGGTCAATCTGACCTCAATCCTTCAATGTCTTTGATGTTCTGGATGTTTTTCCTCTCTTGGATTTTCGTTGTTCTGAAATATTTGCTTGTTTTCTGATTTTTATTGAAGTACTTGATTATAGAAATAAATCTTTACATTTTGGCTCCGCCTACTAATGTATATTTTTACTTCTGGATCGTTTACAAACATTTACCATTAACTGTGTAAAACACGTCAGGTAAATATTATTTCACCGCCGAATCAACCATGTGTCTTGTTTTGTATCCAGCCTTCTTTCAAGCTTCATCTACATTGTTTGAACTCAAGAAGTTTAATTTGGATGAACTAAATGAAATCATCAAAAGAAAAAAAAGATATTCATTTAATCCAATTTATGAAATTACAGTTATTCCCAGAAAGTAAGTTGAAGCAACTCCAACAAATCTAGTTGCCTGATCTCAAGTTCATGAAGTCTGCCCAACATCATTTATTCATTTTGAAAAAAAAAACAATTTAAAAATGTGGAAAGTCTTTCCAAGAAGTTTTTTAAGAGTCTTTTTTTGGAGTGCATGCTGGTGAAAATTTTCCAGCAAATAAAATCACCTGAAATTTCACTTCATGTTTCATCATTCATGGACTCATCGCTTCTGCACTGTAAAAATGAATTAATCACTGGTAACAGACAATTCAACTTCACATTATCAAGTCCAAAATCCGAGTTTATAAAAAAAATTGTGAAAGAGATAAGAATAATTCCATTGCTTTTCACTTATTTATGCTTTGCGATGTAATCGTGCACTGTTAAAAAAAAAAAAAAAAAGGAGAATTGTTGATGATAGTACTTCATCTAAATTAAATCAAGAACTTTTGAATGTAATTTAATAATTTATGTTTTAAGGACTTTATCTAACTGTGTCACCAGTGGAAGACAATTTTCAAAAATCGAACCCCAACCTTTTGGGGTCTAATCATCCACTGTAAAAAGACTGTTTATCAATTTTTTTTTTTAAACTCCAACTTTCGACTACATATTTTCAACTAAAATTACTGACTGGAAAATAATTTATTTGTGTGATGGCGTATTTTTTTGAAGTTCATGTAAAACAGTTTTTCAGATTTCAGTCTAGAACTGTGGATGTGAGGATCAGAAGGTGATATTAAAATCACAACCTGTGACATCGTCACGGCCCTGAAGCCACGCCCTCCTGCTCATATATGAGGCTGTGGTCTTCTGATGGACCCGATCTCTGGCCGGAGATCCTGGAGCTTCATCTTCCTCACAGGCGGCACAGTGAGTTTTAATGAAACCTCTCTTCATGTTTTTTCAGACTTTTTATTTTACTGATTCCTTTTTGTTAAAATAATTACAACTAAAGCAACTGAATGAAATAGAAATGCATCTTGTTTTTGTTTCTCCTTGCAGGTTCTAATCTTTGACTGAAAATGTGACGCAGGGAGGAATGTTTGGATCAGAACAAATACAGATGTATCTACGATAATTATGGTTATTGTTAATTATCATTACTAGTAGTAATATTATTAATAGTCACTTATTATTACATTATTATTACATTATTACATCTGATTGTTGGATGCGTTTCCAGATAAGTAGAGATATTTTTGTCTTATTATTCTGATCATTTTGAGATTGAGAATTTTTTGTTTATCACTATTATTGGTCTGTTTATGGTTTTGTTTATCAGCAGGAGGAAAATTGAACTGAAAGATTTTCAGACTCAGTAAATTTAGCTGAGAATCCAGAAAAAGGTACTTTTTAAAATTCATCTCCAAAAATGAAACATGTTTTTAATTCATGAACAATAAACCCTAATTTCTATGAAATCCAAACAGTTTTTGTTGTTGTTTTGCAAGACGTAGAATTGAAGAATTATTTGGGCTAGGGTTCAGATCAAAAGATCAGTAGGGACGGGATTCTGTTTTTATAATGTGAGGTCATGACATTGGGGCTAATATCGGGTCAGAACCCAATGACAGAAAATAAAATCCTTCGTTTAATCATGAAAGAGGAGAGAATGAATCCTTTTTCTTTCTCTGTTGACAGCAGGTCAAAGTAATAGAGTATCTCAACAAGATGTAATCGGTACTTTTCATGAAGCATCCGATTACTTCATCCACCGCCAACCAAAACAAGATTCTGTGAGATTCGGATTTCCCAGAACTCTCCCTGTTCTTGAACTGGTTTCTCCAGGACATGTTTGAATGTCAGATCATCTTTTTGTCTGTTAAATCTCTAAACCATGATGTCATGGATCACATCTGGTTCTGGAGTCAACATTAGAATCCAGACCTGCTGCATGAACACGTGGATCAGTGGTAGCGGCTGATAAATGGGCTTTGAACAGACGACCTCCAGAATGAACAGAGGAATCATTTCTTCTTAATAATAATAATAATAATACATTTCATTTATTGTGACAAATTTGCTCTTTTGTTCTTATCAAGATTGGAACAGTTTGTGTCGTTGGTCTGAACCTGCCGACAGTTGTTATCAGTTCTAATGTGGTCATAAACAATAAATAAACATGAATCAATGAACAAACAATAAACACGTCTTAATTTAAATGTTTGTTTCCGAACGTCTGGGATTCATTTAAAATAATAATGAATTATTTGCATCAACATAAAAGGGCCTTTATTTGAATAACTCTTCAATATGTAATCTAAACGTAATACATATAAAATTAAATGACTATACGTTATTAAATAACTCAAGCAATTAATTTTGCAGGTAAAAAACGTATCTACTTTATTTATTGATTAAAAAATACTAACATCTGTCATTAAGTCTCATTAAATACTCATTAAGTTAGTAGGGCGGCTATTATATATAATAAACATTTATTTATCAATAAATAATATTTATTTCATATTTTATTAAAGATTCTATTATTTACGTTTTCTGGTTAAAAGAGACAGAAAAACTAATTTTGATCCAAACACCAGAATCTTCAATATTTATATTATTATATTTATATATGAATAAATATAAAAGTATACATATATATATATATATATATTATATTTATCTTATTTGGTTTACAAGTTCTCTTTAACGTGATTTATAATTCTTCATATTTGACTTCTTTCTTTTTCTATTTATCGTTTTATTAGTTTGTTTTTATCAACCTTCTGCAGAAACTGTGATATAAAACTGTTGTGTTGATAATGTAATAGATTACATGTCTGTAAAGTAATTGATTAAATGTCTGTAATAGATTACATGTCTGTAAACTAATAGATTACATGCCTGTAAAGTAATAGATTAAATTTCTGTAATGTAATAGATTACATGTCTGTAAAGTAATAATAATAATAATAATACATTTAATTTATAATGCACTTTACATTTGGATCAGATTAAATGTCTGTAATAGATTACATTTATGTAAAGTAATAGATTACATTTATGTAAAGTAATAGAGTACATGTCTGTAATGTAATAGATTACATGTTTAACTGTAATATGCTGCATCTCTCTTCAGTCAGGTGGAGATGTTCTCCTCCACCCCTCTGGAGTTCCTCTCCACAAATAGCAGCTCCCTGCAGGTAGGTGGTGCTGTTGCCACCAAGGACAGCTTCGCCACTGCTTTGACCAAGAACATCGTCGCCATGTCGGTGTGGTTGGCCCTCAGCATTATCAACAGCAGCATGGTTCACACCTTCCTGCAGCACAGGTAGGCTCCGCCCCCACTGATGATGTCACGGTGCACACCTTCCTGTAGTAGTTAGGCCCTGCCCCATCTTTGATGTCGTGGTGTGCTCAGAGTGTTCTTTATGATTCATGTTTCTATACTATAGCCTGTTTTTATTAATATCAGTTTTTAAAGGTAACATTTTAATTATTAAAATAATAAAACAAAATTTAGAGTTTCAAGGTTTTTGCATTCAGCATTTCTTCAGTTCACTTTCTGTTTGATCGTTACCTTTTGCAGCTGTTCTGCTCTCCTGTACGGATTGGGGGAGAATTATTTTTTTATCGTGAAAGACACTTTCTGTTTCTCTCTCATGATTAAAAAGTTTTTAATGAATGAAGTTTGATTTTCAGTGACTGACTGATTGATAAAGTGTTAATATTCAGTCATTATTTCTGGGTTTCTTCTTTTGGGTTGAGCTCAGTTTCAGTGTTGCATGATGGGAATCATGGTCTTTGCTTGTCTGTACTGACCTGGAAGGGCCGGTAATACTACAAGATTTGTTCCTTCTTTGGAGGGCAGACGTCAAAGGTCATAGGTCAACCATCCTGTCAGCGTCTGAGAAGTCAAGGGTCATTGTATCTGTGTGTCGGTAGCCTGTTCTACGAGAACCCGCGCTACATCATGTTCATCAGCATGGTGGTGAACGACGCGGTGCAGCTCAGCCTGGTGACAGCGCTCTATGTGGTCAGCTACATCTTTAGGAGGATCCACGCCTCCGTCTGCTGCTGCCTGGTACTACTACCACTCCTGCTACTAGTCACTGCTACTAACTATTACTGCTACTAGATAGTAGTAGAAATAGAAAGTAGTACTAGATACTACTACATCTGTGATAACTATTTCTGCTACTAGCTAATGCTACTAACTATTCCTGCTTGTAATGGTTCCTGATACTATCTGTTGCTATTAACTATCACTACTACCGACCTCTGTGATAACTATTTCTGCTACTAGCTAATGCTACCAACTATTTCTGCCAGCCGTTCATACTAACTATTCCAGCTACTAGCTACTACTACTAACTATTCTAGCTATTAGCTGCTGCTGCGAGCTACCACTGTAACTAGCTGCTGCGACTAAGAATTCCGGCTATTCGCTTTTTCTACCCAGTATTTCTGCTAGGTACTCATACTAACTATTTCTGCTACTAGCTAATGCTACTAACTAT
Organism: Lophius americanus; assembly: GCA_037951165.1. NCBI lineage: Eukaryota > Metazoa > Chordata > Actinopteri > Lophiiformes > Lophiidae > Lophius > Lophius americanus. The sequence goes on from JBBDHG010000293.1 coordinate 514,952, forward strand.
TTCTGCCAGCAGTTCATACTAAATATTCCAGCTACTAGCTACTACTACTAACTATTCCAGCTACTTGCTGCTGCGACTAACAATTCCGGCCATTAGCTTTTTCTACCCAGTATTTCTGCTAGGTACTCATACTAACAATTCCTGGTACTAGCTGGTGCTGCTAATAGCTACTGCTACTACTAATGTTTCATGCAGCTAGTTGCTGCTATGAATGAATTACTACAGTACTATTTAGGAAAAGGCCAAAATATGCCTGAGGTCCAAAAAGTTATTTTTTTCTATTCTAGCTTTTGTGTTTTATTCTTTATATTTAGATTATTTTTTATTTTATTAATCTTTATTAATGTTTAATAGCTTGTTTTTTTTAACTATTTCTTAATGTTCTTTTGCACTTTGTCTCAATATTCTTGATTATTTGTAAAAAACATTTTGTATTGCCCTGTTGTTGAAATGTGCCATATAAATAAAGTTGCAGCTACTATCTTTTACTGGTAATAGCTGCTGCTACTTCTAACAACACTTGCTACAAGCTGCTAGTGCTAACTATAACTGCTTCTAGCAGTTGCTATCAATTGCTGCTGCTGGGTGCTACTACTAAAGATTACTGTAAATAACTGCTGCTACTACGACTGCTATTATTAACTACTAACCCTACTACTACTAACTAGCTGCTTATACTATTACTGCAAATAGCTGCTAATGCTAACTATTACTGCTACTAGCAGCTATTGCTAACTATTACTGCTGACTGCGAACAAGTTACTACTGCTGATTAAAGCAAGGAGTTGCTACAGCTAACTGACACTGCTACTAGCTGCCAGCTGCTACTTGATGTTATCTACTACTAATTTCTGAGTTTTACAACTTTTTAACTGCTTCTAGCTGCTGACTGCTACAAGCTACTGACTTTTTAATAGTTTTCAATTTTGCTACTACCTGTTTCCTGCTACTAGCTGCTAATTGCTACTAGGTGCTTCCCGCTACTAGTTTCAAACTGAAAGTTGGTGTTACAAGCTACTAGTTGGAGTCCTTCTCCTAGCTACTACCTGCTGCTAGCTGCTCCCCCCTTCTACCTGCTACCTGCTACTAGTTGCAACTTGTTGAGAACTGCTCATAACTGCTAACTGCAACTACAAGCTACTAACTACTAGCTTCCACCTGCTACTAGCTGCTACATGTTTAGAATTGTTTTAACTCCCAACTGCAACTACGTGCGCCCTACTACTAGCTGCTACCCACCAGCTTCTAACTGCTACCAGCTGCTAATTGCTGCTGCCTACTTCCCCCTACTAGCTGCAATCTACAAGTAGATCCTACCTGCTGTTAACAACAACGTACTACTAGCTGCAACCTGCTATAAGTTAATACCTGCTGCTTGCTGCTTCCTCCTACTAGCTGCTTCCAGCTGCTACTAGTTGAGAACTGCTCATAGTTGCAAACTGCAACTACCTGCATCGTGATATTAGCTGCTAACAGCTACTTGCTACTGAATTTTACTACCTGCTAACTGCTTCTAACTGCTGACTGCTACTAGATTCAAACAGTTTCTAACTACTACCTGCTACTAGTTGCTAATTGCTGCTAGTTGCTAACTGTTACTAGCCACTAACTGTTACCAGCTGCTATCTCTTTCTAGCTACTAACTGCTATTAGCATCTAACTACTACTACCTGCTGACTGTTAGTGGCTGCTGAATGCTACATGTGTCTAACTGCAACTAGCTGCTTCCAGCTACTAGGTGCCAATTGTTACTAGCTAGGTGAAGGGATAATGATTGCCAGTACCAACTAGTAACTGGTACATCTGACGATCCTCTGCATTCCTTTCAGATCATGACGGCGGTCCTCACCACCCGCTCAACCCCTCTCATCCTGGCGGGCATGGCAGTGGAGCGCTACGTCTCCATCTGCTTCCCGCTGCACTACAGCCGTATCTGCACAGTCCCTCGAACCGTCCTCCTCATTGGCCTCATCCTGGTCCTCACCGCAACTCCACCCGTCTCCGATCTCTTGATCACCGTCGTCAACGAGCCACCCAGCTTCTTCAGCAGCTCCATCTTTTGCGACCACCCGCTGCTGTTCCGCCACCGCTCCATCTACTACAAGAACTGCGTCTTTGATGGCGTCTACCTTTCCTTTGTGGCGTTGACCCTCCTCTACACCTACTGTAAGATCATGCTGACGGCTCGGGCTGCCTCCACTGGGCTGGCCTCTGTCAACCGAGCCCGGAACACTGTGGTGCTCCATGGGGTACAGGTGAGGGTGAGAACCTAAATCTGCAACCACACAAACGAGATCCGTGACTGTTGGTGACCCCCCTTCAATGGGCTACATATATACACTGTACACGCCACCCCCGTCTGCAGCAATCCTTCTCCACCTCAGCGTTTTCCCCCTTTTTCTTTTTGTAGAGCTTTAGGACATCTCCTAAAGGATGTGCTCCAGTTTCGTTTTCCTTAGCACGAGGGACATCTTGGAGTTCTGACCATGTCCCAACAGAAGAGGTTAGCTGGGCTGTGCACTCGATGTGGTAGGGTTGTAGGGTTCAGCCCTCCATAAACTCTTCCTGTCCATTGCTTCTTCCAACTTAGCCCATGCGCTTTGTTCTCTCAAACCCAATGAAAGGCTAGCCATGTGAGCATACGTTTGTTTCTGTTGCCATAGAGGGCTATGCTGTTCAGACTTTTAGGTAATCCCAACCACCTTTGAATGTGGCTGCTGACCCTCCTCTCAAACCCTTCCACAGTATAGAGTGGGAATTCCTACAGCAGCAATGGTCATAAAATCCTAGATAGGATGCATGCTAGTGTAGCCTGGCTTCGGATATCCCCGGTGGACCTGAGCTGTCAACAGCTGTCACACATCCTTCCGGTTATTGGTTTGTTGCACTAATGGAGGCGGCATCATCTCACCTTCCCTCTCGTAAGCACCAAGGACCTAGAGTTTCCTGCGCAACTGGTTAACCTGCCCAGGCCTAGCAGGATCCATCTACATCCTGGGATTGACAATGTTGTTGCTGACAGGTTGTCCATTAAAGCTCTCACGGGGATATTCTGGATGCGGGACTTGGTTACTGATCTTCTGAACTCTACCTCGGCTGACTTGACCAGCGTTTTTATGTAAAAAAAGGGCCACTGAAATGGCAGATCCAGTGACGATACCTTTCTCGACTTCATGCAATTACGATTTTTTTCACCAGAAGTGAACCTCCGATTAAAATTGTTATTATAATCATGATGAGGTCCATGATGTTGTTCTGGACATGAGGCTACTCAAATGCAACTTCCCCTATCTTATGGGGTTGATCCATAACAACAGGTTCTAACCTCAACCCGCTACTAATAAGTAACGGTTGAGCCTGGATCAATGACCACAGGATCTAACCTCACTGATCCAGGTTCTAGCAGGTGAGGGTTAGAACCTGGATCCATGACCTGAGATCTGGTAGGGTTGAGGGTTGAAGAATCATTGGAGTTTTGGATCGTTTGGACCTGAAGTCCTGGGCCTCACCTGTGGCTCTTGTTCTGTTTCTAGCTGCTGCTCTGCATGCTGGCTTTCGTGGTTCCATCTCTCCAGGCGGCATTGATCTCCCTCTTCCCTCGGTTCAGCCTGGAGATCCGCTACGTCTTCTTCCTGGTCGTCTACATCATTCCCCGCTTCCTTAGCCCAGTCATCTATGGGTTCCGGGATGAGCAGTTCAGGAGGTATTGGACCCGGTACCTGTCCTGTTGGAGCCAAAGTCTGGTCCGGGTCAGACCAGCATTACTGAAGGTCAACCTGTGACATTGACCCACACCTACAGAATTCCAGGAGAATTCAGAACTGCAGCGTTTGTTTTGTTTTTTTGTTTTAATTAAAAAAATTATAAGTTTATTCATTAATTTAATAAATCATGTATCTTTTAAAATCAATGTTTTCTGGTTTACATATACATATATATATACATATATATATATATGTATATATATATGTATATATATATGGGTTAGGGTTATACACACACACACACACAAGTATCTGGTTTCTTATTTATTCATGAAACTTTATCTCATTATTTTGATCTTTAATTGTGAAATAGATGTTATATATTTCAACAAAAAAGATATGTATAAATAAAAATATAATTCTGAATGTTTTCTTCATATCATAAATGCAGTTCCTCATTAGTTTTTAATTTTTTGCTCAACTTCTTTTGTTTGTCAGAGAGTCAACAAATACAATATTGTTGTTATCAGCAGGGACCAGTTTTATTGATCTATTTTTCATTTATATACTATTTCAGATAACTTACTTTATTTTAAGATTGTCTAATAACACAAGACAGGGTTGATGGTTTTATACAGTAAGAATTTGCATCATGACATTTTTCTATTGATACTTTCTGGTCGTATGGTTCACTTCCAGAGTGTCTCCCACCGTCTGATAGTCCGTTTGACCATTTCTACAGCGACGGCACAAGATGACTCCGTGTCTCTCCAGAGACGAGCAGCTCTATTTTTGTTCATGACTGGTTTGAGAAAGTAAAGAAGCTCCTTTAATGAAACAACTAAATCAGATTTAAGCTGTGGCCTCAGCTCAGCTCTGATTTGATTTAAAACCTGATATCAGAAACACATTTAAACTGCTTCATTCACTGAAATATTCTGGGGGGGCTGGGGAGACATTTGGACATTCCTTTATTTAAAAAAAAAAATCATTATTACTGCCAACAAGGAACGAGAAACTTTGTGATCACTCCTGTCCGTTTGTTTGTTTGTTTCCCAGAAGCAGTTTTTTATCAGATCCTAGGGGTGAATACATTTCTGGGATTTTTGCAGCATTTAAAAAAAATAAAAAAATAAGCGGTTTGGAGCAGTGACGTCACAAGGTGGCGAGGCGAAACGGCGCCCGTTATTCTATACTCGACACCTGAAATCGTCTTCAGACATTGTTGACACACAAAGAGAATTACACCCTCAAAGTCTCAGAGTGTTGATCAGAGAAGAAAACAAGGTGCTGAAGACGTGAAGAGGAGGAGAGAAGACACAGCAGAGGTTCTTCACCCACATGATGAAGTCAGGGACTGATGAGGACATGTAGTAGGTTCAGAGGTCCGTTTTGGTTGGGACTCTCAGAGGTTTTTTTTCTAGTTTTATCATTTGTATCTTAAATCACATCAATAGTGTCAAAAGTATATTCATAAATAAACATTAGATTATTATAAATAGAATATAAATGCAGAATTATTAGGACTAAATGTAATTTGCACTAAATTCAATTTAGTTTTTTCGGTTTACTGATATATTATATAACCCATCCACTGAGGTTTCACAGATCAGTCCTTCCAGTGAGAAATGGAGAAGGTTCTGTCAGGACGGCCATCCAGCACAAAACCCATAAAAGATCTATACTTCGTCTAGGGGGCGCTGTGGCGGAAGAAGAAATAGTTTGATATATTATTGGCTTTATTAACATGGAGACTTTAACCAGTCAGATCTGAAATCCTTCATGTGTCAGCCCTTCGTGGTTGTCATTATCATTATCATCATTATTATTGATACGTAATCAACCAATCAGAGCTCACATGTCTATCAAAGCTTAATGCTACTTATTATTATTTTTGTATAACTATTACAAGTAGTAATGAATAAAATAAGATAAGATAAGATAAACCTTTATTAGTCCCACAATGGGGAAATTGCATTGTTAGAGCAGCAAGAGCATGTTACAGAATAACATTAACAATAACAAAATTTTCCTTTCAGGAATTATTAGTATTATTAATGTCATTATAAGCACATGCAATTCAAATCTAATCAATCTGTGTGGTACCAGTTATTGGTTAAGTAAATCTTATCATTGTAGTAACAGAGACTGTCAACCTATTCAAACCAATCAGAGCTCATATCTCTGTTTGAAGCCCCGCCCTATGAGAACCGACTGTTACCGGAGACTGACGGAAACAGACGAAGATCGCCGCGGCGGCTCTAGTCTGCCTCTCAGAGCCGCTGAAGAGTGTCTCCAGGCAGGAGGAGCGGCGCATGCGGTACCGGAGTTTCCGAACCTCATCATGGGCTGAAGGACGGAGGACTGACGCCCCAGGTGAGACTCGACCAGTTCTGCTGATCAGAGGAGTAGGTTGTTTGTTTTTCTGCGGCGCCTATAAATTATAGATCAACTTTATTTCTGTCCAGGTTTCTTAAGACCAGTAGGTCCTCACAGTTATCAGCAGGTCCGCACAAAGACCAGCAGGTCGTCATAGATATCAGTAGGTCCACAGGGACCAGGCAGAGTCATACTGGTCTTTATACAGGTCCTTCCTCTGCTGAGAACAAAAACCATTGAGAGATTTATTGTTGTTTGTTTGTTGTTGAGGTTGTTTTCGTTTCTCTAAATTCACAGACTAGACGATGAGACTAAAACAATCAAAGAAATAAAATGAGTCCAACTCAGGAGCTTGAAGTAGAGCTACCTTAATGCTCCTTCATGTCTAGATGATCCAGATCATCATCTGGTTAGATCAAACTGGACACCCATTTGAACGCGAGACCCTGAATAGACCCAACGTTTCTGGAGGAATCACATCATTAGCTGAACGGGGAACAAGTCGGGACCCTCCAGGAAGATATGGAGTGATTCTGGGATCCGTCTACTGACATCACGACCTTGGGTTCCACGGGGATGGGTTATTCAGTAGGGCATGGTCAAAGGTGCAATCAGGTCCCAGAATCCACCGACTCCATCAGTCCAGCAGTTTAGGAACAGAAGAAACGAGTGAAATCATAAACCTTTTCCAATGAACGCATGAGGGTTTCAAGCCCAACACAAAATCCCTGATGTTAGCTGTTGCTAATGTCTGCTAGATGCTTACTGCTGTTAGAAAGTATTGGCTGCTAAATGCTACTAGCTGCAAGTATCTATTAGCAGCTAGTAGCATCAGGTTCCTGACTGCTGCTCCAGACCCACCCCCTCGCCTTCCGTTTCTCCGCAAGGGAAATATGGTAAAGGAGAGTCTGCCTAGCTGGGTCCAGCATGACCAGGAAGTTCTGGTCCACGTGAACGTTGGTGGTCAGAGGGGGAGCCTGTGCTCAACCGCTCTGAAGAAGTTCCCTGACACTCGGCTTGGAAAGTTGCTGCAATGTGATTCAGAGGAGGACATCCTGCAGGTGGGTCTGCCGATTTCAGGGAGGGGGACGGGTTCTACTGAGGTCTGACTTTCTGTGCCCCTCCTCCTCCTGCAGGTGTGTGACGACTACGACGTCAATCAGAGGGAGTTTTATTTTGACAGGAACCCCGTGCTCTTCCCATACGTCCTCCATTTCTACCAGACAGGAAAGCTCCACATTATGGAGGAGCTCTGTGTCTTCTCCTTCAGGTGGGTCTACTCCGTCAGTTGCAACTCTGTCGAGTACATCTCCTCCTTCCGGTGTGTCTCCTCCTTCAGGTATATCTCCTCTTTCAGTTGCATATCTGTCAAGTAGGTCTCCTCTTCAAGGTGTGTCCACTCCCTCAGGTGCATCTACTCCCTCACGTTGCTCTCCTCCTCCAGGTGCATATCTTTCAAATGTGTATCCTCTGGGTGCATCTCTTGCAGATGCGTTTTCTCTGTCAACTGCGTCTCCTCCTTCAGGTGTATCTGTCAGGTGCTTCTCCACCTTCAGGTGCATGTCCTTCTGGTGCGTCTCCTCTCTCAGGTGCTTCTCTTTCAGGTGCGTCCTCTACCTCAGATGCATCTCCTCCTTCAGGTCCATCTCCTCCTTCATGTTAATGTTTTCTCTGTCAGGTGCGTCCCCTCCTTCAGTTGCATTTGTGTCAGGTGCACCTCCTCCTTCAGGTGTCTCTCCTTGGTGCATCTTCTCCTGTAGAACCCTTGAGAAAAGATGTTTAATGTTTTGGGACGAAGGGCTGAGCTCAGAGGCTGCAGTCACATGACCAGCTGACAAGTAGTAGTTTATATGAGCCTAATTGTTAGTGAACCTGGACTCAAGCACATGTTGGTTCCGTCTGTCAGTCAGGAGATGGAGTATTGGGGCATCAATGATTTCTTCCTGGACTCCTGCTGCAGTTTTCGGTACCACGACAGGAAGCTGGAGAGCCGCCGGCGCCGGAGCAGCAGTTGGGATGAGGAGAGCGACGCCAGTAGTATCGACGCGTCAGTGGAAGAAATCACTGACCTGACCAGGTGAACACATGCCCAGTACTGTCATCTGACCCGGTGAAGACCTCTAAGTCACGTCGTTGCTCCGCCCACAGGGACCTGCAGCGATTCCAGGAAGTCCGCTATGGGACCTTGAGGAGGTGTCTGTGGTTGACGCTGGAGAACCCTGGCTACTCCATCCCCAGCAAGATCTTCAGCCTGCTTTCCATCAGCGTGGTCCTGACCTCCATCGTCAGCATGTGCCTCAATAGCATCCCAGAGTACCAGGTGGTCCATTACTAGCTGCTGACTGCAACCAGCTGTTGTTTGCTACTAGCTGCTTACTTGTACTAGCTGCTGATTGTTAATTACTGCATAACTACTACTAACTTCTATTACTTGTCAACTGCTACTAGCAACTTATTGCTACAAACTGATTACTCCTACTAGCTGCTGAATGCTTTTGGCTGCTGACTGCTAATACTTGCTTTATTAGCTGCTAACTGTTTCTAGCTGTCAACTGCTACTAACTGATAACTATTACTTATTGTAATTGCTGCAAGCTGGTGACTGCTACTAGCTACTATTGGCGAACTACTACTGTCTGTCAACTTCTACTAGCTGCTGAATGCTGCCAGATGACAACTCTCACTGTCAACTGCTACTAGCTGTCAAATATTTCATATGATACTACCTACCAATGCTAATAGCTGTCACCTGCTTCTGTTCAATTACTATCTGCCAATATATGTCAACTACTACCCTCTAACTGCTACAAGCTGTCAAGTGATGCTCTCAATTACTATTAGCTGTCAAACACTACACTACTATATTTCAAATGCTACTACCTGCAACTGTTACTAGCTTTCAACTGCTATCTGTGGTGCTTCCTTACCTGGACCAAGTGATTGATCACCATGTTCTGGGTGAATGAGAAACTACAAAGGCAAGCAGACAGGAAGTCTTGTCAGTAGTGTGAGTTAGGATCCTCTGGACAGGATGGGTCCTGGGGTTGGGGGATCAAGAGGTCGGTCTAGAAACAACTACATTGTTTCCAAGTTTTCCATTTTCCTCTTCATCTCAGAACTTTGATAGTGATGGGAGGCTGATGGAGGATCGGACCATGCAGGCTCTGGAGGTGTTCTGCACCTGCTGGTTCTCCTTCGAGGTGAGCATCGGAGAAGAGGGCGAGTTGCTGTGGCACCACAGTCAGGTGACCAATTGTGGTCTTTGTGTGAAGTGTTGACCCGTTTTATTCTGTGTCTGAGGTGGTGACCCGTTTGCTGCTGGCGCCCAACAGGAGGAAGTTCTTCCAGCACCCTTTGAACGTCATTGATCTGGTTTCTGTTGTTCCAATCTACATCACGCTGGTTTTCGACCTGACGTTGGGTGCAGAGTTGAAGCTGGGACACCTGGGCCGCCTCATACAGGTTCAGGCGTGTTCATTGGCTAAAAGGATGTAAACAAACAATCGTCGACCCGACGACTCCATCACTTGTTTTTCGTCCATGGTCTACCTCTCATTTCTTCTTCAGGTACTCAGGGTGATGCGGATCTTCAGGGTTCTTAAACTGGCCCGCCACTCCACTGGATTGAGGTCTCTGGGAGCTACTTTGAGGGTGAGTCTCAATACTGATGATCCAGACATTTCTGAACTCTAAGGTTCTGAATGGGTCAATGTTGACAGTTGGGCTCTGTGACTGACGGACTCTCGGAAATACTTTGTGAATGTTTACCGGTTCTGATCTTGTTCTTTGCAGCACAGCTACCGTGAGGTAGGCATCCTGCTCTTATACCTGGCTGTCGGCGTGTCTGTCTTCTCCGGTGTCGCCTACACTGCTGAGAATGAGGAGGTACAGCTCCGCCATGTTCTCGTACTGTTTGAGATGCCATCACGTTCTGTTTCCTTTAGAGACAATTCTCTGTCTCCAGGACGTGGGTCTGGACACCATCCCAGCCTGCTGGTGGTGGGGGACGGTCAGCATGACCACCGTGGGCTACGGGGACGTGGTTCCAGTCACGGTAGCTGGAAAGCTGGCAGCAAGCGGCTGCATCCTGGGCGGGACTCTGTTGGTGGCGTTGCCCATCACTATCATCTTCAACAAGTTCTCACACTTCTACCGGCGCCAAAAGGCTCTGGAGGCGTCAGTGCGGAACAACAACTGCAGCAGCAAGACGGCGGAGGGCGAAAGGTCAAACAGAGATAGCCGGTGTCTGGACGATGATGATGTCATCAACGACAGCGGGGAGGATATGGATTATGAGGTTCAAGGCGGTGTTATCAACTACGGCTATGTGGAACATCCGGCCTTCAGCAGGAAGGAGTAGCATCAAATCTGATGCCTTCAGCATCAGTGGTCAGGGGCTTGGCTTCTGAAGGTCTTACTGTGTCTGTGAGAACTGTCAGTCCTCCTAAATATAAGCATGCAGCCAAATGCGGGATATCCTTAGATCTTGCATGTCCCTGGTTTAGTGATCACCTGTCGAGCTCAGGACAGGAGAAATTGTGTTTCTGCTTTATAAGCGAGGCGGACCTGAACCTTTAGTTTCCTTATGTCAGTACATCGCCACCAACGCAAGCTTTCATTGAGGGGTAATGAACGACAACGCTGCCATAACCATTTTAAATGGATATGTCAAAGAGCAGCAACAATCCGACCGACCTTTGACCTTCCGGAGCTTCTGCCTGCGGCCAGCCATCGTCCCTATGCTCTCGAGACCATGAATGACTTCCCTTGAATGAGCTTCACCGCAGGAAGCTTTGAGAGCATCTGGATCCTGACAATTGGACTCGCATGAAACGTGGTCTGTTTGTTTACTGTTTATTTAATGGCATGTTAATCTGATGAATGACATCTGAATAAAACCTCACAATTAAAAGTTTAAGTTCCTGAACAAGGACAAACAGAACAAGGTCTCAGTTCTTGGACTAAATCTAGAAGACCATCATCTCACTGTGGAGATGATGGTTACAGGACAGCAGGGTATCATGGGAGTTTTACCATCCAGGCTCCATTATGTTACCCACGGGTCCAGTCTCTGTAGAACCAAAGTGAGCAGGTTGGGACTCGTCCAATCAGATCAATGCGGGTCCGTAATGGTTGGGAAGCTGGTCCCGAAGGCAAAGCCCCTTATCTACCAGTCCATCTAGGTTCCAACCATCGACTTGGGCATGGAATATGGGAAGAGACCCAAAGAATGAGGTCAAGGATGCAAGCGTCCTTCATTGGGAACTACCTTTAGAGCCTAATGTTTTTTTTATTAAATAAAATGATAATCTGAATCTTGTATTTTGTGTTCAATTAGATTTTTTTTAATTAAAGATGATATTTAGTTTGAAGATCCGAAAGTTATAACAAGGAGGGGGTCAAATACTTTCTCACATCCCATGACTAGGTGTGGTTAAAAACCAGAACCTTGAGTTTCATATGACGTTATCAGATATAAATTTCACACAACACTGAGGTCGCAACGAACTTTAGCTTTTTGTTCTTAAAGTCACATGAAGTGAACTAGCAGCTTTATATTCACTGAACGTAATTACGCAGACGCTGATGAAGTAGGAGGAGCCTATTGTAGCTTTGTGACTCCACGCCCAGATGTTATGACCTGAGACAGGGCAACGTTTGGTTTTCAGACGGATCTGTGATTTCAGACTCGGGAAATACGGGCAGTATACAAGATATATTCAAGGACACTATGGCAACATAAAACGTCTCATAATGCAATGCAGTAGTCGGTTTTTGCCACGGTAACATCAATAAACAGCAGGAAAGTTCACAGGAAGTGTTGTCACATGGAATCCAACATGCACTGAATGAACAGTTCACGTTCCACTCCTTCACATAAACTTTCAGTATATTTACTCGATTACTCCGGTTCTTTAAAGACTCTAAAAACTTCTAAAACCCCTCAAAGAAAATATATCTCCGAAACAGTTACTCATTTATTATCATGATTTAAATATAAAGACTAAATGTAAATGTTCTTTTATCGGCTGATGTTTGTTGCTTTACAGAAAGAAAAACAAATGAGAAACATCTGTCCAGTAGAAACACTCAACTTCAACTTTTGATAATTTTATTAAACAAAAATACGAACAGCGTGAAGCAGCGATCTCAAACGTGCATGACAAACGTTCTTCACAAACCGAGCAAAAATCTTTAAAAATTTAGGCAACAAGGATCAAGGAGTGAAAGACAGGAAACAGAAAACGAACCAGAATTTATCTCCATGGAAACCAGTCACTGTGTTTTTAAATACACGATCACTTTCAACAAGATGTCACATTTATTCAGCTCACATGTAAATTTTAATTTCAGTATTTATTTTCCAAAGGTTTCATTCGAAATTAATAAAAAGAAAATTCAAATGTGGAATTACCATGTGATGAAGCAAATCAGTGGTTTCATGATTCGGTTCCCGTTCCGTCCCACATGACAAAAAACACTCGGACATACGAACCATACCGTTTACTTATATCACACTCAGCTCAAACGCAAAAGACTCACTTCACATGGGAACTCCAATTTTCACAATAACAAAAAAATGTGTAGAAACCAAAGAGGAAACGGGCTGAGATGTGTACAAATGGAAAAATGAATAAATTACACAGGTGACATCAGCAGGAGGTGGATCTAACCCGGACTAATCTGACCCGCTCCACCATTGGCTCCCACAGGAAGGAGCATCGTCAATGAAATGAAAGCAGGAGGTGATCCAAATTGTCTCAGTTTCCTGTCTCCAGTGGAACGACTTCAATTCTCTCAGATACAAACAGGTTTATAAAAATAAAACTAGAATACTTTCAATATTTTCTCATGTTACAAAACAGTCAAGCCACCTCCTGATAGCCGTGGTGAACGGCGTGGAGAACTCATGATGGTGCTGGGGGTTAGAGGTTAGGATCAACGGCTCTGAGGAATGTGATGCATGGATTCTCTTTTTCATTCTGTTTAAAGTTCTGATCCAGACAACAACCAGATCCAAAACTGAATCTCCATCTGAACAAGGACACCTCCCTACCGATCTGTGACATCACAGGAGACAATATTCAATCATCTCTGACGCAGCCTTCACACCTAACGCACGCCAAGTTCCCAAGCAGCGAGATGAACAAGAACAATGGAAAAGCAAATTCATGCGAGGTAAGCAGCTTTGTCGTCACTTGAAGAATAAGGTTGATGTGGCGAGAAATCAGTGTTGTGACAAAAGTGGGATTTAATACCACCTAAATCCACTAGAGGGAGCTAGGGATGCACTCACTACAACCTTTGGCCTAGACATGAAGCTGGGGTTTTCTAAAACTCTAGCATTGTAAGAACAAAGAAAAACACACAAAACAGAAGCCTCATTATGGGCCTGTTGGAGAGAACACATAGGTGTCGAGATTCTCCTCATGTCAGCAGGACCCTCACTAGATGTCTGACTCCGCCCCCTGATAATGTTACGAACTGGGACACGGCGGAATATACGCGGGTCTGCGTTAGTCCGGTGAGTGAAAGTTCCTGTGACGTTGGATTAGACCGCAGATTCACACCTTGAACCTCCAACATGTTTCCTTAAGACCAGGTGTGAAGTTTTTCAGTAACCCTGGTGATCAGAAGGTAAACAAAACCGCATGATCTCAAAGTGATAGCTCAGCAAAATGCGAAAACAGATCTTAACTTGTACCGGATCTTAATGTCATGGACCGCTTACAGGAAATTCACTATTCATTTATAACCTCCATAAATTGATCACATTTATTTGTATTTATTCATGTGATGTAGCTTAAACGATTGTCAAATTTGAATCACTTACATGACAATAATGAATAATAAAATAGTGAAGGATTTTAACATTTTTGATTTTATTTTCTAATTATTGTTATTATTAATTAAATAATGTATTACTTTCCCATCATGCTCCCTGAGCTCAGAGAGAATCCTGGACTCATTATCTCTGATGTTCTTCACAACCTTTATCCATCTCTGACCATCTCGGCTGACAGGAGTTCATGGACCGGTACCTCCGGTCGGCCGTTAAAATGACCACCTACCCTAAGATCTGAGGAGGTTCTAGAAAAAAACAGGAAGCAGCTGCTAATGGTGCCAATGATGATCGTTTCCGTTCTTCAACCAGAAATATAAACGTTTTGTTTCTACATGGATTATCTAGAGTCAAGACAGCGTGATGATGTCACAAATTTCTACATCCAACCAAGCAGTCCGCTGATCACGCCACAGACCTGCTGCAGAGGAACAAACGGGTTGAGCAATGAGGGGCTCAAAAGTGCTGCTGACGCCGCTTCTTGGCCTCGATGGCATCCAAAATGGGTCGTCTCTTGGCCTGGTAGCGCTGACGTATCTCCTCGATCTCCTGCTCCATCTGAGGATCCAAAGACGCCAGACGGAGACGTATCTCCTCCACCGACCACAAGCTCACCTACGCAGAGATCATCCCAATTAGCCTAGGCTGGTCAATGCATCCAACGCAAACATAGCAGAGCCACACCATGAAACCATCAATCACAAGGTATAGCCCTGTCTCCGTCGTTAATTTACCATGTTAAAGCTTTAGCCCCGCTTCCTATATAACTTCATCATGTTCAGGTTCCAGTGCCGCCTCCTACACTACTTTATACTGCGATGGTCCTCTGTGACATCACCTATCTCTTCTACTGTCCCCAACTCTTAGGTAAATAAAGTTTTGATTGTTTTTATGGTAGATGTTAACGTAGTAAAAGTGATGCAGCTGTGATGACGGCCCTAGTAAAGGTCTGACCACAGAGATGCTGCTTTAAACTTTTTCTTTTTTGAATAAATACATTTTTTATATATATTTAAATGGATTGAAATGTTTATCATTTGTTAAGGTTGACATTTTATTCTAAATAGAGTTCTACTCTGATAACCATTTGACGATTTACCCATCATTACAAAAACAGTGATTTACGTTAACCAACCATTTGACCAACACTTAAAACATCGGAGGATGTTTTTCCTAAACCTCGGGTTCTGCTTGACCGTGGTGGACATTTGCGCTCACTGCGTGTTTATTCTAGTTTAATCTAGTGCCGATTCCCAATCTGGATCCGTTGGGGCCCGATTTAACAATGGCCATGACTGGTTCTGTTAGCCATGTGGCAACCCAAACGGGAACAGACAAACGAAGATAGAGAAGAATGTCTTACTTCCACAACTCACTTGGAGAACACAAACAACAACACTTAAACAAGACAAGAACCACATTAACACAACAATGGCAGACAACCAAGACGACCACAACAAAGACAACAAAAACTACAAGCACAACAAAATCAACAACAAAGAAAGACGGACAAACAAAACAACAAAGATGATCACAACAGAAGCAAAAACAACAACTACCATAAAAACATCAATAAAACAACCACTACTCAAGTGTTTTGTTTTGTGAATAATTGCAAATTGTATTTTTAAGCTCCAGGTTTTTATGAAATTAAACATCACTTCAGGAGCAAAAGCTGGTGGACTTCCTGTCAGTTTCCTCATGAGAAGATGGAGATGTTCTGACCTTCAGATCCATCCACTAATGGACACTTTAGAAAATCTTTAGAAGTAGATAAAAATACCTGCTGGAGAAGAAGGGAGGCACCTGATGGTTGGATCTATTTCTGGAGAATCCTTTTTCCTTTTTCTTTTCTCTCTCTCTCTCTCTCTTTCTCTCTCTCTCTCTCTCTCTCTCGACACCTGATCCAGACCCTCCCTGAGGGGCTCCCTCTGACCGCTCTTACAAGCACAGCTCCACACGTCAATGGAAATAAAATTACAGCAGGGTCAAAGAACACAGGAATGGCTCTGGATCAGAAGAGCAGGTGTCTGATAAATGAACCACCGCTGAATGAGAATGTCTCCCTAAGACTTCTCCCTAACAAGACTCCCTATGATGTCTCCCTAAGATGTTTGTGAGGACAAGAAATATGTCAAACCAGGGGAAACTAAAAATAGAGAAAAGGAGCGGAGCCAGAGGTTGTGCATCGCTGCTCATGAATAATGCAAGTGAGAGTCACTACAACAAATTCTCTACCGTGTCGGAGGCACACACAGAAGATAAAGAGTAAATTAATAAAACTTCAACACAAACGTCTACTGTCTAAATTGCAGTTGAAGATGTGTTTCCTTTGGCCACCACAAACCATCAAACAGCTGGAAGGAGAATTTAAAAAAGACCCTGATCTAAAATTAACCATTGGCAGCAGGAAGCTGTCAGACAAATATCTTCAAGAACTAAAGAGCTTCTCATCCTCAAATCTCACCATATACATATATATATATATATATCCACCTATATACAGGTGGATATATATATATATATATATATATATATATATATATATATATATATATATATATATATATAGGTCATCCGTCACCATGACGACTAAGATTTTGACGTCTACTTGACATCTGACTCAAAACACGATTGGTTTCTAACCAATGCAGATGTCATCCTCACACCTGGTGGATCCACCTCAAGCAAACTTTATAGATGGGTCAATCGGATTTGAAACTTCTACATGAACGGTCCTAGCTAATAAGAGATATTATGTTGTTTGTGACTCACCTCCTGTAGATCGGCTCCAGCGGAGAGATTAGCCTCCTTCTCTACTCGTCCTAGACCGTCACTCTGACTGACCTTTTCCCTCTGCTCGAAGTACTGCAGGAAGGCTGGTTTGGAAAGCGCCGGGGCCTCCTCTGTCCCTGAAATACAGTCACACCTCAAATCAAAGGCTACCAGCTAGCAATACTAAGCAGCTGGCAGCTAGCAGCTTACAGCCATTAATTAGCAGCCAGCAGTTATGAAGAGTTAGAAGCTACGAACATTCATCAGTTAGGAACTAGAAGAGTTATCCAGCTACGGGCAGTTAGCGGCTAGGAATAGTTAGCAGCCAGCAGGAGCTAATAATATTTAGCATTTAGGAACACCTAGTAGCTAGCAGGTTAGAAACTATGAGCAGTTGCCAGCTAGGGGCTGGAAGTTAGAATCTAGGCAGAGATAGCAGTTATAAGCTAGGAGAACTTGGCAGCTAAGAGAAACTAGGAGTTAGCAGCTAGGTACAACCCGCTGTTAGAACACTAGAAGCATTTCCGTATTGGGAGTAATTTGCACTTAAGAGAAGTTAGCATTTTGCAGCAAGCATCTAGGAGAAGTAAGCAGCTAGCAGTAGGCAGGTATGAGCAGTTAGCAGCTAGCAGACAGAAAATGGGAACAATTAGTGGTTAACGTAGCCTCTGTTGGCAGTAACTGAACATTTTTACTAGCATGCTAGCATTAGCTTCTATACACAGTTAGCCTCTGACTTCTAGTCAGCATCTTTGACTCATTGCGTGGGTTGGGTAAGGCCGAGATGGTTGGATGGAGTTGAGTGATGACGCTCAACTTTAAATCTATGAGCGAGGATGATGTCATCCTAAGGAGTTCAGGAGGAAACAGATGACAAATTTCTCCAGATCCTCACCGGAGGTTTTTTTTGTGATCAGGGTTGGTTCTGTAATACCATTAAAGGGCATCAGATACTGATCTGATTATGGGCTCTAAAGGTTCCATGGGTTATATGGTTTGAGCTGCTGGCGCTAGATATACACGTGTACCCAATCAGACGCGCTGAGTAACACTTCCTGCCCCGTCTGAGGACGGTAAAAGCCGAATTCAACCTCTAGCCTTCCGATACCAGCTCTGTTATCTGGCTGGTACCGGTAACACTTAAACTGGTACCAGCACAAAATCTGTTAACACTGAAATCAAAGAAACTGAGGAGTTTCATGGTTCTGCCTGAGGAAAAAAATATAGTGGATGGATGACAAGGTGGATTGATGTATAGAGGGATGGATGACAAGGTGGATCGATGTATATGTATGTATGTATGTATGTATAGATGGATGACAAGGTGGATGGATGTATAGATGGATGTATGTATGTATAGATGGATGGATGACAAGGTGGATGGATGTATAGATGGATGGATGTACAGATCAATGTATAGATGAATAGATGAATGTACAGACGACTAGACAAATAGATAGATGTTTAGATGGATGGATGTAAAGATGGATGGATGCATAAATAGTTGGATGTACAGATGGTTGTATAAATGGATGAATGTATAGATAGTTGGATGTTTAGATGATGTATAGATAAAGGTATAGATGAATAGATGGATGGATGGATGTCTAGATGAATAGATAGATGGATGGATGTCTAGATGAATAGATAGATGTGTAGAGGGATGGATGTCTAGACGAATAGATAGATCTATGGGGGACAGATAGATGTACAGATGTAACAGATAGAGGTATACTATAGATCGAAGGACGCATAGATGAAGAGATTGATGAATGGAAGGATGGAGAGATTCTCCAGCGTCACTCTGCCCTCTGCTGGATGACTACAGTCTCTACAGACCCTCACAGTGCGTATGCTGTTATATGATCAGAGGCGGGCCGTGGTTTTTCCACCTGGTCCTTCAGGTATCCACTCCCCCAGTTAATAACCTGAATGTAATGTTACCACTACAGGATGCTGTCAGCCGACGTAACCAGTGCACATTTAAAGACACAGAAACATTTATCTATTGGAATAAAGTGGATCAAACCAGGTTCAGCACCCATTACACAGAATGACATGATGCTGCTTCACTTACAGATTCCACATATATCTCTTAACTGTCATTACTAAATAATAAACTGTCATCGACCAGTCACATTGACTCAAAACACCACAAAGAAAGCAACAAGATCATCAGCTGCCAGCATCACCATCAGGATCCAACAGGGATCGGCATATGACGCCGCCTCTCAGCTCCATCAGAAGATCCTTCTCCACTTACACGGAGAATAGTGCTGACAGCATGGGCTAGCCAGTCCTGTTTCTACAAGAAAGTTTCATTTTTTTAAAGGCTGAAGATGGCCGCTGGACAGAAGCTTAGGATTATTGGATGAATTGGATTTCCTTCCTCATACGTCATAGTGACGTAGAACTACTGGAGATAGAAACCCTCTGAGTTAACACTGACAGAGCTAGGTAGGCAAGAATCACTCACAGCTTACATTGATGTAGAGCTATGTAGTCTGGAATCCCTCACAGTTAGGGTTAGCCCTAACCCTTCTGAAAATGTCTAGGCAGGCAGAGAAGGTCTTACAGGTCCTAATGGACAACCAGTGTGGTGAACATTGCTTACGTTTCATAGTACAAGCTTCCTCCTCCTCCTGGTAAGAATTGATGACCATGGTTCCCAGCTGCGACACCATGGTTCCTGAGTCCTCCTGCTCCATTACTGTACCAGCTAGGAAACCAGCAGTCCGGATAGTCCCAGAGTCACCTGACCCTGCCAGGACCATGGTGCCCTGGTCCACCTCGTCCTCATCCTGAAAGACAGAGAGCTATCAGCACAGGTCATGGGATATCTGGAGGTAGTGGTGTTCTTCTTGTACCGAGTTGTCCTCATCCTCAGCGTCCTGCTCCGTCTGCTCGGCCTCCTGCCGCCTCTTCAGTCTGATCTCCATGGTGTCTGCGATGAGGTCTCGGAGGACAGCGCTGAATTTAGACGACTTGATGAACGGATCCTGAAGGAGACCAAGGATTGAAACATCTGATTAAAGATAGAGTTCCTCCAAAAATACAAGTTTACTTATCGTCTCCTCCAACATCAGCATCATTCCAGATAATCCTGGAGCTGCAACTTTCTCGTCATGAGTAGCTCTTCTTCATTCCATGGTTCCTGTCCTGGTGGTGCTTACCTGGAGCAGCTGTGTAGCAGTGGCCCGGTTCTCCGGGTTCTTTATCAGACACTTGCTGATGAAGTCTCCGAAGGCTGGAGACCAGTGGTCAGAGTTCTTAAAGGTTGGAGGAGGGTTGGTGGGAATCATGAAGATTGCCTGGAGACAGTAAACTGGGTCAGAACCAACAAAAAGAAAAGCATCAAATTCAAATCCAGAGTCTCACCCTCATCGGATGGATGTCTGCGTACGGGGGCTTTCCCTCTGCCATTTCGATGGCCGTGATTCCCAGAGACCAGATGTCAGCCACGCAGTTGTACCCGTTCTCCTGGATGACCTCTGGAGCCATCCAGAACGGAGTGCCGATCACCGTGTTCCGTTTGGCCATTGTGTCCTAAAACAGATAAGATGAAGACCGTTAGACACCAGAACATACAGTCAGGAGGTAGCAATTCATCCATTTGGTTAAATACGTTTGGAAAAAGGTTCTACTAAAAATAATTCACGGGATGTTCCTGTGTCTCAGAGCAGCCATAAGCACTTCACTGCAAACGTGTAGTCTGGATATTCCTTTACCTTCCCTTAATACTTTATTTATATATATATATATATATATATATATATATATATATATATATATTTTTACTTTTAATACTTTATGCTTTTTACATTAAGCCTAGATGTATACTAATTTGTATCAATTGAGAAAATTGCTATTGCTGATTTTTTATTTTTTATTGATCGTTTTAAAACCATTCACGGCTGGCACCCATTGATCAGACAGAATGTTTTACAAACAGATGTGTCTGCCTCCAAATCATCCAACATTCTCTTAAATCATCCAAAGAGAACAAGTTATGAAGTTTCAAGTCTTTTTGTAAATCGTTCCAGGCAAAGGGAGGAGCAAACCTAA
The DNA here is from genome assembly GCA_037951165.1 of Lophius americanus. NCBI lineage: Eukaryota > Metazoa > Chordata > Actinopteri > Lophiiformes > Lophiidae > Lophius > Lophius americanus. The sequence goes on from JBBDHG010000293.1 coordinate 535,718, forward strand.
ATGCCTTATTTCCCAGTTCAGTTCTGACCCTTGTGACAGACAGAGAGAAAACATCCTGTGAACGAAAACGATGGATTCCCGAACTCCTCTGACTGACAAAGATCAGAAGGGAGGAAGGAAGAAGACCCAGAATATCCTTGTAAAGAAGAATACGCCAGTGTTTGAGTCTACAAGAGACAAAGAAGAGCATCCAACACGGTCATACAACAAACAGTGATGGGTGAGAGATCTGAAGTTGGTGAGTTGGTCCAGAGCATGTAAGCTCTGAGACGAGGCATGCATGTAAAAAATATTACCATTGTCCAAGACCCACATAAAAGTAGCAGCAACCAGTCTCTTTTTGGATTCAAAAGAAAGGCGGGACATAATCCTGAAATAGAAAGCCACTTTCAGCCTTTTTACTAGCTGATGAATATGAGGAGTAAACGAGAGAAATTCATCAATCAAAATACAAAGATGCCTGTGACATGATACAGACTCAATCTGTGAACCCTGTGAGGAGATCAGGAACATAAGAATCAAGTGATACATCTGCACAGAGGCTCCTGAAAGCAAGACAGGCTTCAGCTGGCAGGTAGACGATGTGACGTGAATCAAATCCTCCAGGATTCCTAAACTCGGCACGATGCAAATGTTTGCTTATTGGATTGGGGAATATCGATAGTTTGTGTGTTGATCCACTTGCTAATAATATAATAATAATAATAATAATAATAATAATCCTTTATTAGTCACACAGTACAACATAGTGAAATTACTTCTCTGCATTTGACCCATCCCTGAGGGAGCAGTGGGCAGCCCCTCGTGGAGCGCCCGGGGAGCTAAGGATTCAGGGTCTTGCTCAAGGACCCTACGACAAGTAGACCCTGGTGGGATTCAAACCGGCTACCTTCCGATCTTCTGATTGGGAGACAGCCGCTCTACCCACTGAGCCACAGCCGCCCCTTGCTCGACCAAGACCGGACTGTCACGGCATACACCGGGGGTTAGTTCTGGCGTCTTGGCTTAACTTAGTCTGCTTTATTTCCCAGAAAATCCACCGGGTACAATAAAAAACATATGTAAGATAGAGTAGCACATCGAGATTATAAACATCTACAATACAAAACAATGTAAATATTGCATACATGTGTCAGGAAACAGAGGGTTCAAATTACCTCTAGATACAGTGATTAGTGGTTAAAATCATCTAAGAGATCTATCAGCGAGTCTGCTGCAGAGCGCCAGCTAGTTGCCTAGTTTCACTGGCTCCATTTACTCCAGCAGCTGATAACTCCAGATACAAAAGAACCCGAAATGATAAGATCCAACGGCTGCTGTTGAGGCAGTGAGGAAGCTTTCACTTCACTGCAATCATCTTTATAGCATCTGTCAGGCTGCTGGTAAAATGTGATTTTTTTACGTATTGACACTGAGTTTTGACAAATCATTCAAAGCCAGCACAGAAACAGTCACTGGCACCGAGAACAAACTAAAGAGGAAGGAAGCTAGTAGGTAAATAACTGTAAATAAAAGAAAAAAAGGAGCCTGGCAGGTTGGACGCACCTCTGATGTCTTGAAGGGAACGCAACCCCATGTCATTATAAATGTTGCTGAAGTACTTAATGGTACTATTACACTGGTAGAAGGAGGAGTTGGGCGTACCCCCAATCAACAGGTCCTTGTTGTTAAATATTGGGGAAAGATTATGCCACCTACATGAGATTTCCCAGTGGGATTCGGCAAGGCAAAAGGTGTGACTGAGATGGGAAACAATCGGCCCAAAGTGTTGACATTTCTTTCTTGAAATATTTGCAAAAAAACATCAGGCATATTCCACCTACGCATGATATACTTCTCTAATGTGAGCCAAAAAACAGAGCCATTCGGATCATACCACACTACAAGTCAATATCAAAATGTGCCGAAGCGCAAAGGACCAAAAGTAAAATTTGAAAATGGGTAAAGCCAACCCACTATCTCCCCTCTCCTTTTTATCATACTGAAAACATTACCTTTCACTTAAATAAAGAAGTAGAATTAATAGCTTTTTTTACTTTTAGCAGAGTAACTTTTTACAGCAGTAAATATACTTGTACTGGAGTAAAGAATCTCCGGATATTTCTCAGCAAACTGACTCCATTGGTTGCATCCAAAAATCTAGAACATAATCTTCACAGGACTCCATCTATGGTCAGTCTTGGTCCGGGCCATCCCCTGACTGTCAAGAAAGAGGCCTCTCACCGTGAGTTGCCCCGCCACGCCGAAGTCTGCCAGTTTAGCCTGACCCTCTGAGTTGAGCAGGATGTTCCCAGCTTTGATGTCCCGATGGATCTTCCTCATAAAGTGGAGATACTCCAGCCCCTTCAGGGTAGAGAACAGGATGGAGGAGATCTGCTCCTCTGTTAGCTAAAACAGAAAGATACACAACCAGTTACACACCATACACACACACATTGAGAGACCTCCTGTCTGACTGTTTGATTGGTCAGGGGTTCGAGATAAGGAATTTGGGTGTAGGAGTTAGTTGTTTGGAGTTTGCAGCAAGACAGAATACATGTATGTGAATGAAAGGGAGGCAGGATGAACGGTGGGGAAGGTGTAGATTTGGAGGAGATGAAGGAGTTTAAGGACTTAGGCTCAAGTATTCAAAGTAACAGGGAGTGTGGAACAGATTTGACGAAGCCAGTGCAGGCAGGGTGAAGGAGACGGGGAGGAATCATCTGTGACAGATGAAGAGCAGCAAGGGGAGTGAAGGGAAAGGTTTCCAGGCTGGTGGTGATGTAAACTTAATAAACACAACGTTAACATATCTTTGACAACCTATGTGGTTCACCGCCAAAAACATTCTGTGTTCGCCATCTTATCACATTTCTCTCAAAACACAAACAGCGCATGCGCCACTCCCCGGACACAACAGGAAACTCTTCTACCGGAAATACATGTAACAACTCTTTCACCATAAAGAACAACATAGGGGGAATACATGTTAACAGTGAGAGCAGCTCTGCTGGATGGTTTAGAGACGGTGGTTCTGAGCAGAAGACAGGAGGCAGAGATGAAGATGTTCTCTGGGAGTGCGGAGGAAGGACAGGATTAGAAAGGAGACATCAGAGGGACAGTCCAGGTTAGACGTCCTGGAGACAAAGTCAGAGAGGACAGATTGAGATGGTTCTGACCCGTGAAGAGGAGGGATAGTGGATCTACTGGTAGAAGGATGCTGGAGATGGAGCTGCGGGCAGGAGGAGAAGGGGAGGAGCAAAGAGGAGGTTTCTGGAGGTGGGGAGAGAGGACATGCAGTTGTTTGGTGTGACAGGGGGAGATGCAGAGGACAGGGCGACCCGTAAAGGGAACAGCCGAAAGAAGAAGTTTGGGGGGATTTAGTGGCATAAGGTTAGGAGTTAGTGGTTAAGGGCAATGATTCAGTGGTTATGGGTAATGAGTTAGGGGTTTAGCTCTGCTCTGGTGATGGATCCCTTACCGTCTTGTTGCGTATCCGAATGATGTCGGACACAGATCCAGCGCCGCAGTACTCCATGACAATCCACAGGTCACTGTTCTTGAAATAGCTGCCGTAGTAACGCACTACGTGAGGACTGAAGAGAGAGAGGGGCGTCAGTTAGTTGATCGTCAGTGGTCGAAGCTTGGCAGTGGGCAGACATTGCAACAGAAGAATTCATTCAGACACATGATTTACACCTGGCTGTGGAGAGTATGACCTAAGGAGGGTGGGGTCTGTGGAGTCTATGACTTGAGTCGAGTATGAGCTGAAGAGGGTGTGGACTGTGAAAGGTGTGGCCTGTGGAGAGTATAACCTGAGGAGGGTGGCCTATGGAGGGTGTGGCCTGTGGAGAGTATGACCTGTGGAGGCAATGGTCTGAGGAGGGTATGGTCTGTGGAGGTATTGGTCTGAAAAGGGGAGCTGTCTGAGGGTCTCAGACAGCTCCCCTGTTTCAGGGTTGTGACAGTTGTCAGGGCCTTCCTGGTCCGATACCTGTTACACTGCTGCATGATGGAGATCTCTTTGATGATCTCCTGAAGGTCCGACTCCACAGGTACCTGTTTGATGGCTACAATTTCCCCGGTCTCTCTGTAATGTGCTTTGAACACGCAACCATACGACCTACAAAGAGAGACACAGTAAGCATTTGTGTCCATTTTTCAAACAGTGAGATCCCATTAAACCGCACAGATAGGCGGGTGGGGTTGAAGGCAGGACTGTAGGCCAGGCTGTCACTCACCCTTCACCCAGCTTCTCCAGAACATCAAAGACCTCCTCTGGCTGCTTGGTGAGACTGTCCTCACTCAGCTTCTTCAGCTGCCTGCAGGGTCACACAGAACAAGTGGGTCTTTATTATTACAGTCAGGTCCTGTCGTCCCTCATCCTGATCCTGATACCTGGACCAGATGAAGATCAGACTGTCAGATAGTCGACAGATACAGGGAGAACTAGCGCAAACATCGGAAGAACCGGGTGACCGGGTGAACAGCTAATGGCCTGAAGCTCACCTGCAGTGTCTCCAGAACCTCTGAGGAACACGGACACAATTTCCCTGAGGACCTTACAGGGGACGATTTGAAGGGGCTGCTCCCTCAGGGATGGGTCAAATGCAGAGAAATAATTTCACTATGTCGTACTTTGTATAGTTGTATGTGACCAATAAAGGATTTCTTCTTCATCTTTCAGACGGTTGTGTAAATATTGAATGTTCTGTTTGGGCAGTATGACTTTGGAGCTTTATTGATGCTTTACTACAAACAGAGCTTTTTTTTAACCTACGGTCAACTCTAAGAGACTAGAGAGATTATTAATGGTGGACTTTAACAGATGGTGTGAATTGTTTTGCTGCACGTTTTCCTTTAATACAACCTTTTCTTTTTTATACTCCAACACACTTATACTACATAATATTGTATTATGTTTTTATAAATTAAGTATAATGTAGCAGACACGTTCTTCAAATTGTTTATTTTCAAAGAAACATTCTATACAGTATCGTACAAGCACTACAAAGGTCAGAATAATATAAAGGTGTTCAGTGCTATGTAAATGTGTTTAATGAAGTTTTCTAATAAAAATGTTGACACTTCATTTTGGTCTGTTTGCTTCAGCTCTGCAGCAAGAATCTCTCTTCTGTCTTCTCCAGATATCACAGCAGCTCCTCGTTATCTGTGCACAAGAAATAAATAACACTTAAAATACATTTGCATCTGACAAATGTAGTTTTGTCAGATGCACACTGACAAAAATACACATTATATTGATATTGATGTGCTTTAAAGTATAGTATGGTATCACCACACCACACTTTCACCACACTTTACCTGATATATTATTATGATAACCCACACTTTTTTCAGTACTTGTACACACTCTAATACTACTCTATATTACACTTAACCTACCTCTATACTGGATATCAGAGAAGATATACTTTTTCCCCGAAGGGATAATACGTGCTCCATACACAACATTCACATACATGTTACAATACAATTTGTGTATCATGTACGTGTTTTAAACAGTTTTGATTTTGTATGGCTGCTACCTTGGCCAGGTCTCCCTTGTAAAGGAGATTTATGATCTCAATGGGACCTCCTGGTTAAATAAAGGTAAATAACAATAATATGAATACACTTACGGCTACGCACGTAAACATTTGATGAAATTAACACGGGTACCCACGCTTATAAACGCATAGATACGTAAACACATATATACATGTACCCCCAAATAAAAACCCACACACATATATAAACACACACCCACACAAGTACACACATATACACATGTACCCACACATATAAACACATACATACATACGTATAGGCCTGAAACGATTCCTCGAATAATTTGAGTAACTCTATTAATAAAAATCCTTCCTCAGTTTATGGCAGTGCAGAATCCGAGGTATCAAAGTTCAAACACACATTCACCAATCCCCAGAGTCACTATCAGTCTGTCAGTCTTTGCCTTAACCTTTTAACCAAATTCTCCCCACATTAAATTCTCCCCACATTTATTCCGTATTCTGTAACATGCTCTGCTGCTGTAACTCTGCAATTTCCCCATTGTGGGACTAATAAAGGTTATCTTTATCTTTATCTTTATTAAAGGCAGAGTCAGCATCTGTTAGATGCAAAGATAAGTTATCCCCCTCTTTTGACTACATTCCCCGGGAATAATGCGTCTCCTAGGAGACGCCGGTCCGGTGGGTGACAAGTGAGAGGAGACTTAATAACAATGATTATGATAACTTAAATTTATAAAGCTCCTCGTAAAGAGTTCATCGAGTTTGCAATGAGTAGCTACATCACGATGCCATGGGTAAGCAAGCTACCGGCGGATAGATATAGGCCACTTCTTCGTTGAGTATCGGGCCACTGTGGGTATCCGTTTCCGTATTTATCAGACAGCCTTTCATTGTTTGTGGTGATAGGGAGCTTTTACGTGACGTAATGGTAAGGTGAGGTAGACGCACGCGCGCTACAACACAGTGCACTGAATAGTTTTAGTCCAGAATTTAGACAAATCCTCAAGGACTTTGATTAATGGAGTTACTCGAATTATTCGAAGAATTGTTCCAGCCCTACATCAAACTGTCACCACTTTAGTGTATTTTAATGAAGGATATCTATCAATGCGGTTTGAATTACTGTTGTTTAGAGAATGAGTCTGACCAAGTCTGGTTCTTTGGCTGAAGGTGGAGCTCAAAGCTTCACGTTGAGGGGATGAGCTACAGTCCAGCGGTAGCTTTATCTCTACATCATGGCAGCCGTCCTCTATAAACAACAAAAACAAGACAATAATGTAACCAGCTGATCCGTCCGTGACACATTATACACCGTAAACCTGAGTGACGTCAGGAGAAAAGTGAGGTTAGGAGAGACTCTGTTCATGCAGCAGGTAAACCGCTGATGTTAGCTGGAGGCTAACTGCTGCTAAGCTACCGTTATGCCAACATCAAAGCTACTGATTTCAACAAGATGATACGTAGAAATTAAAACTTACCAGGTTTTGTTGATCTTTGGAGGAGTCTATCGTCCACCATCGTCTCCAGCTGCTGCCGAGTTCACGTTCCCCATTGGCCCGGTTTAAAACTTTAAATGTGGTACAGGTTATGTCCATGTGTTCTCCACTGGAGAATATGCTTCAAAGCCAAATTGTGACAAGAGGGGACGCTTGGTTTTCACCTCCAGTAGCACCGCAGCTTTACTTCACGTCCACGATGAAACGTCTAACTAAAAAAATTGCATTTTCTAATAAATCCGGAAGACGCTGCGCTCCCTCGGTAAACCTTCTTAAACATGGCAGACAAAAAGTTTTGGTTTGCTGCTATAACCCCGCTTCTGGCTCCCCAAAGGTACTGGCTGCTGCTTCTGGATCCCAAAATTTCATTGTTTTCTAAAATTTTATTTAAAAGGTAAATACAGTAAGACTATTGGTAGCATAATTTCAAGCTGCTGCAAAATGTTACTAGCTGCAGAACTGCTAATAACTAGAACTAGCTTCAAACTGGAACTAGCTGCTACCTGTCACTAGTTACTAACTGTCAACAGCGGCAAATTGCTACTAGCTGCTAACTGTTACTAGTAAGTAACTTGCTAGTTTTCTAATACTCCAGTTGTGGGTAGCACATGTCGTCATCACACTCATCCTGTACCGAATCTGATGACTGGTCCAGGTGACACTGTTGTCCACAACCTGCATGGTCCGACGGTGGGATCATGTATCATGGGGGGTACCCCCTGGCCTGTTTTTATTTTCATAGTTTAATCCAACATTTTAGTTCTTGAATCTGGATTTGAGTCCTGAAGGTTTGAGGTTTGAACCATTGGCTGTAGAAACAAAACGCCATAACATCCTCCTGATACCAGACAGAACAGGAAGTCCACAGTTCCTTCTGTCAATCATAGCACCATATCTGACGACTGTCTGGCTAACGGAAGACTGTTTGACAAGCAGACTAGTAGCTAAAACGGTCTAAAAGCTAATGGACTTGGCTAGCAGCTAACAGATTGACTAGAGGCTAACAGACTGAATAGTAGCTATCAATCTGCCTAAAAACAAACGATCTCACTAGAGGCTTACAGATTGACTACAAGTTAATAGACTGGGCAGAAGCTAACAGTGTGACTGAATGCTAAAAGACTGTTCGACCCTAAAAGATTGACATGCAGTTAACTCCCCGACCAGAAGCTGATCTGTCAGGGAGATAGCTTGACTGGTAGCTAACATGCCAACACAGTGAGGCTAACTCAGGTAAACACGAATGAGGGTATCTCACACATGTGTTAGCATTAGGTACCTGCGGGGGTGGTTCCTCATCTGGACCCTGTCCTGGTCTTTATTCTCCATCTTTGAACTTCTTGAACTTCTCTCGATGCTAAAAGCAACTAGCAGCAGTTACTTCCGCCGACACGCGTACCGTCTGCTCATCATCCCATCAAACGCAAAGGAGCTTCTTCTCCAAACGGCTGCATCTCCGGTGGTGGCTTCATCGCGGTACCGGGTCGGATCGGTTCGAATAGAATCTCATGGGGAGTGACATCTAGAGAACCCGGAAGAGGAAGACAAAGGCGGGACACAAAAAAGACAGCAGTACCGGATGTCGGGAGGGGAGGGGTTAGGGTCCCAAACCCGGGAAACCTAGTTCGTTTATTCATCATTTTTTTTCTCGTTCACACTTGGATATTTGTGTTTCCACTCTCTGATTGTATTGATTTAATATTTAGGGCCCGGGCACTACCAGTGTGAGGACCCTATTGTTCTGCAAGGAGTTCTTCTTCTTATCATAAATCTCTTTTTCCCGCCTCTTTAATTGCCTTTTTGCAAGCTTTTCCATGCCCCAAAACTCAAGAACATTTGCATACTAATCAGGTCTGGCGAAAAATTTTGTATTTTATAGGTCTTGGCATAGGGGGTGGAAAAACGGCTCTATAGCGCCCCCTTGACATTTTCAATATACCCTCCCCATTGGGGTTACTTTCACCTACAAACACAAAACTTGGTACACTTCTTCATCAGATCGACATCTAACAAAAAGTCTCTTGGGCCAACCTGATAAACGTCAACCTGGCGGGAAGTCGGCCATTTTGACTTGATTTGGCGCTACAGAGGCGTATTTGCCGTTGTTCTCTGTTTCGTTGGATCAAACTTGTACTAGAGCTTTCACATAATTGACTCCAAATTTTTTGGTGACAACTAGAGGATAATGACCCAACATTATTTAGGAAATATTTAGTTTTCGTCAAACTGTTCTGGACCGAAAAGGGCGGTTAAACTTTGACTTCACCTGGAATTTTTTTTTGCCATAACTGGGCCACCTATCGTCCTATCTCCCCCAAATTTCATAGGTAGAATTAGAGTCTGGCCTTGAAGAGGCCTATTGGAAAAAAAAAAATAAATTCTATTATAGCGCAACCTAACAGCATCAAGAAATGTCATGTTTTACAATTTCACCCATTACTCCAAGGCTATAAATCCAGAAAATTTCAAAGGAGGATCAGGAGGGCCAGAACAAGTTTGACATCCATTGCTGTCAAGGATGAGCGTGTTTGAATAATTGTGTGGGCGGGGCTGGGTGGCAAAGTTGAATGACCCGCCATAAACCTGAGGTCATCATAACTCCGCCGTACGTGGGCCAATCTCCAGCAAAACTCTCATGGTGGATAAATATCCCGCGATGAAGAGGTCTGACTGGAAAAATATTTTTTTTCCCATAGCGCCACCTAATGGCAATAAACAGTTATGGTTTCAGACTTTGATTAATTACTACCTCTGCTACTTTCACCTGGCAACACCTTTGGAAATTTAAAACGTAGCTACATTTGTTGTCTTTAACATGAATAGTCAACCACCTCTGTACCAATCCTAGTTTTCTTCACATGAGCTTCAAGTACGGGCAGATTTGAAGAAATAATCAGAAGTTAGAGTGGAGGGAGCAGTGAGAAAAACACAGACAGACTGCGAACAAATTGCCAGAACTCCCACAAATGTCACTCCACAGCCATAATTTTGGGATCAAAACGTAGGAAAATTTGTCCTGCTTCTTAAAATCTCCGAATCACAGCACATAATTTTATCTTCTGGCCAGACAAGACCCTTATGTAACCGCTGGTAACCCCCCGGCTCCGTTCACTTCCATTCAAAAATCCTTTCCACTTTCTTCCCTCAGTTCTAAAAGTTATGTATCATAAACTCGCTCAAAAGGTAGTATTTTTTCAATTAATCTGGAAAAACAAGTACATCACGGCGGAGAGCCGACTCTTGTGGTCGCTCTCGTACCATAGTTTCCGGGATAGGACCTACGTTGTGAGCTGGACCTTTCCCTCAAAGCTCTGACAGCCAGAAAGGTTCCAGTTGGGGGGAGGGACAGCTCTGCAGCACCTGCATGTAAGACGAGCTGTGAGAAAGGGAAGGGAGGGGCTGATGACTCACCTCCTTCAGGAGTTAAAGGAGTAATCCGTGGAATACATGAATCCTTACATCCATCCATCATACATCCATCCATCATCCATACATCCATCCACTCATCAATCCATCAACCCTCCATCATCCATCATACATACATCGTCCATCCATATATCATCCATCCATCCATCATACATACATCATACATCCATACATCATACATACATACATCCACCCATCCATCCTTACATCAATCCATACATCATCCATCTATAAATCCATCCATACATCATACATCCATCCATCGGTCATCCATACATCATACATCCATCCATAATACATAATCCATCCATACATCATACATCCATCCATTCTTACATACATCCATGCATCCATCCTTATATCCATCCAGCCATCCATACATCATACATCCATACATCATCCATCCATTTATACATCCATCATCCATACATCATCCAGCCCTCCATCAATCCATCCATAAATCCATACATCCATCCAACCATCATCCATCCATCCATCCATCATCCATACTTACATACATCCATCCAGCCATCTATCCATGAATCTATCCATACATCATCCATCCATAAATCCATCATACATCCATCCATCCTTACATCCAAACATCCATCATCCATCCATACATCCATCCATCATACATCCATCTATCATCCATCCATCTATACATCATACATACATCCTTAAATATATACATACATCCAGCCATACATCATACATCCATCATACATCCATCCATTCTTACATCCATCCATCCACACATCAATCCATCCATACATACATCATACATCCATACATACATCCATTCATCCATCCATCCTTACATCCATCCATACATCCATTAATCATCCATCCATTTATACATTCATCCATACATCCATCCAGCCCTCTGTCCATCCATACATCATCCATCCAACCAACATCCATCAATCCATCCATCATCCATACTTACATCCATCCATCCATCCATCCATCCATGAATCCTTCCATACATCATCCATACATCCATACATCCATCCATAATACATAATCCATCCATACATCATACATCCATCCATTCTTACATACATCCATGCATCCATCCTTATATCCATCCATACATCCATCCATCATACATCCATCTATCATCCATCCATCTATACATCATACATACATCCTTAAATATATACATACATCCAGCCATACATCATACATCCATCATACATCCATCCATTCTTACATCCATCCATCCACACATCAATCCATCCATACATACATCATACATCCATACATACATACATCCACCCATCCATCCTTACATCAATCCATACATCATCCATCTATAAATCCATCCATACATCATACATCCATCCATCGGTCATCCATACATCATACATCCATCCATAATACATAATCCATCCATACATCATACATCCATCCATTCTTACATACATCCATGCATCAATCCTTATATCCATCCAGCCATCCATACATCATACATCCATACATCATCCATCCATTTATACATCCATCATCCATACATCATCCAGCCCTCCATCAATCCATCCATAAATCCATACATCCATCCAACCATCATCCATCCATCCATCCATCATCCATACTTACATACATCCATCCAGCCATCTATCCATGAATCTATCCATACATCATCCATCCATAAATCCATCATACATCCATCCATCCTTACATCCAAACATCCATCATCCATCCATACATCCATCCATCATACATCCATCTATCATCCATCCATCTATACATCATACATACATCCTTAAATATATACATACATCCAGCCATACATCATACATCCATCATACATCCATCCATTCTTACATCCATCCATCCACACATCAATCCATCCATACATACATCATACATCCATACATACATCCATTCATCCATCCATCCTTACATCCATCCATACATCCATTAATCATCCATCCATTTATACATCCATCATCCATACATCCATCCAGCCCCCTGTCCATCCATACATCATCCATCCATCCAACCAACATCCATCAATCCATCCATCATCCATACTTACATCCATCCATCCATCCATCCATCCATGAATCCTTCCATACATCATCCATACATCCATACATCTATCCATCCAAACATCCATCCATACATCATCCATACATCCATAAATCCATCCAACCATCATCCATCAATCCATCCATCATCCATACTTACATACATCCATCCAGCCATCCATCCATGAATCCATAAATCATCCATCCAAACATCCATACATACATCATCCATACATCCATCCATCCATAAATCCATCATACATACATCCATCATCCATCCTTACATCCAAACATCCATCATCCATCCATCCATCAATCTTTCATCCTTCTATCATACATCTATACATCATACATACATACATACATCCTTACATATTTACATACATCCAGCCATACATCATTTATCCATCCATCCAGCCATCCATCATACATACATCAATGAATCCATCCATCATCCATCCATTCATGAATCTCTCCATCCATCCATCCAGCCATCCATACCTCATCCATCAATCCATCCATCATCCATACTTACATCCATCCATCCATCCATCCATCCATGAATCCTTCCATACATCATCCATCCATCCATACATCTATCCATCCAAACATCCATCCATCCATCATCCATCCATCCATAAATCCATCCAACCATCATCCACCCATCAATCCATCCATCATCCATACTTACATACATCCATCCATCCATCCATCCATGAATCCATAAATCATCCATCCAAACATCCATCCATACATCATCCATACATCCATCCATAAATCCATCATACATACATCCATCATCCATCCTTACATCCAAACATCCATCATCCATCCCTCAATCTATCATCCATCTATCATACATCTATACATCAAACATACATCCATACATACATCCTTACATATATACATACATCCAGCCATACATCATTTATCCTTACATCAAGCCATCCATCATACATACATCAATGAATCCATCCATCATCCATCCATTCATGAATCTATCCATCCATGCATCCTTAGATCCATACATCCATACCTCCATCCATCCATATATCCATACATACATACATACATCATCCCTTCATCATACATCCGTCCATATATCCATACATACATACATACATCATCCATATATCCATCCATCCGTCCATCATCCATCCATACATCCATCATCCATACATCCATACATCCATCCATACAACCATCATCCATCCATCATCCATACTTACATACATACATCCAGTCATCCATCCATGAATCCATCCATACATCATCCATACATCTATCCATCCAAACATCCATTCATACATCATCCATCCATACATCATCCATCATTCCATCCATCATACATCCATCATACATCCTTACATCCAAACAGCCATCCATCCATCATTCATCCATCATCCATCCTTACATCCAAACATCCATCATCCATCCATCCATCCACACATCAATCCATACATACATACATCCATTCATCCATCCATCCATCCTTACATCCATCCATACATCATCCATCCATCATCCATATATCCATCCAGCCCTCCATATATCATACATCCATATATCACCCCTCCATCATCCATCCATCATACAAACATCATCCATCCATACATCCATAAATCCATCCTTACATACATACATCCATACGTTCATCCTTACTTCCATCCATACATCCGTTCTTACATTTATCCATCCTTCATCCATACATCATACATACATACATACATACATACATACATCCAGCCATCCACCCATCCATCCTTACATCAATCCATCATCCATCCATCCATACATCATCCATACATCCATGCACACATCCATCCTTATATCCATCCATACATCATACATCCATCCAGCCCTCCATTCATCCATCCATCATCCATCTATACATCCATCCATACATCGGTCATCCATACATCATACATCCATCCACACATCCATCCAGCCATCCATCAGTCAATCCATCCAGACATCATACATCCATCCATTCTTACATCCATCCATGCATCCATCATTACATCCATCCATACATCATCCATCTATCATCCATATATCCATCCAGCCATCCATACATCATACATCCATATATACATCCATCATCCATACATCCATCCAGCCCTCCATCGATCCATCCATACATCCATCATCCATCCATCCATCCAACCATCATACATCCATCAATCCATCCATCATCCATACTTAAATCCATCCAGCCATCCATCCATCAATCCATCCATACATCATCCATCCATCCATACATCTATCCATCCAAACATCCATCCATACATCATCCATACATCCATAAATCCATCCATCATCCATACTTACATACATCCATCCAGCCATCCATTCATGAATCCATACATCATCCATCCAAACATCCATCCATACATCATCCATCCATCCATAAATCCATCATACATACATCCATCATCCATCCTTACATCCAAACATCCATCATCCATCCATACATCCACCCATCTATCATCCATCTATCATCCATCCATACATCTATACATCATACATACATACATCCTTACATATATACATACATCCAGCCATCCATCATACATACATCAATGAATCCATCCATCTTACATACATCCAACCATCCATGAATCCATACATCCATACATCCATCCAGCCATCCATCATACATACATCAATGAATCCATCCATCATCCATCCATGCATGAATCTATCCATCCTTACATCCTTACATCCTTACATCCATACATCCATACAGCCATCCTTCCATCCAGCCATTCATCATACATCCATCCATATATCCATCCATACCTCCATCCATCCATATATCCATCCATACATCATCCCTTCATCATACTTCCGTCCATATATCCATCCATACATACATACTTACATCATCCATATATCCATCCAGCCATCCATACATCATCCATCCATCCATCCATCATCCATCCATCCATCCATACATACAACCATCATCCATCCATACATCCATCCATGAATCCGTCCATACATCATCCATACATTTATCCATCCAAACATCCATCCATACATCATCCATACATCATCCATACATACATACATTATCCATACATACATCATTACATATATACATACATCCAGCCATACATCAGCCATCCTTATATCCAGCCATCCATCATACACACATCCAACCATCCATGAATCCACACATCCATCCATCCATCATTACATCCATCCATCATACATCCATCCATCCATCCATCATTCATCCATCCATTCTCACTTCCATCCATCCTCCCTTACATCAATCCATACATCATCCATCCAGCATCCATATATCCATCCAGCCATCCATACATCATACATCCATACATCATCCATCCATTTATACATCCATCATCCATCCATCCATCCATCCAGCCCTCCATCCATCCATCCATCCATCCATCCAACCATCATCCATCCATCTATCATCCCTACTTACATACATCCATCCAGTCATCCATCCATGAATCCATCCTTACATCATCCATCCATCCATCCATAAATCCATCATACATCCATCCATCATCCACCCTTACATCCAAACATCCATCATCCATCCATACATCCATCCATCATACATCCATCTATCATCAATCCATACATCATCCATACATCCTTACATCCAGCCATCCATCATACATACACCCAACCATCCATGAATCCATACATCCATCCAGCCATCCATCATACATACATACATCAATGAATCCATCCATCATCCATGCATGAATCTATCCATCCATCCATCCTTACATCCATCCATCCATAGATCCATCCATCCATCCAGCCATCCATCATACATCCATCCATACCTCCATCCATCCATATATCCATACATACATCATCCCCCATCATACATCCGTCCATATATCCATACATACATACATCCATCATCCATATATCCATCCAAACATCATACATCCATCATCCATCCATACATCCATCCATACAACCATCATCCATCCATCATCCATACTTACATACATCCATCCAGCCATCCATCCAAACATCCATCCATACATCATCCATCCATACATCATCCATCCATCCATCATCCATCCATCATCCATCCTTACATCCAAACATCCATCATCCATCCATACATCCATACATCATACATCCTTACATCCAAACATCCATCATCCATCCATACATCCATACATCATCCATCCATACATCCAAACATCCATCATCCATCCATACATCCATACATACATACATCATCCATCCATCTATCATCCATCCATCCATCTATACATCATACATACATCCAGCCATACATCATTCATCCTTACATCCAGCCATCCATCATACATACATCCAACCATCCATGAATCCATACATCCATATATCCATCCAGCCATCCATCATACATGCATACCTCAATGCATCCATTCATCATCCATCCATGCATGAATCTATCCATCCTTAGATACATACATCAATCCATCCATCCATCCATACATCCAACCATCCATCATACATCATCCTTACATCCATCCATACATCCATCTATCCATATATCCATGCATACATACATCCATCCATGAATCCAAACATTACATCCATCCGTCCATCATCCATCCATCCATCCATAAATCCATCATACATCCATCCATCATCCACCCTTACATCCAAACATCCGTCATCCATCCATACATCCATCCATCATACATCCATCTATCATCAATCCATACATCATCCATACATCCATACATCCAGCCATACGTCATTTATCCTTACATCCAGCCATCCATCATTCATACACCCAACCATCCATGAATCCATACATCCATCCAGCCATCCATCATACATACATACATCAATGAATCCATCCATCATCCATGCATGAATCTATCCATCCATCCATCCTTACATCCATCCATCCATAGATCCATCCATCCATCCAGCCATCCATCATACATCCATCCATACCTCCATCCATCCATATATCCATACATACATCATCCCCCCATCATACATCCGTCCATATATCCATACATACATACATCCATCATCCATATATCCATCCAGCCATCCAAACATCATACATCCATCATCCATCCATACAACCATCATCCATCCATCATCCATACTTACATCCATCCATCCAGCCATCCATCCAAACATCCATCCATACATCATCCATCCATACATCATCCATCCATCCATCCAGCCATCATCCATCCATCATCCATCCTTACATCCAAACATCCATCATCCATCCATACATCCATACATCATACATCCTTACATCCAAACATCCATCATCCATCCATACATCCATACATCATCCATCCTTACATCCAAACATCCATCATCCATCCATACATCCATACATCCATACATCCATACATCATCCATCCATCTATCATCCATCCATCCATCTATACATCATACATACATCCAGCCATACATCATTCATCCTTACATCCAGCCATCCATCATACATACATCCAACCATCCATGAATCCATACATCCATATATCCATCCAGCCATCCATCATACATGCATACCTCAATGCATCCATTCATCATCCATCCATGCATGAATCTATCCATCCTTAGATACATACATCAATCCATCCATCCATCCATACATCCAACCATCCATCATACATCATCCTTACATCCATCCATACATCCATCTATCCATATATCCATGCATACATACATCCATCCATGAATCCAAACATTACATACATCCATCCATCATACATCCATCCATCCACATATCCATTCACCCATGAATTCCTTACATCCATCCATCATCCATCCACTAATCCCTACATCCATCCATCATACATCCATCCATGACCGCTGACTAGATTTTAATGCTATATAATTCTGAGCATCCCACACTCACTGGCAACTCTGTCAAATGATTACATCCACTGACAAATTGCCTCAGCTAGGTAATCATAACTGCTGGCCAATTAGACAAGTGATTGGAAACAGTTACTACATACAAACAATAATCAAAGGCTCAGTCATAACTTTGAAGGTGTTGCCATTAGGCCATAAAACTTGCCATTTAACCCGTGTGCTAAAAAGTGACACTTTCCATTGTCCTATCCATCCCTAACTTCACATGTTGGATCAGAGCCCCGCCCTGAAGATCCCTATGTTGGGGATCAAAAGAGCCGCCAGGGGCCCCATGGGGCCTTGGAAGACAAGTAGGCCTGCGACGGTGCTAGAATGCTTAGCTTCAGGATTCTGAATTGGGGTGTCTCTGTGAGGCCCCTGTATTAGTTGGAGGCTAATTGGAGCTCAACTCAAGAGTTGCTAAAATCAAAGGCCATTGAAACCACTTTTCAAGTGTTTAATCTATACAAATTGAGGAACTGGTCTCAAACAATCTTGTGCACTTTTGGGTCAGATTTAAGTCACATCCTGTTATGCTAGCATGACATGTAATGGGTCTCACTGTTCAGTGAAGGTCTATGAAGAGGGGGTTCATCCTCCAATTCATTGCTGAATTCCTCTTCATTCTTTTTGCTATTGCAGAAGCAAATGACTTCGATGATAGTGATGACGACCACAACCACAGTGGCAACAGCTGCTGCTGTATTTATTATTCCATGGCTGGGGGTCTTTGGTGACGTGAACTTGAGTATAACCTCACAGTCTTCCAAAACCACAAGGCCTTCGACCGTACAGATGTAGGTTCCACAGTCATTCTCTGTTTTACGTAAAAACAAGTGGACTCTTACCCTTTAAAGGATCATATAAGTTATTATATAGCATACCTCCAGTCAACCAGATACTGATCCTGTCATCTTCTCTATTTGGAGGCATAATGTTCCACTCTATGTCCATATAAAGGGTAAAAAAGGGTAAACTCGCAATTACGGGTCACACTTGATTCTCTAGCGGTATAATAGTGCTTCATGTGGGACACTATTTTTCGATCACAAGCTGGTCCTATGGTGAAAGGGCAAAATATTCCGATGATGAGAAAAAATCTATAGTCCAAACGTTATGACGAAATATTTTGAGGTCAAGGGGGCTGGTGGGAGACGGCAGTGTGGTTACACAAACTTAATGACGTACTTGGATTGTTAGGATGTGGCCTGCAACTTCTGGCTCACTGTCTGGGTTTCACTGTTAAATAAAAAGGTTAGGAGTTTTGACGAGAGGTTGAGTCTCTTGTCAGAGATAAATTTAGATATTCTCTTTGAAGCCCAACATCTTCTTATGTTTAAAAAAAACAACAACTCTGTTTAATCCTTATTTGGTAGTTGGTTTCCGAAAACACAATTATACCAACTTTGTGTTATACAAGAAAGCCCAAAAAATTCAATTTTAGTTTTTACAGTATAGGATCTTTTACAGTAAAACTGAATGTCTGCTTATTAAACATAAAAAATGGACAGCTTCACCTGCACAACTTTCAACTTCACCTTCTCTGACTCTAGCGTAGAATTTCCCACTAAATAACAAATCTTAGCTAAGATGAAACAGAAAAAAGTGGGTTACTATTTCATACTAGAACAGCACTTAAGCAGAAAAACACAGGAAAAAGTTGGGCGTAACCTTTGCACTAAAACAGCACTGTAGCAGAAAACATACAACACTGAACTTAACTCTTACCTGGAAATGAGAAAGCTGATGAAGGGAGAAGATGAAAACAGGAAAATCAGTAAAAAGTACCTGTGTGAACACATGAGGAAAAACATCCGTTAAAATTAGCCCCTAATTGACAGTAACAGCAGCCAATCAGATCAGACTCCTGATAGGGAGGAGCCGGGTCAGAAGTTGAGGAACGTTCAGTATGTAGATCAGTGTTGCCAGATATATACGATAATTATCGTATTTATACGATAGTTTTAGGGCCTATACGATGTACGATAAATATTTTTAAAAAGTTCCAAATATACGACAGTTTTTTGCACTTCCGTGCACCCAAAAAAACCCGTTGTTTTGATTTACATGAAAACCCACACATCACCAGAAATTGATGCCTCTAGTTCCATTTGTGCTTGATGTGCTTGTTTTCCCACATTCGAACGCCTCAGGTGAGTGCTTTATGTCAAAAGTGAACTCGATCAAAACCAAGCCACGGAGCAGGCTCATCACAGAAACTTGAAATAAACTCATGCATTCATCGAAGTGTGTGGAATAGCTGGTGGATGCGCAAAAGTCACACCAACAAAGATGATGCTGGGTTCAGTAGCTGCATCCAATCCTTAGCAGGAAACATCTGCCACAGCCACAGCTGCACCTTCTACCTCAGTCACCGAATCACACACAGGGACAGAAAGTGAATCCAAGGTCGAATTTGACAATTAGATGAGTTCTGATCTCTGGCTGTGTTTCCAATTAGTATGTACTCATATACTCGACCTTCTGTGATGATAATCATGTGTTATGAGTTGAATGTTAAAGTTCAGTTTCTCTTGTTGAGGCTGTTCTGCACGGAGTGTATAGTTCCGATGCTTTTATTTTGATAGTTAAGGAGGAAAGCAGTGGTTGTGCAAAGACGTGCAATTGACTGGTCGGGTGTGTTTAAGTGTGACAATGATTATATCAGTTGTTTCCCACAAATGGGCCGAGCCTCAGTGTTTATTCCTTAGGTTATTGCAGTTCCATGCACATAGTATTTAATTTTTTTTTTCAAATGCACTGTACTAGCGTTTAATCTTTCAAGTTCTTTTAGTACATAGGATAGTTTGAGTCAAAATACGATAATTTTAAGGCGATAGTACGATATTTCTTCATTTCCCATCTGGCAACACTGGTATAGATGGAAGAACACAGTGAAAGCACCAGCTCTCAGGTAAGAAACACTTTAATGATTGCATTAATGATAATATGAATTATTATCTGTGCAGAGGTGAGTGTTCGAGCATGCACGTGGTAAGAATGTTAGCAAAGTCATAATTAACAAATTAACGCCTATTAACAGATAATTAATGTTGATGCTGCCTGAAAATTAACATTTAATTAATGTTTTTAAAATCACTTTAGTGCTTCTTTATGCAACACCAAAGCAGGTGCATGTAATTGTAACCCATGTAGTAGTATGTTTGATTTATATTTCTCGAAAATTCCATTACTGTTCAAATATTGTTTTATTTCAAGTGTACATATATTTATCTGTCTGTCTTCGTTGGGAGCTTTTACTTTGTTAATGGTACTGTAACTGGATCTCGTCATACAATGAGGTCACTTCCTGTGTTTTCGCGCCGTCCTCAGATCGCTGCTAGCTTTACTAAGGAGAGGTAAGATGATACCAGCACTAATGCAGATGAACTGTTACAATATGGTTAGAAAACGCTATAAATGCTAAGAGTTTACCTTGTACTTTGGAAATTATGTTTTTATTTCCAGGAGAACAGTGTTTGTGTTCGTTTTGTTCAGCGTGTTTAATTCACATGCCAATGTGAAGAGTTCAAGCTAGGCTAAATGAGCATGGATGTGAGTATTCTCATGCGGTCTGCTGTAATTTAATTTTCTCAACGTGAGCTTTTGAGACATATCCTGTTATCGTTTTCTGTGCTAATCTTAATCTGTTTTGTACAGGTATGTGTGCTCCCTTATTGTCATTTTAATCTGGAGGTATATTTTTATTTATAACTATGATTTTCTGTAATATATACTTACAGGTGGTTTGTTTAATTTATGTTGATTGGTTTAATGTAAAAGATATTACTGCCGATGGGTTGGGTTATATATAATTTTTATTGTATTTATATGATCACGGTGTGATATATTTTGTTTTATTGCATTTTGGAAAATAGCATACATTATGTCAGTTGGCTGAAGTGACTGCTAGCTTTACTGAGGAGAGGTAAGATAATACCAGTACTAATACAGATAAACTGTTACAATATGGCTAAAAAATGCTACGGGTTTACTTTGTACTTTGTAAATTATGTTTCTATTTCCAGGAAAACAGTCTCTATCTCGATTCTGTTTTGCACAGCATTTTTAATTCACATGCCAATGTGAAGAGTTCAAGCTAGGCTAATTGAGCATGGATGAGAGTATTCTCATGCGGTCTGCTGTTATTTTTTTTTCTCGATGTGTGCTTGTGAAACATTTTCTAGAATCGTTTGCTGTGCTAATGCCAATCTGTTTTGTACATGTATGTGAGCTCCCTTTTTGTCATTTTAATTTGGAGGTATATTTTTATTTATAACTTTGATTTTCTGTAATATATACTTAAGGTGGTTTATGTTTAAATTAATGTAGATTGATTTAATGTAAAAGAAATTGCTGCCGATGGGTTGGGTTATATATAATTTTTATTGTATTTATGTGATCACAGTATGATATATTTTGTTTTATTGCATTTTGGAAAATAACATACATTATGTCAGTTCGCTGCTAGCTCTACAGAGAGGTTTGCTTGTGAGACATTGGCTGAAATCATTTGCTAATGTTAATCTGTTTTGTACAGAATATACCCCCCACTCGGCTGACAGGAAAGCAGTGGTCCCTGTTTCATTACTCATCAAACACAAGATAGAAACAAAGCATAGATACACAGTATAGCAGCATGCAAAGTCAGGGTGGACCGGTTACAGGGTTAGGGTTAGGGTGTGCGCACCAGTACGTGCACGTCGTAAGCATGTTGGCAGAGCCAACCAGCAAATAAACAACCATTAACAGTTGATTATGCATTTAAATATCCCCCATGGTCTTGCTCCTGGTGGGAATTGTTGTGTCTCTGTAAATCATATTAATTAGAGTGTGGTCTAGACCTGCTACAAGTGTCCTGAGATAACTTGACTTTTGAGGGGACACAGTCTGATCACCTTATCGTTTGCCATGTGCATTAGAACATGCTTGCCACATTGGAACCTTTGAATTATTATCCAAGGTAGCCCTTTAGGACAGAAATCATTACTTTTGCAGGTTTTACTTCAATACTTGCAAATAACTAATTTTGTGCTTTTTGTACTTTAACAGACAAAATATTTTAATTTGCCTAATTTGATTATATATTTCAAAAATATTAATACTGTTGTGCTTCTGTTTACATGTACAGGTGGCATTTGAGACTAGTGAGGAGCCACAGAGAGCAGAAACTGATGTCTCCAAGTCTCGAAGGCAGCACTTTATCACAAATGGACAAAAGTGCCCCATTTGTGGCGAAATATATGTTGATGTAACACAGCACCTAAGATTCACCGAACAGGTTAATAATGAAACCGAGTTGGCTCTTTTGAGCAAATTTTTCTCATCAACAGTAATTGTCTTGTTTAACTCTTAAGGCATCATTTAGATTTCCCGACCGACACATTTTTGTAATTACTGTTTCATTTAATGGATACACTTCTTAAAACAAATTTCGATCTCTACTAGCTACTCACGTTTTTTTGTGTGACTGTTTTCACTTCTTAAGTTTTACTTCAAATTTGGACTTCCCAGTCCGCATCTGTCAGTCTAAGATAAGATAAACCTTTATTAGTCCCACAATGGGAAGTTGCAGTGTTACAGCAGCAAAGAGCACACAGATCAATATACCAGAATAAAATATGAATGCAAATATGAATATTAATCTATTCTAGGGTATTACACCATAATATAGATATTACACTATCCAGGAAATACTAAACTCTAGTATATTATTACACTATACAGGAAATAAAATATTTTTATATTTTTTAAATTTATTATACTAAAGGAATATATTATGGTACAGTATACAATACACTGGACATATTGCACTATAATACAAATAAAATATAAATATTACACTATACAATAATACAATAAACAATGTAAAGTAATATACACACTCTAAGAAATAAACAAGTAACTATTCATTGAATTATATTAAATTAAATGTGCAGTTTGAAATGTGGACATGTTCAATATTATACTGTCCCTGTGTGTCTGTGTGTTACTAGCAGTGCTGGTTGTAGAGTCTGACAGCTGCAGGAAGGAAAGATCGGCGATATCGCTCCTTCACACTCTTGGGTTTGAGGAGCCTGTCGCTGAAGGAGCTCCAGTGAAGAGACGGTGTCCTGCATGGGGTGGGAGATATTGTCCTGGAGAGATGACAGCTTGGCCATCATTCTCCTGCCTCCCACCTCCCACCTCCTGCACTGGGTCCAGAGGACACCCAAGGACCAAGCTGGCCTTCCTGGTCAGTTTGTCCAGTGTCCTCCTGTCAGTCTAAATATATTAATTGACTTGACAAGCACTTGCAAAAGATCCACCGACTTCCGGTATGTATTTGAAGAATTGTGGTCCCTGGGTGGTTTTTGTGTGTTTGTGAGGAATTTCCAGATCTATAGCAGAACACTATTACTTATTCATATCGGGAAAAAGAGATGGCCCTGCAGTTTTATTTTTTTTTACATTTAAGGGACTTGTATCTAGAATCTGGAATTTTAGTAATATCTTGGTCTGATGACTTGCATGTCATCAGAATCTTTCTACAGAAAGATACCGTTGCATTTTGGTTCCTCCCTTGTCTGTGATGCATGTGAAGTCCTTATTTGATCATCGTGTGGTCAGAAATGCTATATTTATTTACTACTGCTCATCCTCCAGACAGCTCTTTGTAGGTATAGCTTTGAATATGTATGAGTCCGAAAGCAAATAGACATAAAGAAAACACTGGAACATTTTCTGACAGACCAAGATGTTAAATTTAATAAAGTATTCCTCTACATTTTTAGGAGCCTATGGCTAAACTTTACATCCAAAAGGCCAAGGATAGATACGTTGCTAGGGAACTAGCACTCGTAAGATCTTCAAATCGCACACCACCAATTGATGAAGTGGATGATGCTTTAATTGAGTAGAGCATCAGGACGGCGATGGAGGCGAGGTCACATGCTGCTTCCACTGCATCCTCTGCTGCCACTGTGTCACAACTATCGACCCCCATGTGTAGTCTCCCCACAAGTGAGGCTTCCTGTAACCAAGACACCCCAAATATTTTGCCTCCTTGTCCTTCAGCCAGTGAAGCTTCCTGTGACGCACAGGATGAAGCAGAAGATGATTCAAAAGATGAGGAAGAAATGTTTTTCAAAACTGGTCAAGGAAAAGAGTAGATCGCCCCGTCCTGCGAAGACAGGTGGGAGTTGTCATCAGTTTTGATGCTTCCACACATACTAGAATCTGTCATCCAAAAGGAGAAAAATATATCTATCTGTTTTAGAAACAGAAGGAGAGCTCATCTGAAGAGTATAGGACACAGGATTCAGACTCGGCAGTTCCAGACGTTGACCTTCTTTTCATAAGGAACCATGGCAGGGTCTGTGAGTAAGTACCAAATTTTAAGGATTATCAACGTCTGTTAGAGCGGAAAACATGATTTAATTTGTATTTTTGACTCACAAGTTTTGTAGTGTAACTCCAAACAAAAGGGTTTAAACCAACAACCCGTAGAAGTTATTTTATTGACGCTGTGGCTTTCATGAAATATGTTTTGAACATGTCACCACCACCTGTCAGGCTTGGAATAAAAAGGATCAACGCCCTCTCGGTTGAACTGAGGCACGTATCAGCCATATTGGCCGGGATATAGTTGGTCACCAGCTCAGCGTTCTCCAATCTAAGTCTGGTAAGTGTAAGTTGCAAACCTCCAACTCCATTTATTAACATCACACCCTTAAAGGTTGGAAAAGTGTATCATTAATTTTAATTCCAAAAATTTTCAGATAAACTTGTCAAAGCAGAAAAACATACTTTGTTTATCGAAGAGGCTCCTCAGAAGATTGCTGCTGCACTTGGTATGGATCAATGCTCACTGTTATTATTTGATCTGTAAATAAAATGTATTTTCTTGAAGGACTATTCGGACTCTTGCCCTGGGTTAAGAAACAGCCCTACAAATGTTTACATTACAGTGACTTACATACAGGAACTGGGTTTTTAGGTTTGTGTTGGTCTATAGACAAAGGGTTAGGGTTCCATATTTCCATAGGATAATACTGTAGTGCTTTGTGGCTCTTGTGTGGTTCTTTTATGGTCAGTCATGGTGCCTGTGTGGACCCTGTTAGGTCCTTAGCTTAAGAACTTGACCATTGCGTGGTTAATGCATACAGTCCTCTGCTTTCACAGGTGACATTGAGAGGCATCCAGAGATCTGAGAAAAACGGAAATTGTTCTTTGGACTGCTTGGTGGATAGATTATTGCAATCTAAAGGGTGTCGTTATCAATGTGATTACCGAAGAGGTTGAGATGGCAGAAAGTACCAAGACAGGTGCCCACATCATCCGTGTAAGTACAAACATGATAAAAAAATTCAAAGAGGCATATGCATTGTTTAATCACTTGGTCGGACAAAAAAAACATGTCTATTGATTTAATAGGTTGAACAGCCAAAGACCCAAAGATACTTTGGATCAGCAGCTGTACCCCTATCTTCAAACGAGTATGCCTGGTTGCAGCGTTACAATCGACTACGAAATATCATTGAAAGAGGATCAGAGGCATTTACCTTTTTCCATAATCCTAATGGAGGGGTCTTTGATAAGCTACATGAATATTTCAATACGACGTTGGGAAAGGATGAATTTAGGGGGACTGCCCCCACATTTCGTACTATCCATCAACCTGTATTTATTTTTCCATATTGCTATATGCAGCGGAGGACCCAGCAGAGGCAATCCAGAGTAGGGCATTGACCATGGTGGCAATTTAAACTTATGCTGTAAAAAAAAGAAAAGAAAATGTATTTGTAAAATACGGCACGGCACAAAAAGAAGCAAAAAAGTTAGTTCATGCATTTGTTACGTCCAGGATGGATTACTGTAATGCGTCTACTAAGCATGTCTCTGAAAACCCTCCATCTGATCCAGAACGCTGCTGCAATTGTGCTGACCAAAACCAGAACCAGGTTAAAAGAACACATCTCTCCTGTATTAGCTTAACTTTCATTGCCTCCCGGTAAAATCTAGAATCAAATTCAAAATCCTTCTGCTCACGTACAAAGCACTTAACGGTCAGAACCAACATATATGAAGGAGCTCGCAGTTCCATATTGTCCATCAGAACTCTGCGCTCCCATCATGCAGGGTTACTGGTAGTCCAAGACTCTCCAGAAGTAGAATGGGAGCCAGAGCTTTAAGCTATCAGGCTGCTCTCCTGTGGAACCATATTCCAATCTCGGTTCGGGTGCAGAGACCCTAACCCCCCCCCCCCCCCCCTTTTTTTTTTGGAAGGTTCGACTTGAACTGGGTCATTTGGTAGAAAAATTTAGATCTATTGTCAAATCTATGGGTTTTGTTTTTTCCTCTTAACGGTCCTTTGTTCTTTCTCATTTAATCCCATCGGGTATTTTGTATTGAGTTTATTGATCCATGTCCGTTCTTTCCATTTCATTTTGAGCGTTGTCCAGTTTGGGTCGTGTTCCAGGGCTCTGAGGTAGAGGTTGGTCTCTCCGTGGCGTTGAAAGTGTTGGATTAGGTGAGTGTCCCTTTTGAAGTTTTTCCTGACGTATTAATGGTGGGATAACCGGGTACCTAAGGCATTCCTGGTTTCTCCCACATATTGGATCCGACATTTCTTGCATGTAATGAGGTACACAGTTTTTCTTGTTTAAAGGAATGTTCTGTGGTAGGAAGTGAACTTCCTTATTGGTTGGGTTTCTTGCTATTTGTTTACGTTGTGAACTGACTTTTGAAGGTCTGAGTTTGGCCTTCGCCAAAAGGTCCTTCAGATTGTGGTTTCTGGTGTAGGCCGACGCCACTTTGAAGTGTTGGTCAAGTCTGGTTGATGCCAGGATTTCTGCAAAATTCCTTTTCAGGGTTAGGGTTTTGGGCTTGAACTGTATATTTGGAGTAAGTGGTAATTAGAGGTATGATCTGTTTGTTGTCATTGTGTTTGTTTTGGTGGTCATGTCCTTCCTAGACCTGTTTTCTTGTTTGCCAGAAGAAAGTCCTGGAGTAACCCCTGTGTCGTAATGTTTAGAAAAGGGTGTTCGCTGCCTGGTCTCTGTCCTTCTCGTGGCTGCAAATTCTATTGAAACGCAGAATTTGGGACTTCAGAATTCCCCCGAAGATGTGTTTCGGATGATTGCTTTTCCTGTGCAGGAGTGTTTGTGTGTCTGTTGGTTTGAAATACGTTTTCGTTTTGAGTGTTCCGGTGGTGGCAAATTCTGGGTCCTTGAAAATCGTGACATCCAGAAAGTTTATTTCAGTCTGATGGGTGGTGAGTTCAACTTTAATAAGGTCGTGGTATTTATTCAGGGTTCTTGTGAATTCCCCAAAGTCCGTGTCCGTGTGAGTCCAGATCCCCCAGATGTCGTCTCAGTATCTAAGGTACTGCGTAGGAAGTTTTGGGCGTTTCTTGAACGCATTGTTCTCCCAATCTGCCATATAGATATTTGCATAGGCCGGGGCAAAACATTTTCCCATTGCCGTACCCTTGATTTGGAGGTAGAATTGGACATCAAATTCGAAGTCATTCCTTGTGAGGCTCAGATGGAGGAGTCTAAGGATGTCGTTGTCCGGCCGACCTTCCATCGGGTTGTTTTTTAGTGTCTTGTGAACTGCCGTCATACCCAGTGAGATGTCTATATTGGTGTAGAGGCTGGCCACGTCCATTGAGAATAAAAGGCTTGGTTCCTGTAGTTGTAGTTTTTTGACACGATCCAACAAATGTTGTGTGTGTTTTAAATGGCTGGGGTGTAGATTGGATAAAGGGGTGAGGTACGAGTCGAGGTATTCAGCTATCCTGTAGCTTTCACTGCCACAATCAGAGACAATGGGTCTTCCAGGTGGGATTCTGTGAGGGATTGTCCATTTTTTTTATGTGGTGGGGGCCAAAATATTCATGCAGTTTCAGTTTTCTGTGATATTGTTGGATTTCACTCATTAGGTTGTAGCGTTTTGTGTAGTTTTTTTGAGTTTGATGGGATGAATGACAACCCTTTCTGTAGTAATTGTGTTTGTTCTCTGGACAATGTGAATTGGTCTGACAGGTTGATGATTTCCTTGTCTCGTTTCCATCCTCCACACTGGGTGCTGGAGGTTTTTTCAACCTAAAAAAGACTCTCAATGCATCCACATTTTGTGGGCAGTGGTTGGGGTCCAGTGAATGTTATCTATTCCCATGTTGAATAAGCTATTGTCCAATCTGGGTATCAGGCCAGAGTTTTTTATCACCGGGTCCCTGTTCCTGAATTGTTTGTCATTTTGGGGGCTGAGTTTTTTGCCTATGTTAATTATTAGGATTAGAATTTGGGCTTGTGGAAAGGTTGCTTTCGCTGCTCCTATCATATATTTTAGGTCCTTCTCCAGTAGTTCCAGGATCCTATGGTCCCTGTTGTTGAGGCCAAACGAGAGGATGACCTTTGAGACATCCTGAGATGTCTCAGTAGTTGGTAGCCTTCCTTGAAGTTAGCCCCTGGGAAGCAGTCCACCTGGATTCGTCTATCTTTAATTAATGGTAGTCTGGAGATGTTAGAGTCTCCAGCTATTATGATTGGTCTTCTTGCTGTTAGGTACCAGTTGCGGAATTGGTCGCCCTTGTGGGGGTTATATGTATACAAGGGGATGTTGGGGTTTTCTATGGTTGGGTTAGGGTTAGGTAAAGGTTAAAACGTAGCATCCTGAGAAGATACTACGAGGTGCATGGGCACACGAGGACAGGCTGGCTCAGTCCACTTTAAAAGCTTTATTAAGAACCCTTTAACTTAAAAACATCGTTGTCTTCCGGAAGCACAGCTCTGGAGGGAAAAAGGAGAGAAAGAGATGTTAGGGCTCCCACAATCCTTCTCACTAAAATATATTCTAAAAAATGGGCATGGTGGGTAAGCAGCGGGGATCACTCTCTATGCTCTAAATACATATGCCCCCCTACATATATAGACACAGAAACAGACCCAAACATATATACATACATACAAACACATATATATACATATAAAAATATAAATAAATAAAACATGTAAAAAAAAGTATAAATTAAGACAACACACACACTTAAAATTGATAAAATATTAAAATCATTAAATAAAACAGATATTAAAACTAAATTAAGGGAGAGCGGGTCACGTGCAGGGGGCTTTCCCCATCGCTCACCCCCAGTGTTCCAGTGGGATATAAAACCAAGGGCCTCGGGTGGGAGAGGTTAAATGACCAGTTTCATGCAATTTGCCCTGTCCTATTTAAGTGCTCTTTAAGTAAGCGCTTAAAAACATGCAATAAAATTCATAAGGTAAAAGAAACATTCCATAAAAGTTAAATACAGTTAAATTTTTGATAAAAGCATGCATAAAAATATTTAATTTCTATTATAGGACAGGGAAAAGAGAAGTGTGTGTGGCATTTCTCGCTCTTTTTAAAAAAAAAAGTTTAACGCAGATTGGAGAGGGATGGGAAGGGGCAAGTCCCCAGAGGGAGGCAAGTTAGTTTCTAAAAAAAAAAAAAACCCTACTAAAAGCGAGATTGTGGGAGCCCCAGCTGTTAAAAATATGGCCTCTGTGCAACTTATTCATTTTCAAAGTGTTTATTTTTTGTTTTGTTTTTATAAAAAATGTTTTTAAAAAAAGACACGCTAATATACTTCGTTGAGGCCATATGGATCTATTGTTTTCAACCATCTCATCCACCTCCTGTCCCCTGTCCGTCGCTGAGCCGTGGTCCAGTTTATGTTGGACTCCAGGACCAAGCTCTGAAGGTTGTGTGGGCCGTGGAGTTTAAAAGGGGTAGGGTTAGGTTTGAATTAATATTATCACGGCGAATCCCCCCGCCTGGTGCGACGTCCCAGCAGTTGAATAGGGAAACTAAGGCAGTGCGCTGGCCGGCGCCCGTCTTGAAAGGGCTCCCTATCCTGTATCACCCCCTCCCTTCCACGTGTCTGTGAAGGTCTATACCTGACGTAATCAGGTAGGGTTAGGGTTAGGAGTTAGGAAAATGAACTTTGCCGCCGGGAACCGGCACACAAAGTTCATTTGCACACTCCATCCTGTCCTTACTGGACTGGGTTCACCTTTCATTGAGTCCCTTTGGGTGCACTGTCCAAAAGGGACATCCAGAGTCTTTCGTCCCGACACCTTTGAGCCCTAGTCCATCTCAGGTTGGACTCTAGGACTGTGGCCTGGACCGATTGCCACCCATGGACTAGAAAAAGTTGGACTAGAGGGGTATCTGTCTCAAAATGTATGTATGTTGGGTGAACCTAGTCAAAATTGTGTTCTGGGTTTCACCCACATATTGTACCCCATATTGTCCACATTTGATGAGGTAGACAGTTTTTAGTGTGAGGACTTTGACTAAATGGTCCTGTACATTTTTGTTCTTCCTGAATGCTGCTATGATCCTATGATCCTTCAGAATACCTGTAGAACTGATAAAACTATCAAAATTGTTTTTGACCACCTTAATCAGCTGCACAGCTGAAGGAGAGAATCTTGTGATGAAAGGTAACATGTTGGACACAATTTTGGGCCTGACCTGTAAGAATGATTTACAGGCACTTCTCAAGAAGGTTTTTGTGTAACCCCTGGAGCTCAAAGTCACCAAAAGGGTTTAAATAAAATTGATTCTGAAGGAATGTGTAGTTTCTTGACCATGTTCACAAAATCGTAGGTATCCTTGATGTAGCTGGGGTGCTTAACGGAGAGAGGATTGAGAAAAAAGTCCAAAAATTCCGCAGTCAGGTAGGACTCACTGCTGCAATCAGAGACTATGGGTCTCCCAGGGGGGATCACATGTGGTAGAGACCATTTAGATGGGTCCTTGTGAATTTTGGGTAATAGGTAAAATAATCTGGCCCTCGGTTCTGAGTTGCCCAGAAGATACGTTTTCTGTTTAAAAGTTATACATTTTTTACTATATAAAATTGTGTTAAAATATTGCAAATCAGCTTTAATGAGGGCAGGAATAGCTGGAGGCAGTTTGGCTGCCGGTGGAGCCCACTCGGACTTGGGAGTGAAAGGGGGGACGTCAGACTCCTTAGAATGTTCAAAATAAGTGGCTAGTTTTAGCCTCCTGTGATAATTCTGAACATCCCATCTGGTCTCTTCTACCACATGTTTATTGCACCCCCTGGTGGGTATAAAAGATAGGCCTCTGTTGAGGTCACTGAGTTGAGGGGGAGTTGGACTAAAGTCATTGGCCAGAACCATGACATTGTTAAACCCCTCCTGTCTAGTCAGGCTTATTGGGACGTGTATTTTACATGATTCTGCCAATGTGCGATCATGTGAGTGGCAGTGGTGGAAGTCCAATGGATCCCATCCTGTCCAGTGTCAAACAGCTTGAGTGGTAAGGCTGGTATGTAATTGTGATTTTTAAGAATGTGTTCATTCAACACAATCGGGTTTCTCTGCTCCTTTATTGGAAGGGATCCAGAGAAATTAATAGTTGGGATCCAGATCTCAGCTTGAGGGAATTTTTGTTCAGCTGTCCTGACTGCAGCCTGGAGCTGCTTGACCGTGGTCTCCTTGATCTTTTGTTTCCTGTTATTGAGACCAAAGGCGGAATGATCTTCTGGACCGACACGTTGGAAGAAGCCTTCTCAAAAATAGCCCCCGCGTGTCTGAATGTGGCCCCAGGATAACTGTCCACCTGTAGGTCAGGTTCAGTGAACGGTGGGAGTCTGGACACATTTGAGTCCCCAATGATCAGCCATTTTTTTCTTATGCTGAGGTTCCAATCTTGCATATTTTTGGTTGTGTTGAGGTGTTTGGAGGACCTGCGTGTTGGAGTGATCAGAAAAGGGGAAGAAGAGGAAGGAGGAGAACCCGACCTCGTTTTTTTCTCCGTGCCGGTCAGGGACAGTCGTGACTGAACCGTAAAGGCCATTTTGTGTGTGGAGGTTGGTGTGAGCGGAAGAACAGGTGACCTGATGCTACTGTCTACCATGCTAGTTCCCCCCTGCCCTTTGTGGGCATTTTCCTCCGTCTCTGATAGAGTCAGTTCCAACTGCTCTTCAGACAGGTCCAACAGGGATTCTTCCACAAATGCCACGCACGGGTTGGTGTCAGCGGTTTTCTTGACTGGCCTAATTTTGGGTCCAGACGTCCTAAGTGGGGTTTTAGGTGTGAGTCTGTAGCTCCTCTGAGCCTTAGGAGGTGGAGAATGGGTCAACCGGAGAGTGGGAGGGACCACATTCTCAGAATCCTGGTCACTCTTTTCTCCCTCCTCCATAAAAGGTGACCAGTCTCTGGCCTTTTCGGTCATGGTGGCAACAGCGGTTGCGGTTTTGTGAGGTGGAGTGGTGTCCACCAGAGTCACCATTGGGACCAAGTCCACCTGTGCCACACGTGTATGTGCATGTGTAACCACAACAGCCGTTGAGGTTACCGGTGGTTCTGAGGGCGTGGATGTGCTTTTTTGGGAGGTAGTCGTATTGTTTTGGTCGACTCGCTCCCTTGAAGCCCTAGCGACCACTGTCACAGGTGTAGTAGGTGTGGTTTCTGTCGCTGCATGGTCGTCATGTGTTTCCTGCATCCTGACAACCATGACAGCTTCTATTTTGTCCACTGTTTCATGTGTGAGCTTGTGTCCCAAGTGACGCCTCGCCCACTTTACTGCCACTTCAAAGGGCGCCCGCCAGTCACTATCAAGTTCTGCCAATTTAACCAACTCCTCATCCATTAATTTGGAGTAATGCTCCTGGAGGATCTGGATGGTGGTGTATGCCCAGTTATTCGCATTATCCTCAATCAGGGATTGTGTGTGTGGATTTGGCACAGCAGGTTTAATAATTGTAGACAACTGCTGTGCCAATTTAGTAATGTTGGCAGGCGGGTCCTTGTCAGAAATATTCTTATGATGGTGTGTGGCTTTAATCAGTCTGTACATAATGCTCACTTTGGTGGAGATATCCGGGTCCTCAGACCTCTGGTGTTGTGGTTCTTTCTCCTGGTTATATTGTTGTGGCATGTGCTTATGTGCAGTGCGCCACCTTGGACGCGTGTGCCTGGCGTTATTGCTCCGTGGTTTGTAATACACGCCTGCATCCACATAATCACGCGCCTGATCAAAGCGCAAAGGATAATAGGGAGCGCGTGGCTCCTGATTGAAAACAACTGGTTCATTAACATAACGCACATTCGTGCGCCAGGGTTGATAATAATATTTTGTACGGGTCCATTGCGGAGCCCGTGCTTCCAAAAATTTCGGCTCGAGGCCGTAATGGGTGCGTGGCTCTCTCGGAGCACGCCGGCGGGGATAACTCTCCGTCCGTGGCCGCAGCCCGGTGCGTGCTACGGAGGCATAAGTGCGCCTGCGAGGCGCAGCAGGGTTACTGCGGTCTCGGTTGTCGTGAGGGTAATTTCCGGAGTCGTTTCTGCGCCCTGGCTGAGCTTGGCGACGGCGAACCACCATCCATTCCCCCTCATGAGACAAATCATGCATCATAGCGAGTCAAAATACGCCAAATTCAGGTTGAATAAAATAAAAACAAGCCTTTAAAGACGACGTTTCGGTCCGCTAATAGACCTTCTTCAGGCAGGCTTGTCTGAGTGAATAAAAGAATAGAAAAATAAGGTTTCCAATTGCTGTTTAGCTGCTGCACAGAGTCAGAAAAGTGTTTACCAAACGAGATCTGCTGACTAAGTGAGGAGAAGACAGGGATATGCAGCGGCTTGCCTAGGTGACGTCATCTTTCGTCAGCCAATCACCGAACTCTTTGCAAAAAAGCAATAGCTGAGTTTGCAACTGTCTTACCATTTTGTTCTATAGTTCCCATGTTCCCTTTTAATCCATAAATTGATTTTATTTTATGCATCAAAGTTATATTATAATATTTACTTATCTATATCAATACATTTATCAATACCTTATCAGGTCTTTTTTTGTTTGGATTCTGCTGGAAGACATTCCTTACAGCCTGTATCCCTTCTTGGATGTCAATATTTGTATATAAGCTGTCAATGTCCATTGTAAATAAAATTGATTCTGAAGGGATGTGTATTTTCTTGACCATGTTCACAAAATCGTAGGTATCCTTGATGTAGCTGGGGTGCTTAACGGAGAGAGGATTGAGAAAAAAATCCAAAAATTCCGCAGTCAGGTAGGACTCACTGCTGCAATCAGAGACTATGGGTCTCCCAGGGGGGATCACATGTGGTAGAGACCATTTAGATGGGTCCTTGTGAATTTTGGGTAACAGGTAAAATAATCTGGCCCTCGGTTCTGAGTTGCCCAGAAGATATGTTTTCTGTTTAAAAGTTATAAATTTTTTACCATATAAATCGTCAATAATTTTACTAATTAGTGGAATGGTATCCAAATAAATAGGTTTGTCCAATTTCTTATAATAATTTTGATCATTAAGTTGTCTGTAGCCCTCCCACAGGAATTGGTTTCTGTCCATAATCACTACTACGCTGCCCTTATCAGCCGGTTTGATCACAATATGTTTATTTTCTTTCTGTTCTTGTAAGGCCGCAGCTTCCTCTGTGGTGAGGTTAGCTTTGACGTGTCGAACTGCGAATTTTGTGTTAAAATATTGCAAATCAGCTTTAATGAGGGCAGGAATAGCTGGAGGCAGCCTGGCTGCCGTTGGAGCCCACCCTGACTTGGGAGTGAAAGCGGGGACGTCAGACTCCTTTGAATGTTCAAAATAAGTGGCTAGTTTTAGCCTCCTGTGATAATTCTGAACATCCCATCTGGTCTCTTCTACCACATGTTTATTGCACCCCCTAGTGGGGATAAAAGATAAGCCTCTGTTGAGGACACTTAGTTGCGGGGGAGTTGGACTAAAGTCATTGGCCAGAACCATGACATTCTTAAACCCCTCCTGTGTAGTCAGGCTTATGGGGACGTGTATTTTACATGATTCTGCCAATGTGCGATCATGTGAGTGGCAGTGGTGGAAGTCCAATGGATCCCATCCTGTCCAGTGTCAAACAGCTTGAGCGGTAAGGCTGGTATGTGATTGTGATTTTTAAGAATGTATTCATTCAACACAATCAGGTTTGTCTGCTCTTTTATTGGAAGGGATCCAGAGAAATTAATCATGGGGATTAATTCATTAATCATGAAATTAATCATGGGGAGAAATTTAAATTTCCGCTTGAGGGAATTTTTGTTCCCCCGTCCTGACTGCAGCCTGTAGCTGTTTGACTGTGGTCACCTTTGTTTTTTGTTTCCTACTATTGAGACCAAAGGACAGAATGATCTTCTGGACCGACACGTTGGAAGAGGCCTTGGCCAAAATAGCCCCCGCGTGTCTGAATGTGGCCCCAGGATAACTGTCCACCTGTAGGTCAGGTTCAGTGAACGGTGGGAGTCTGGACACATTTGAGTCCCCAATGATCAGCCATTTTTTCCTGATACTGAGGCTCCAATCTAACATCTTTTTGTTTGTGTTAAGGTGTTTGGAGGGCCTGCGTGTCGGAGTGATCAGAAGAGGGGAGGAAGAGGAAG
>JBBDHG010000294.1:0-35000 GCA_037951165.1 Lophius americanus
AAACTCAGCTGCCGGTGCAAATGCCACATTTGCAATTAGTGTTCAGCAAAGCCTCTTTCGGAGGGTAAAGGTCCAGCCACACGGACTGAGCCTGAGTGCATTGGGGAGGGAGAGAGAGAGAGAGAGAGAGAGAGAGAGAGAGTACACCAATACTCCATATATCCCCTTAAATGGACGGCGATAACGGCGTAAACAATCTTATCAGCTGATAGATCAGCCGTCCAGACGGATCTGACACAACGTCTGACGTCAGACGGATATTTTTCTCAACTTTAGACCAACGACTGAATTACACCGAAGGAAATTAATAAAAGTATCACAAAAAAAAAAATGATTTGAAAAGTACAGAACTTTAGTCATTTATACACTTCGGATTACTTTCACTGACTTAAGTAGTAAGAAAAACCTGCCGCCGCTCCACCGCCGCAACACCCTTAATTATTTCCTAACACTTTAAAATGATCTTATTAGCAGCGGAAAATATGAAATTTCTGAAAGTGCAATATTCACACTCTCACCGGCGGCGGCGGCGCTCGATAACTTTGTCACCCTCCGAGAAACGTTTAATTTCCTCTAATGAAATCTCAAATCATTATCAACTC
This sequence comes from Lophius americanus, assembly GCA_037951165.1. NCBI lineage: Eukaryota > Metazoa > Chordata > Actinopteri > Lophiiformes > Lophiidae > Lophius > Lophius americanus. The sequence continues at coordinate 603 of JBBDHG010000294.1, forward strand.
GGTGCTGATGAACAAAAAAGGTACCTTCTAACGAGACGGCCAAACACACACACACACACACACGTACACACACATGCACACACACGCCCTTAAACTAGTTATCAGTCACCGCGACATAATTAAAACACTGCAGATGAGATTGTGGGGTGAAGGAAATGAGAAAGTGATTAAAAAAATGCCAGATGAAGAAGAGTCTGAGAAGTCCAATCAGTCTAACTTTGGTCTGTGTTCTGCAGTCTCAGGTAAATGGGTCTTTAATGGAACGTCTGAGAGACGATCGTGCTGTGGATCCTAAACAATATGCTACCGTTTTAGCTTCGACCGCTAACAGGAAAAACCCAGGGTCACCCGGAGAGACCCTTCCTCCAAAGCATGCTACTACAAATGCATCCGTATCGGACCGGTCCTCCATTCCTCTGGGGGGTCTAGAGGAGAGGATACTATTCTGGGAAGATGGCAAACCTTCAAATGTCTTTATTAAGCTCGAAAAATAATGTTTGTGCAGAAAGTAGAAACATCAAAAGAATCTGCTAAACTGGCGTGACCCTCAGTTCTTCTGGCTGGACTCACTGCTGGCCCGGATCAAGACTGAAGACCCGGCTGTGGAACTCCCTGCCCGAGGTTATGTGGTTTTTATTTTCGATTGGAAACTCATTTTAAGTCTGCGTCAATAAAGGCTTTTTATAAACTTAATGTTATTGTGTAGGTTGTATAAGTCAATTTATAATCATTTTGTTTGTTTCATTTGGCATTAATTTTGTTTAAATCGCCTGATTTTACATCTCAGCTCTTCAAATATTTATAGTCTGCGTCTACCATGTAAAGGACTTTAAAACTTTGTTTTTACTAAAGTACTAGAACTAGTACTAGAAGTACTATATATTCTGTTATTACTATGCTATTACCAACTTATTACTATGCTTTCTCATTATTACTATTATTATTATCACACCATCGTCGTCGTCATCGTTATTATTATTATTATTATCATCATATAGACTAATTAACACTAATATTAGAATCAGTAACTGGTATTTATGGATATATACAATATTAGTTGGATGGTTATAATGTTATGGCTGAACGGTGCATGCATATGTAAACATAAACAGATCAGACACAATATTAAAACAAGCTACTGGTTCTAATGTTGTGGCTGATTGGTGTATGTGTGGGTCTGGTGAAGTAATCAGCCAGAACATTAAAACCACACCCCACCTAGAAGACATTACATTTTGGTGACGTTACGTGTTTCGCAGCATTTAAACCCGTATATAATAATTTGTTTGGAGTAGTGAAGTCGCAATGTGGTTATCGCTGCCGTTTATGCTTTGATTGCCTTCATGGGTCTTTAGGGGTTGAGCTGGGGGCTCAGTGGGCTGCACAGAGACGCTGAAGTGGAAGGCGCTGGAGACGACCGGCTGTGGAATATTTGAGAGATGCTCAGAAAGATGGTTGGAGGCTGGCAATAGCTCAGACATTAATGGAAAAATGCTTTTATAAGGCCTAAACCTAAGGTACTGTTGTACCTGGTTATGATTCGTCGATACCCCACGTGTTCGGACTGTGGAAGGAAACTGAGAACCAGGAAATAAAAACACCCTCAAAGCCATGGGGAGAAGTTTCTAACCCCACATTGAGAGGCCCCAACGCTGAAGATAAATGTAAACCTGGAACCTTTTTGCTGTCAGGCATCTGTGAAGGTTACGTATGATAGACTAGTGGTTAGCGAGAGAGTCCACCTGGAGACTAGGGGCCTTTCTGCGTGGAGTTTGCAGGATCTCGCCGTATTTGCGCTGGTTCCCTCCGGGTACTGGTGCAATGAGAGTCCAAACATGTGCAGTACAGGGGAATCTAAATCACTGATAGGTGTGGATGTGAGTGTGAACGGTTTCAGTCTCTATGTGTTTGACCCTGTGATGAACCTGGCGAGTTGTCCGGGGTGTACACCCAATATCAGTCGGGTTTGCTCCAGCCCCCTATCGACGACCCCTTGAGTAGTTTTAGATTTGCAAAAATAGAGACTTGTCAGTGCTCTATCTTTATCATGTTTCCTTTCTTTGTCACATCTTTAATGAAATTCCTTTGACTTCTTAAGTCGACATGCTGACACCAATATATCTGAGATGAGATAAAACTGCCACATGATTTTGGGCCACATCATAATACGTCCATCGGGCTCTTGTTAGCACGAGCAACGAGAGCCAGGGCAGCTCATAAAAGAACAACCAACTAAAGCCAGCTGCGTAAACCTTATTAATATTAAAAACACTTAGAGAGATGAGAACGCTCACAACACCAAAGTTAACTCTTAGTTCACCGTACCTATACTCATCCCTCACTGGGGCCTAACGCTAACCCATTAGCACTTAACGACGCTATACTATCTACTCCATCATTGCACGAAACAAAAAAAAAAAAATGAAAAAACTCCAAACAGCTTTAAACTAATCCTTGGATATTTGTAAAGATGTGCTTTGCTGAAATATTCATATAAACCATAAACGCATTGTTGTCCTGTATGCTATAGCTTATCAGTACGAAGCAGCGAGGGGGGGGGGGGGGGGGGGGGGGGTAGCCATCCGAGGGGAGGCAGCGTTTCAAAGGAAGAGGGAGCTTTTTATAGGCAGATGAGGTTCAGGCAGGGAGTCTGGAGGTAGTTTGCAGTCAGAGAGTGAGCATGAGAGACCGGCGGAGGCAGCCAGAGCGCTCTGGGCTTTTTAATAGGAGGCAGATGCAACACATGTAATGAATCAGCTTCGGCTCGACGCGGCTTCCCTCTGATGTTTGAGCACCCGTCCTGCCCTTGAAAAACTTCTGGGACGTTATCTCATGGCTGCACGGCGCGCACACGGGCAGGGAACTTTCTGGAGGAAGTGTGATTGGTTGGATGTAGGAAGGAAGGGCGAGGTAGTGGAAGTGAAGTGTGTGTGTGTGTGTTGAGGAATATAAGAATAAATAACGATCAGGACTAAAAAATAAGACTCACTCATGATTTAATTCTCATTTGCACTCTTCAGTCTTAACACTATTTTGTTGTTGATCTGCCTTTAACCCCTAAAACACCTCTGACCCACGGAGGCCCTGGACTCCAGCAGACCTCTGAAGGTGTGCTGTGGTGTCTGGTACCAAGATGTTAGCAGCAGATCTTTTAAGTCCTCTCAGTGAGGTGGGACCTCCACGAATCAGACTTATTTGTCCAGCACATCCCGCAGATGTTGTGTTGGATTGAGATCTGGGGAAGTTTGGATGCCAAGTCCACACATTGATCTCGTTGTGTTCCTCAAAACCATTCCTCCACAGACTGGCACGGAGCGTCATCCGTCGGGAAGACGACACGGCCGTCGGGGAATTTCTACAAAGTGTATGCAGCGACGTTTAGGAAGGTGCTACGTTTCAGGGTAACATCCGCATGAATGGTAGGACCCAAGGTTTCCAAGCAGAAAATAGTCCAAAACATAACAATGCCTCACCTGGCTTTCCCCTTTTCCTATTGTGCATCCTGGCTCCACCTCCTTTGTCGGATCGGACAACACACTAATCAATACTAACCACAGCAGAACGGGCACAACCAACAAGACCTAAAGATCAGCTCAAAGTTGCTCAGATCCTTAGGCTTTCCTGCCTCCAACATCAAATTCTGGACAGAATGTTCCTTTGGTGCAGAATATATCCCGCATACCGACAGGTATCATGGTAACAAGCTAATAAAATGTTATATAAAATGGTATGAATGCTCCACAAGAGGCCAGGGGAAGAGTTCAACATTTTGAAAGCAACTAATACGGGGATAGGGGAGAAGGTTGCGATAACTCTGCAACAAAGTGGTCAAAGATAGTTTGCTTAGCACCGTATTACCGTTGTAATACCTGAAGACCTTTGTAGTGTTGTTATGGCTGCCTAGCCCACAAGGATTTCTATCGGTGCTGCTCTCCGCAAGCTATCAGAGTGATCCAATTCAGCCAATCCAAGACTGCTTAAAGTTTGTGCATAAATGTAGGTGGTTAAAATTCAAGACAAAAGTTGCACTGATGCTCGGATGTTAACAGATCGGGTTGAGCTAGAGTTAGCGGATCGGCTTGCATGTTCCGAAGTATTGAATGACAAGAAGTTCTGTTTCTGTCTTTGGCTCCTCGCTTCCGTACTGATTAGGTCCGACCTTCACAAAGGCGGTCCTGTTGGGGTGAGGCATCTCTGCTCTATTCTCGCAATACAAAAACTCTCAAAGCCTGGCTCACATCGAGTGACAGAGAGTTTAGGAAGGAATTCAACCAATCCCTGCCAATCTCAGACAATAGGCCTTTATCAAGGCTGTCATTTTGGCAGAAAAAGAAACAACTGATTAACAATAACTACATTCTGTTTACATGTTTCAGCTCTCTGGCCTCGGAATGGGCCATGCTGGCACTCAATAATGGCTTCCTGGGACACTTAATGGACCAAAACCTCATTACTGTCATCGGGTCCACCTGCGCTCCCTGATATTAAAGTGTGAAAAACATCTTTTGGAATCGCTGTTGTTGTCTGGAGTTTGACTTTCTGTAAACAACCGGATTTTCAGAAAGGCTCTGAGGTCAAAGCGGCTGCATCTGGAATGAATCCTCCGCCGGAGGGGAGAACGCCGCATATCTCTACCAGGCTCGCGGTCAAGACGGCGGTGAGGATGACAGAAAGCATGAATTTGCTCTCCTCGTATCGTGCCTGACTTTAGAGAACCAGAACATGTCGGGTAAGGGATTGATCTGCAGATGTTCCGCTGCGAGATGAGACCAAATTGGATCTGATGTCGGGTTTTTGAGCCATAAAAAAGGGCCAGATAGATTAGTTAAGCCCTGCTTTTGTCCTCCACGACCGCAGGAAATGCTTCGCTGCGATGTACGAAGATGCAGACGTTTGACTAAATGCATGATCCCAGCAGTGGTGTAAAGAGTATTTACTGAAGTCTACTGGGTACCATACAGTACTACTCAGCCAATTTGAGGTACTACTTCTTACTTTCATTGTACTTCTATACATAAACTCCACTTTTAGGACTACTTTCATTAAAAGTAAACAGTCTCATTTCTTCTTAGACCTTTAGACACGCCTAGACCCGCGATGTCATTCGGATTATATTAAACATATTTTTTTATTATCAAGCCGTTGATAATGAACCTAATATTCCTTTGTTATCTTCCATACATTTTTTTGATATGTTTTCATTCATATTTGATTCTCCATTGCTCAAATTGCTTGAGTCCAAGATAGGAGGTTATGTTTTCCTGTTTTTGTTTGTTTGTGACCAAGATTACGGAATAACAAATGGACAGTTTTGCAAGAAATTCTACCCCGAGGTAGATTTTGGTAAATCCTACAGATGATTACATTTTGGTGACGTTACGTGTTTTGCAGCTCTTAAAAATAATAAATATTACTGTAGTGTTTGTGTTTTTTGTAGTTTTACCTCCGCCAAGGAGGAGGTTTTCACTCCTGTGCATTTGATTGTTTGTTTTTCTTGTTTGTTTGTCTGTTTGTGAGCAGGATTACGGAAAAACTACTGGACATATTTGCGTGATATTGTACCCAGAATTAGGTTTTGGCGTCTCCTCACTCATTCATCCTCTCTGTGCCGACTAGCAATTCAGGCGATAGCAAGAGATCTCCAGTTATGTCTTAAGGCATCTCCTAGACGCGAGTCCATTTCCTGTTTTGCAGTATTTAAAATAAAACAAATAAATAAATAAAATAATAAAAAAAATACATTTAAAAAATGCGTTCCTTTGATGTGTCTCCGGGGGCGGCGCTTGAGGCTCAGTGGGCTGAAGAGAGACGCTGAAGTGGAAGGCGCAGGACACGAGCAGCTACAGAGTATTTGAGAGATACTCAGAGAGTTTGTTGGAGTTGTCGGTAGATTTAGAGGCTGGCAAAACCTCAAGACGTTAATGGAGAAATCTGCTTGAGTGTTTCTTAAACCTAGGGTTCTGTTGTTTCTTGCTCCTTTGATGTTTTACACTGGAGAGGAACGTGGAAAGATAAAACAACTTCTGGTGAAGTGGAGGTTCAGATGAAGGTCTTGAGCATTCTTCTTTTTGGGAATGTCTTCCTCCCGACAATTTTGATTCATCTCTACGTGCAAATCGGACATTAAAATGCGCAACTTTTTTCAGAAAAACAGCAAAGATATGACGGGAGAAAATGAAAAATTCCCTCGCTGTAACCGAGGCGATGCAAAAATCGAAAAGTTACATACCAAAAAATTTTAATCCCTTCTTCGACTACTAGACAGGAAGTTGGTGTAGCTCCACAGCACATTATCCAATTTCCCCAAGACTTTTAATCTTCTAGTGAGGAACTCCGGGTTCATACTGGGTGCCTCACTTTCAGCATCAGGCCTGCATTAGAACTTCATGAGAAATGTTCGACTTTTACTTCATTACTAACAGTTGGAAAGAACTTTTGGGGGCAATTTTATAGATTTTTCGTTTTTTTTTATGTGTATGCTGATTAGAATGTGTTTTGAATTTACAAAAGGAGAAGAAAAAAAAAAAATACCGCAGTCAAAGGAAACCATCTGTCCTCAATCGGAAAGCCTAAATTTGGGGGCTTTTCCTTTTCCCGCTGTGTTTCTGGTAATATTTTGTTGTTTTATTTTCAGACACATGCCTCACTTGTCGAAACAGAACATTAAAAAAAAAAACTTTACATGACTATAAAAAACAGGAAATGGATATCAGGTGGCTCACATATCCGACGTAACAATCACTGCAATCATCGTAATGAGCACAGGAGGACAAAGTCTTGGCACATTCCTCTTCTTCCCAATCCCTTCTGGCCAAGTCCCCCTTCTTTTTTTTCTTTTTTTTCCCAGGGATCATTGCTCTTTTGACTTGCAGCAAATTGGTAGATTGGTAGCGCATCACACCGCCGTCACACCGGCTTTTATCTATCTCCATATGCAGGCCTGCATGAGGTAACGCTTTAAATCCGCATAAGCCCAGATGCGGCAGCCCGCTCACGCACCTGACAGGCAAAAAAAAAAAATATGACGGCTGCCGCGAATAATAAGAGGTCAGGAGAGGAAAAATCCAGGAGAAGATGTCGGGCAAGCAGAGGAGGCTGAAAGTGGAGGATTCTTTAGGTGTCAGATGTGAAAGAATCAAAGCTGGGATAATTGGAAGCCCTCAGATGAGGAAGAGGAGATGTCGGAGGCCTCCTGCCCGACATTTTGGGGCGTTTGGCGGCGACATCCGCCTCTTTGCTGTTATTTCCATCACTCCTCCTGGCGGAGACAGGTTGGTGAAGGAGGAAGAAGAGGTGGAGGAGGAGGAGGAGGAGGATTGGGTTGGAACGATGAGAGGATTCTACAGCTTTGGGTTGGTATGGAAATCAGGTTTATGAGGAGGGGGAGCAAAAGAATTAAAAAAAAAAGAAAACAGGAAGGAAGAAAAAGCAGATGGAATCAGCGGCTGACGTGACAGTATCCAGCCGGAGAGCGCCGATCTACTGCTTGTGCAATTACACGCCGGCATTTGCATCTATATGATCCCTCAAAACGCTGTCATTCGCCGGGATTTGAGCCTTGCGAGTTATGTGTGTGTGTGTGTGTGTGTGTGTGTGTGTGTGTGTGTGTGTGTGTGTGTGTGTGTTTGAGTACACGCACAACATTAGAGGATCTGACAGGCGGAGCTCGTCCCGATGTACGGCGCGTAAAAACGAGGATGCCGTCGGCGGAGGAAGATCCCGTCCATTGTGTTAATACAGGGATAATAGTGATTTAATAAGCCTACCGGCGGATTGACTGGGCGTTCTAATTGGCCCAGAGCTTCTCGCGCTTCCTGTGTCCTCGCCACGACTTGTGAAAACGTGGAACGACAGAAGGGATGAAAAGTCAAACTTGCGATCTGAAGTGACTTAATTGAACGGCGCCTTGACCTCGGATGATTCTTATCTATTCATAATTCTGTTTACAAAGTCTTCAATATCGTATTTATTGAATAAGACTTTCTCAGTAGGGTTAATGCCTCATTTCGACTGGTGGTGTCCCCCAGGGCTCCTTCTTTGGCCCCTTACTCTTTAGCATGTACGAGATGCTGCTGGGTCACATAACAAAAAGGTTCAGTCACATTTTTCAATCATCAATCAATCAATCAGAAATAGTGACTCAACTTAAAAGTTAAAAGTCCACTTTCTCATCAGCGTCCTACCGAAGTCTGGACCTTGAGAGATTCTGATCGGCTTTCGCGTCACACAAATTTCTCACTTGAGCTGATTATTTCTTCTTCTTTTTTTTTTCACTTATGGAAGGTCAGAGGAGTTTTGACGGATGGCTTCGTCTGACAGCCAGCCTTCAAGAAAAAGTATTTGGGGCAAAAACCAGCAGATTTATGACACTGGAAAGAGAATAAAGAAATGATGCATTGGCAGAATAAGTACATACTATCCTGACTAGGGATCATGTGACCTCAGCAACCAATCACACATCATCTGGGTGTTTCATAATACTGGCTTTAATAAGGAAAGAACATTGAGATGTCAGATTCCTCAAAATGAAATGCTTATAAATAGAAACTTAAATGTCAATAGAGTGAAATGAATTTAAAGAAAAAGAAGGAAAATAGATGAAGAATAAGAAGAAATAAAACAAAAGTGTCACTGATGTGTTTTTTCTGTATCGCGGCAGTGAACACTTGTATTTTATAGTATCCACGGTGACACCCTGCCACCTCCTGCACCCATGAAAATAAATATGTCACTTCACGTCGCAGGCTTTGTTTGGGTTTGTTTGCATGAATTGGTGAGAGTTTCACCGCTAAAACACTACAACAATGAAATAAACCTGACAAACACACACATGTGAGCAGAAAAAGTGTTTTTCTCTGCTTATGAAATATCTACATCATCGAAAATCAAAAAATCAATTAAAAAAAATAATGATAATTAATTATATTATGTATGATTGAGTCTAAATTCTAAGTTGGAAGTAATTCATTTTATGAGTTTCCATGCAATGTAAAATTATCTCAAACAGTAAAGTCAATTAAATAAAAACTAAAAATGTTTTTATCTAATTTTTTGATTTTAGTAGTAAATACTCGATTTTATGTTTCCACCAGTGGAAGTCATTTTCTTTCTTTTTTTAAATCACCAACATTTGTCTTTTTTTTTTACAGTGTGAAATGTTTGTCTTAAAAGACTGCAGGAATAAAGAGATATTTATCTACTGTTTTTTTATTTATTTATTTTTTAAAGACATTTGAAGGATTTTACCTACCGGTTTGTTTTCTTGTTGTTTTTTTTATTTTTTTTAGAGTCTAATCATGTAAATGTAAATGATTTTAATGAAATGAATTCAGCTAGAAACCAAAAAAAAAAAAACAGAATGAAGTTTGTTGTAGTCTAACTTATTGATTTAATTGGTAAATACTTTGAGCGGAAGTTTCTTATGTTTAGTCATTAAACTATTCTTTTTTTTTTTTACAGTGTAGTGAAGAGAATGGAGGAGGAGTATAGGGAGAAAGGGAGAATGGGTAAGCAGTCAATGTGGAGATGAGAGGAGGAAATTTGGAAGCTAATTGTCTTGAGGGGCATCCGGGCGACCTTGGCAGGGTGAGAAGTCAGGGGCTTGGACCTCCCAGGTCACGGCGCTGCCAGGGTAATTGTGCCACGATCTTGACCTTGCATTTCTAAAAAACCCACATTCCATCCCCCCCCCCCTCTCATTCTCTCTCTCCTTCCATCGCCGAAGCCGAGGAAGAGTTGGGATCTGCTCTGCGCTCTAATGATGTCAGCTCCCCCGAGGAGGCGTCTGTCTGCTGAATCTCAACAACTAGCCTTCAAAGTCGCCGCTCGGCCCGCCAGCTGGAGAGACGCCGAGGACGATCTGTCCACTAGACGGTACAGCAGCAACCGAAACAGAACCCCGCAAGACCGGCGTTCCTCAGCGGGGTTACGAAGGTCGTGATCCTCTCGCAACCTTTTCGTCAATGAAACTCCCAAACGGTCGAACGCGAGTTTGAAGACTCTTACGCAAATGGATCCCCAATAACAAAGGATTCTCAAATCTTAACCGGTTTTAAAAACGTGGGAGATCAAAGACACGAGGACGGTTTCAACCGATTTTTAACAGTATCATCTTCCAAACGCACACACTAAACGATTCCACTAAACACGAGATCTCACTGAAACGCACGTGACTTCAGAAGAAAAACAAACATGGAGGACGATGGACGTCCTCGTCCGTCCTATCGTGATATATCTTGATTTGTTCTAAAGAGACTCGTGTTGTAGCCATACTTCCACAAGCTGCTCTTCTTCTTCTTAAATAATCTACCTGGCTCGGGCTTCAGGTGTGTTTGGGTTTCTGCTCGCTGTAAAAATTTGCAACATCCAGTTATGACGCATCCCCCGGTTCGCTCGCTCTCATTGGCCCGATCAGAAGTCGTAAACATCGAACATGGTTGATGTTTACGACTGGAGATTGGGAGCTCCGACTTGATCGGGAGCAGTAAGGTAATCGTATCGACACCACACACAAATAATCGTTCCGGATAAGCCTGGAATCAGGCCACGCCCCCCAGACCCTTGTGGGAGCTAAATCGGGCATTAAATCCTCCATTCTATCCTCTAGTGTGAAGCTAGCATTAATTAACACCAAGATCCTCAAATGTTTAAGAACAAGACAAAGTGTGAAGGCGGTGGCGTCTGAGCCGACGGTGCGATTGGTTTTCTGCCCCCGGGGCTCGTCTGGCGCCGTGGAAGTAGGAATATCTTTTATTCAAATCACAGCTAACCTCACCTTCAGCCGGTGAGGCGTCCATCTACCGAGACGGCGCTTGGCCTTAAAATCAATAACAAAGCGGTGGTGGGAGGGGAACGGGTGGAGAGGAGTGGAATTCTGCTTGACATTTCCCCTTCGGCTGTGCTCCGTCGTCAACTGAGAAAAGTCTTGGTCCGATTCCCCCGACGCCGAAACGCTGCTAAACACGTCAAAAGATTTACGAATGGCTACGCATATGGGGTTTTTTTCTTTTCTTAGTCTAGCACTGATACTTGAGGCGTTTATTATACATGAGGTCACCGATGGGAATACTTTTCCAACTAGGCCCTAGTTTGAACCGCTCAAATTAAATGTGAAGTTATTTCCACGGTGCTTTTACTCAGAATAAAAGCTCCCCGAAGTGAGTAACATAAGAAGTATTACATTAAAATAGGGGTAAAACATGACGTTTACGAGACAAATTCGGTTCAAGGTTGTGAGAAATGATGGCCCAAAAGCATTTGGAGATAAAGCTCCCCCTAGTGTCAGACATATACAACCGACCTTTTCCCCAAATCAATCCAGTTCTTCCTCGTACTAAAGTCTATGAGAATGACAAATGAATGAAAATGTGGACTAAAGCAAAACCAGGGGTTGTGATATCATGTCCTGTAAACTAGATAACGCTCCCCTAGTCTATGAAAAATCCGACCAATCTTTCCCCAAATTGCTCCAGTTCTTCCTCACACTAAGGTCTATGTGGGAATAGAATTAGAAATTCATCCATGGAATCATTTTTGAGTTAGGTATAGAAAACAGTGAAATATGAAAAACCCCTAGTGTTTGAAAGATCCGACCGACTCTTCCCAAAATCAAAGCAGTTCTTCCTCGCATTAAAGTCTACAAGGGTATAAAGTTTGAGCAACGATCCACGAAATACGTTTTGATTTATCGCGTCAATGCGAAGGATCTGCCGCGTAAGGGACGACTCCATAATATCCCAGACTTTTCGGGGATATAAATGTACGACTGCATTGATATTGTGTCCCACATCTTACGTCCATCCGTCGTGAATTTAATCAAAGGGAGGAAGAAACGTCGGGGCCACGTCTTATAAATCTTTAAGGCAACAGCAGCGAGAAGAAAAAACATCACGTTCTTTCTACCGCCACCAGTACCGTCCTCTCTGTGATCTCCATCATTCCGCTGTTGGCGGAATTTTCTACCCGATCCATCGTCACAGAGATAAGAGATGCATTAAAATTGACGGCCTACTTGACCTTCAAGGGATGGAAACACTTTTATTCAACCGTTCTCTTTTATTCTCTCCCCTCTCTTTTATATTCTAGCAGCTGCCGGGCCAGAGACCACGTCTGCCTCGCATTTCACTCTTGAGCGAAGTTACTCTGATTGTAACATCTTATGGCAACCAGAGCACAAAAGGCTGGCGTCCAGGCCATCATGTGGACCCGTAAACGCTTGCAGTTGTGTTCTGTTTATGAAAAGAAGGTACATACATCTGTATGATTACTAGTAATTGAATGTTTATGTGAGGTGCTTGGAAAACCGTGTGAAGCGGCGCCGCCGGAACAGGGTTTGTATTCCGTTCGGATGTGATGACCGGCCCAAAATGATGTTTCGTTTTGGGTTTTTCCTTCCCTAACTGAAACATCATGTAATCAGACGCGCGCTGTGTTTGTAATAAAAATGCACATTTATTTTGTATTCCTATTAAGGCGTGCCGAAGACAAAGCATTGGCTCAAAATGAGGTTCTGATTATGGTCTGAGTGTGAATGCTAGCATCTGAGACCCTTTATAGACTCGTGTTTAAAATGCATTTGGGGCGTCCGCAAATGTGTCCCGCTGATCGCTTGTATTCAGATTACGTTGGTGCCTACGTCAACTCCTCTTACAAAGGGCACTGAGCGTATTTGTCAGGCGAGAGGAACAAGATTTGTTTAGCTAGCACGGGCTACCTAACAACTTTAAGATATTTCAAATAGGGTAAAGCCAAAAGTGCCTCGTTGAGGTTTGTGAGAGCAAAGCGATGCTAAAAGAGCAACAAAGAGGAAACTGTGAAGTCGCGAGTCGTCACCATCTTACGTCGGCTGACGCAAATGACATCCGGCGTTCTTATTAGCGTCTTTTACCAAAACTTGGCGATTTTTAAGTCCAGCAAAAAAAATGTGCGTAACCATAAACTTTGTCAGTGCTGAGATTCTCCGGAATTCATACATCATTTCCGGAGAGAATGTTGTATATTTTCGTGTTTGCGTTCTTCTTGAGTGACACTAGCCTGAGTAATGCGGCGCAAAGAGCGGAAATAAAACTCTTTCTTAAGACTTCCTGTTTTTTTTAGGTTTTTTTAATTGAAAACCAGTGTTAACCAAAGTGCTGCAAGTTTACGAAAAAACTTCTGTATGCGGAGCGTCTGAGAATAAACTGCAGCTCAGATTAGAGTTAGGTGGACTAGAGTAGGTGGATTAGAGTAGAGTAGGTGGATTAGAGTAGACCGACTATCTTGCAGATAGTCTTTATTACCCGACTCTTAACCTTTTATCAGAAATGTCCCCTCGTCAAGGACAACCGTCTGGACATCAGGCCAGAAGCCACGGAGTTAATTGCAAAATGGAAAAGCAAGTCGAGTCTTACGGCGGTCCATTCACTGCGTTATAGCAGCCAGGCAGAGAAGAGGGCTGAAGGTTCTGAACTAAAGTACTTTTCCCTGTTGTACACTTTCTTTTTAATGGATTCTCTCTTTATGGATACCAATGGAAAAAACCACAACAAACACGGATAATTGTTACTATGCCAATATTAACGTGAGATCAGAAAAACAACTTAGGGCTCCTAAATGTCTATTTCTGATGATGGACTTAAACCAGTAAGCCATAACCTTATAACCACCTGCCTGCTATAGTGTATGTCTTTCTTTTGCGTTCTTCTGTGGGATCAGAGAAAACAGTCTAGCCTTCTCATGCTACATGCTAACCCGAATATGTGGTTTGGAATGAACGGAAACGGCGGCCTGTCAGTTTGTGTTGTTTTCAATACTGATCTGGGAGCAAAACATACGTATTTCAGAGCAGCGCCAGTGTTTGAGGTGACGTCTTCCTTAGAGCATTCCCGAAGAAACTTGCTTTTTCATGTCGTCTGGTAAAAGAGGAAGGTGTTCCTGAATGTTATGCACTCTTCGCGATATAACGACATTTTCAGTTGAGTTCTTCTTGTTTGAGCTAGCTTTGAGTTAGTGTCTTTTAGGACTATTTAAGACCCGTCCTACCTCTGCTGCCATCTCAGAGAATCGCTGGGTATCTCTATGAAGCCTCCACTGCGTTTATAAAGAACAGAGTGGCGGAATAAGATGAAATGCCCACCATGAAAAGTCTGCATGAAAGGGTTTTATGAACTTAGGGCGCCTTATGGACGCCTGTTGCTAACTCAGCATTTGTCCTTTCTTAGACTTTTGAAGGCACTAACCATTACAGACCAGGAAAACAGGCTCCGACCCAATTTCCTGGCCATCGCAATTTGGTTCTTGTCAAATCAGCTCATATTATTATGCTTCGCCCTGCTTCCAACACATCAACGTAACGACAAAAGGTCCATTTGATGCCTAACATATCCCACCCGCGGACAGGCGCCGTGGTAATGAGAAAATAAGTGTTGTTCTGACTTCATCTGTCAGTGGTTATAAAGTTATGGCTGATAATGCACATGGAGTTTGACGTCTAGGCTCCGACATAGACAATATGACCTATGACCTACCTCACCAGTGCTGACATGTGGACACAGCATTTGACTGTAACGCTGGGGTAAAGGTATGCAGACGGAGGGAGAGACGGGAAACTTTGGCGACTTTTTCCAAAATTTCGAGGGTGTGTTTGGATGACGATCGACGAGGATGAGGATGAGGATGAGGATGAGGATGAGGACGAGGACGAGGACGAGGACAAGGCACGTCTGGTTGGGTTGGGTTGACTGTCTGAACTAACTCACTCCATTTACAAACATTCTGGCATATGTGGAGACCGCATGACATGGAATGTTGTTATCCTCACCAAGAGGGTCGTGTTTTTCGTTGGCGTTGACAGGATTGCTCAAAACCACATGACTGATTCTCATGAAATCGTTCTTGAGAGAAGAAAGAGCCGACACTTTCACTGTGCGCATCGAAACAGAGGGGCGGGGTCAGAAATCTGGTACTTTCGTATAACAAGCAGTGCTATTCTGTTTCTGGGTATCATGGCTTTGATGTCTTGGTGATCAGTGACCTCGATGTCTTTGATGTCATGTGATGACGGGGAAACTGAGTTGCTTTGGTGAAGGTTTGTTCTCTATGGAGTGTCAACATCATCACCTCGTGTTGAACAATGTCAAAGAGAATGTGGTTACGTTTTGTGAACGCTCAGACGAAATATGAGAACGATAAGAACATAAGAAACAAAACAAAAAACATCAAAGCCGACTGCAGAATTATAAGCTAGAATGATAAAGTAGTATTAACCCTTCAATGTCTTCAACAAGAAAGACTCATAGAACACTTTAAATTTTGCATAAAATGATAAATGTTTTGGTGAAAAATCCGACGTATAAAATGATTTTGTAATAACATTTTGGATTTCATGAAAAATCCTCAATCCTTCGGCAAAAGCTTGTTTTGCAGAAAAATATTTGACACTCAGACTTTTTTGCGGTTGTCAACTTAGACCCCTGGTGTCCCCCAGGACTTCCTCCGCGGCCCCTTACTCTTAAGTGTATACATGCTGCCACTGGGTCACATTATAAACGGGCTCAGTCACATTTTTCAATCACAACTTGTGACTGAAAATGCAACCAAGCAGTTGAACAGGACATTAAAGTGTTAACATTAAAGGCTATATCTCGGCCAAGTCAACCAGCTCTTTGTGAGTTCATCCGATTTATTTTATTTATTTTTTTTAAAGAGTCTTTTAACCGGAACCTAAATAATCCACATGGAATAATGCTTCAAAATCAAAGTTCTTCAACAACAGTTTGGATCAAAGGGGGAAAACTGTTGATCTCCAGTCTACCATTGGTCACACCGCTCTATCTCTGAAGCCTAGAGGGAATATTACAAATTAGCCCCTTGTGCAAACACTCGTGATAAATGAAACCGGGAAGCCGGGCCTTGGAGAGCCAACAAAGCAAACAGGACATGGCGCATTGCTCTACATCTTCATCCCCAGTGTGTTTTTGTAGCGATGTGAACGTCCGCTTGTCTGGGTCGGATCGATGGCACATCCAGGCCCGCTTAGCAGCATTAGCAGAGTAATGAGAGACTCAAGGAGTCAACCATCTCCCTCTCTTGTATCCAACAGGTCGGTCCATGCGGTGTTCTGATCATGTGACCACACAGATGCCACCTCAGTTTAGTATTTGGGTATTCAAGGATTGTATGCAACTATACTATTACCTCCTAATATTTCATATTTTACTCACTAAGGGAGCTTTGTTTACGAAAAGTTTTTTCCTGACGTATCTCCCTAACCGTTCCGTTACATTCCAAACTGAGTGTTTGGAATAGAACTTTTGAAGTAACTCGGGAACACTGCTGTTAACCAGGGAGTACCGGCGGTAACCACGGATGGAGACCGAACGATCAGTAGTGGCGACTTCGGGAGGTAACAGCCGAAAGACAAAGAAGGAGCAATTATTGGACTTCAGATATTTTCTAACTATTACTCTTGTTTCAGAAGTTTTTGTTTTTATGCCCCCAAAATGCCCTTAACGCAAGAGGTCGCTTCGACAAGGTGTTAGACGGGACAGGAAACTCATTTCCAAACTGGATTGGTTTGTGGCCCGGTTCGGCAAATATCGCCACTTGTATTGTTAGCTGGCATGCTAGCGGCGTATGGTTGGAAAAAAGGGACTAGCTCTAAGAGGAAGAAGAAGATGGACTAAGAACACATAGTTGTGAATATTATATTTCCTTTGTTCAAAGAGAAACAGCTTAAGTTTACGACTTTCAAAAACAAAAGTCTGCAGGGCAAATGATGTCTTATGTCTTTCCTCGGCTGGGCGCGGTCAGTTTTATACATCGGATAAAATCACGAGACATTAGTAAGCAGGTTAATTAATCAATTTGAACGCAGCCTGTTTAAGATTACGGTCTAATCTCAGCGAGAGCGTTTGGCTCTGGCTTCGTTTATCTGACAGGCGTCTACTTGTGTAACCGGCATGACGGGCTAACGTCATAAAAACACTGGGCTCAATAAATAAGGTCTGGTCCGTTTGATCTTGTCTCGTCTGGTACGGTTCCAGATGATCTGATGGTCATTATCTGATCTGGTTCATACTGGTTTCCCCTCATGAGATAATTCAGACCACGTCGGAGGTGACAAGTTCACCAAATAACGATCCATTCCTTGTCAAATCTCGCTTGTTTATTTTTGAACTTCTCCATTCAACAGTCTTTAAATATCTGCGAAAGATTCCCATCTTGTGTCGCTTATGATGCATCCATTCCTCGCATGCTTCATTCACGCTGTGTTGTCCTGACATGACCCGGTGGTGTCGCATGCGATTGGAAGCGAACAGCGAGCTGACGTCAGCTCCAAACACAAAAGTAACGTAGAAAAACAGGAAATCTGGTTGATGATCCTCAAGAGGGAGATCCAAATGTAAGAAGAGGAGTTGGTTGAAATGATGCATTACCAAAATCCCAGGATCACTTCTAAAATAATAATTCTAAAACACTTTTGGGATTCTTATTATGCTTCAACAGCGCCACCGACAGGGCATCAAGGTGAAAGGCAGTCAGTGTGAAGTGGAGAGCAGAAGAGGACAGATTTTACTATCCTGCTCTGGAGGGGGGATCTACTAGATCGGTGTAATGTATTTTATTGTGCTTTTTGTTTTTCATGCTGATCTGCTATTGGGTAAAAAACACAGGAAATGATGCTACAAGGTTTTTTTCTCTATTTGTCAAGTTACAGGTTAGACCCGAATCTTAAAACAACAGCCGTTACTGGCGAAAGCCTTTTATGGCCCTGACTGTAGTACGATAAAAGAGTTAAACATGAATTAATTAACAAATACTCATTTCACAGACATAGTATTAACCTAAAAAACAGGTTAAAGTTCTACAAACAGTCCAAACGTGTTCGGATATGGTAGCAGCCGCCCGGGAGATTTCTCTGCTTATTGACGCACTATTTCTGGTATGTGGTTGTAGTTGCGCTTTGTTTATTCATGACACGCTCGCTTTGTATGACCAAAAGCCAGTTCTTGCATATTTGCTCTGTCATTCACTATCTCTTCATCGCCTGCTATGCTTTTTGATTGTGAAGAGGCTTTGTGTTATCTTGACTGCTGTTTCATTTGTGTTACCACCATAATTATCTGCACGCATCTGATACGCATTTTAATCGGCTTTATCTGGTTGACAGGCGTTATTTTTTTTTCTCCCTTTTCTTCCTCTCTGGTGATTTAACTTGTTTAAACAAGAAAAATCAAATCTTTCCCAGCATGGCTACGCAAAAACATATGCTGGAAATGTCAGATAACGCTAAAAGGCAAGACCACCTGTCAGGAAATGAACTACTCTAATATGAAATTATAATTTCACTTATGCAAATGAGTAGGCCTGTGCTGTCGTCCCTGACAGCGAGGTTTCATCCCCGAAAACCATCCAATCCTCTGCGTTGTGGGCCTAAAAGTAATTCCCCTGATGGTACTCGTCAAATTAACTCTGAACCTGTCCAACTAACAGTGTTTTTCATAACTAAGCTCCCCCTAGTGTGTAGAATATGAACTGCTAGAGTAAAATATGACATATACAAGATATATCTTGTTAAATCGATCATATGCAACAAATGTGGACTAATTCGAACAACAGTTGGGAGTTATTTCTGAAAAACAGTTTTTTTGTAAGAAAGAAAAAGCCCTTCCCATTGAGTAAAATATGAACTACTAGGGTAAAATATGATATATACAAGATATATCTTGTTAAATCAATTCATATGCAACAAATTTGGACTAATTTGAACAACAGTTAGGGAGTTATTTCTGAAAAACAGTGTTTTTATACTAAGAAAAAGCCCTCCCCATTGAGTAAATATGAACTACTAGAGTAAAATATGATATATTCAAGATATATCTCTTTAAATCGATTCATATGCAACACATTTGGAATAATTCGAACAACAGTTAGGGAGTTATTTCTGAAAAACAGTGTTTTTGTAATAAATAAAGAAAAGCCCTCCCCATGAAAAACAGAATTTTCTTCATAAAAAACCTCCTCCTTTTTTGTTTTTATAAAAAGATAGATATATAAGATATATCTATTCGAGTCGAGTCATATGCACCAAACTTGGATTAAATCGGACCAACAGTTGAGTTATTATATCCGGAAAACTTTTGGAGACATAGCTTCCCCTGGTGTCATGAATATACAAAGTTTCCCAAAATCACTCCGGATCTTTCTCGCACTAAGGTGTAGGTGCCTATAATATATATATATATTGGACAATGATCCATGACATAGTTTGAGAGTAATTTCTGGAAAAGTGTTTTTCATAAGAAAAAAAATCCCCCTTTTAAGTCAAATAAGGACAACCAGAATAAAAACAGATTTTACGAGATTGATCTCCTAAAGTCGTTTCATACGAACCAAATTTGGACTAAAACGGACCAACAGTCGAGTTTTATGTCCAGAAAACTTTTAGGGATATAGCTCCCCTTAGTGTCAGAAACATATAACAGTGGGACCCCTACGTTTACCTCTCAAGGCCGAGTTCAGGTCTTCATGTTTCCTTTGATGGTAAAGTTTTAACAGCTATCCAACAACAATGTGTTCATTGTCTCGTTCCTCCCTGTTCTTTTATGGGCGAGTCTTTTTTTTAATCATCTTTCAGCTACCTCAACCTAAAAGCATTAAAAGTCCCCTCAAGAGAAAACGCTAGGTTCTGTGCAAACATAACAAGGAAGTGGACCCACCCTCTCTGGAGACATACAGAACTTTATCTAAGCTGAAGTAAGAAAACCTGATTATACACTAAAAAAACCCGACATAGTTACGAATGTTGATTCTATATATCCGAGGAGACTGCGCCTTTAAGGCCGGCGCAGGGCGGGAGAGGACCCGGTAGTTCATCAGGGCCCAGTGTGAAACAAAGCGAAAACACCTGCCGCTGTGGTTCTGCTGGTAATCCAATAGCAGATGTAAGTCACGGGTTCTTTGCATCAGACGGAAAGCTCTGCCCCCGAAAAAACTTCCACCCTTCCAAATAAAACACGTTCGCTTCGGTTGAATCCGCAGATAAGGGTTCTCGTAAATCCCGAGTGCACGGCTCCATCAACCGTCGGGTCATTCCGACGATCCCTTTCATCGGGGCCACGCTTCGTCACTCCCGCCGGAACGCGAAACAGCTGCTAATGCCGCCGCACACTGGTTCGCACTCACGAGCATAAACATCCCGACACATATGCAGAATTGAATGCGCGCGCATCCACTTGCTTGTGCGACGACACACAATACATGCAAAATGTGCATAATGGGCACATTTGCACATATACAACTTGGCCAACTCCCATACATCAAAAGCACACACTCACACACACACACACACACAAACACACACACTCACACATGCAGCCAATATCCCGAGTCAGCCATCTGGAAAATATCTAGGCAAGTAAAAGGCCTGTATGAGGGCAGCTGCACCCCGACTGTGTCGGCATGTCTGGGAGACTGAGGAACAGCAGGGAGGCAGAAGGACGAGGTGAGAGGTGTAGTGAGCATAGCGCCATGTTGAAAGAAATCACCGCTACCTGGGGAGAGAGAGCCGGTACATTATGTCCCACCACTTAGCTTTCATGCTGGTGTTTTTGTAGTATTTATTGCTTCTGGCGCTGAGCTCGTACGGATGCTGTGTTAACTCAGCCGTTAGATGCTAAACACTTACTTCAATTTATAGAGGATGGTAAATTTGAATCCTAGGGCAGATAGACGTATTTATCTGTTTGGAGCAAACTAATGAGGATTCGTTTGGAAGACGCACTGAGCTCCGGTTATCTTGGGTTTCACGGAGAATCGTGTCAGACAACATTTTCAAATAATGCACCGCTTTTAATTATTTTTCCAGCCAAGACCCCGCGGTTAAAAATGTGTTTTTCTCCGATTTGATCAGCTACTAAAACTTGAAAGCGGCATTGAGGACACGGTTGTGTCACATTCGGTTTTGAGGAGGTGATGAAGTGTGCAAAAGTGTCGACTTCAGTGAAAGGCTTTATTATATTTATGATAAAAATATATTTAAATTAGACTTGTGTTTTTTTTTTAATTCAACCTAGATTTAAATTTTTGGTTATTATGAATGACTTTAAAAAAAACAGAAGCAAAAATCAATCATCCTGCCTTGAAGTCCCCCGAGGGAACGGTCCCCATCTAAGGGACATTGATCTAAGGTATGATTGAGATCTGCAGGCGAAGTAAGTGTATTACTGGTGCCTAGATGTAGCCCCGATTCCAGGTCCACAATAACAAAATCCATTAAAGACATCTGGTTTTAAATGGTTGATAGAGATAAATCAGATTCAATCTTCAAAATAGGGCTAACATCCACTGAAGGTAAAAAGGAACCTCTCTTTTGTACCAAATGACTGACCCAGAGGGGGTTTGGGGGCTGTGGGTGGGGTCTTCTGAAATGACTGATGCCGGAGGGATGCAAGGTGTCAAGGGTGGCTCTGGTAAATGGCAGCATGTGGCAAGGTCGCCTCTCCATTTGTTTTCCAGTGGGATGGCGAAGGTCCGAAGCGTAGCGGAGCTATAGCTCTGTGACTGCCTGACAACCTCCCGCGGCCCCGCCGGCAACGGGAGCGCTCCATCTTGTGTCACCATGGGGATATCTAAGACTGGCGTGATGCACAGTAAAGTGCCCTCCCCTCCCTTTTTTTTTTTAGTGCCTCTCTCCGCCTCCCGGAAGCATCCATCACAGTGTTCCCCAGTGGGGCGTGGGTAACGGATCGACTTTTCTCCGGAGCGCTAATCAATCCAACTCTCGCTGCTTCTCCCTGGGAACATTTATGGCCTGCCATAAAGCAGGCCTTTGGGGCATTACGGCACCCAGTAATCCTGCTAAGTGAGCAATATTTCCCATCTCTGTGGCCGCGGTTAGACGAGCTCCCGCCATAAATAGCAGAGTTAATCTGTGGCCGTGACTTTTTCAGCAGTCCCAACCCCACCGGGGTCCTGGTGGAGCCACCCGGCGGCCAAGGTGAAACAACATGTGAGACGCACAATGAAAAGGTGGCCTTCTTTGGGCGAGTTGCCATTTTGGATCTCCACTTTTCTACCTCTTTCTTTTTTGTTTTTTCTTAACAGTACCTCTCAGGTGGAAAGAACCGGCTTCAATGATGGAGGATAAAAGGCCAAAGGGGAACTGGTGCACCGCCGCCGTTATTCTTATTAATCAGCAGGCTCACGAAACATCTGCGATATAAAAAAATGGGCCCATCCATTACCCTGTTCGGGGTCCCAGGGGGGAGCTGGAGCCAATCCAAGTTGACTCAGAGGTGGGGTACTACAGCGGACCAAAGCACTTATGAAAAATGTAAAAGCCACAATGAAAGTTAGGCATCACTTTCACTGTGTGAAGTTTAGTTCATTATAATTGATTATTTATGTACTCTGCCATCTCAAGTGATGCTGATATGACGCTAACAGTGAAGTTAGCATAGATGCTAGTTCAATTACGCAATGATTTGCGCGCCACCAAAGCATATATGTAAATTTAAGTTATAGTAAGTAAATTAGAAAAAAGCAACCAAGGCTGTACTTTTGTATAAAAACCTGATATTACGACTGATTGATGGAAACTCATCATCTGCATATAGTTGATTAAATCATTTTTTTTTTTGCTTCAATGATAGATCAGACCCCGCCTCTCTTACGAAGGTGAAGTTAGTCTGAATATACCTCAAGTAAAGGTAGTCTTAGCTAGATCAAGTCACTGAATACTGACTTCCCAATGGAGGTATCCAAGGAGCCCTGAGATTTTTATGTTGGATATATACAAAGTTGAATTCTTCTTAGTTAGATTTAGCCAATATATATGTAAATATGTGCAAAAAAGTTATATATTCAAAAAAGTTGGTTGGCAACTGGATATATCCAGACTGAAGTTAATCTCAGTTGGATGTAACTAACTCAAAACTCACTTCACAGGGAGTTTGACGATGAATACATCCGTGAGGAAGGCAGTTTGAACTTCATCACTTCATAATGATGAGGTTTAGTTTCCGCAATGAAGTTGGTTAAGTGACTACCCGGGACGTCTTAGCTGCATATATCCATCGTGAAACTAACTTCGCAATGGTGATATCTGTGACGTTAGAAATGGATATCTCCAACTTAGAACTGACTTCAATGTATGTTATCAGGACGAAGTTAGCTTGAAGTGGGGTCTTCTTTTCATTTGTGGCTTTTGCGTTCGTGTGACATCTGGGTTAAGGTTAGGATGTATAGAAATATAGAAATAGGCAACCATTGAAGCTCCCAACAACCAATTCACCTATACAACCTGCTTTTTGGGACATTCCGGAATTCATTAAGATCTGCCTGCAGACGTATGTCTTAAAATAAAACTTGTTGGTCAACTGACTTTATTTCTTCTGCTGTCTCGTACCGCCACAACAACTTTATGAGAAGAAGAAGAAGCCGGTGACGGCAAAGTCCATCATGCATGCTAAAAAACACGCCACGAAAAGAAAACACTTAAGCCGAGAAGATTCGTTCAGACTTCCCGCCGAGGTCAGCGAGTTCTCCTCAAAGGGGAGCCACTTCCCAATTCTTATGCCCAGCTGTGTTAAAACGGAAATGTCGATGTGCTGGTACCTCTTCAGAGCATCTTAAATCAGGCTGTTTTCTCTCGGGGCACCCGTGGGAGTTCCACACAGCAACACAGAGAAGATGGAAGGCGAAGCTAGCCTGAGGTTGAGCATCGCTAGAGGGCAACTACCTCCCCTTCAACAATAACTAGCGCTGCTGAGGTTGATCCCATTTCATTTTATTCCGCCCATCACGCATCAGATTGTCTCCCCGAGGTGCCTCGGCTTTGAGCAGAGGTCTCTGTCTCGTTTTTTGCTAGAAGGCCAAGTCTCTCCATCATACCATGAGTGCGGGAGTCAAGGTCTTCAACCCTCGGCCCCTCAGCAGCCCGGCTCGGCTCAGCCAACCCCCCCGGGCTGCCCGCTTGTCAGTCAGACAAGCTCGCTGACTTTTTCAGCCTTTGGTTCGGGTCAGAAACTTGGCATTGTTTTTCCCGTTCGGAGCGCGGCGGAAACATGACAGGTGTCCATGGAAACAACATTTGTGCAGATGTTTCCAGCTTTTTTTTCCTTTTTTTTTTTGAAGATTTCAGAGGCACCGCATTTTCACAAGTGAGGTCGGCTTTCAAGACGCTTGCCTTGCCTCAGGGCGGCGTCAAGCGGGATAGCAGCACGATTTAATCCAACGTGAGACAGAACACGGACGCCGCTTTTAAAACGTGTCTCTATCGAACGGCACTTTAATGTTTTTAGTCACAAAGTACGTTTGAGGAAAGCGGAGTCAATAGGATTTAATGAATGGAGAATTGCAGCGCTGAAAGCAATGGAAAGAACTTCAGGCGAGAGCATCAGTCATAACATTAAAACCACCTGCGTATTATAGGTTTTTGCCAAAACAGCTCTGTCATAAAGTATGTGTTATGACACCTTTTCTATCACAATCTGTGTCCGGGATCAGAAAACACAGGTGCCGTCATTCCCCAAATTCCTCGGAAGCTCATACCATGTCACTGTTTGTTTACTTCTTAAACCAGTTTTGCAGGCACCAACCAGAGGTCAGGATAATCCAAAACGACATGACTTCCTGGAGGTGCTCCGGCTCACAGTTTGGTCCTCGTCAAAGTCGCTCGGAACCTTCAGC
Source organism: Lophius americanus (assembly GCA_037951165.1). NCBI lineage: Eukaryota > Metazoa > Chordata > Actinopteri > Lophiiformes > Lophiidae > Lophius > Lophius americanus. Next base: position 25,272 of record JBBDHG010000294.1, read on the forward strand.
TTTCCCATTTATTTTTCTAAGCACATCTAGTTTAGAAAAAACATTTCACCCGCTGCCTGACGTAGCCCACCTTCGGAAAGGCGCCATAATGGCAAATATAGCAATTGATGATATTGTACTAAAAAACACAAAAGGATGACAAGGAAATAGTGGTTATCATGAAAAGATCAAAAATATTAACAAATACCAGCAAGAGAGAAGTGATGACATCACCTGCCAGTGGTTATAATGTTATGGCAACTCATTATAGACATCCTAATAATAACAACTATAACAAGTGATGATATTGTACTACGAAACACCAAAGGACGGCGCGGTAACAGCGGTTGTGTAAAAATCACGCTATTAAAAAAATGGCGGGAGAAGTAAAGACATCGGCTGTCAGTGGTTATAATGATACGGCCTATTGGTGTAATCATACTTCTCCGTTTCTGTTGCCTCGGAACTTTCCCACACGAATCGCTCTTGAATATTGTCCAATTAATCAAATGTTCAAAAGCTTCCAGGCCCGTCTCTCAGTTCCTAGAACATCCCTGACGGATTCTTTTCCCAGGAAACTCAACTCCTGCGGCGTTGAAACGGCGAGGCATCTGACGTGCTTTTGTTCCATCTCATCCTCCCATGTGTTGTTTATAATAGCAGCTACCATATAGACGCTTGTGGTTAACCTCTGCTAATGAGTCCTTTTGAAAGCACCCACCCACCCACCCTTTGAAGCCGTCCGTGGAGGTCTCCCCCTCCCTGGTTCGAGACTTTCCAGGAAACTTTTGCTATTCCTCCGGGTTCCACATCTCCAGCTTGGCGAGGTCCGTGGGTGGTGATGGGGCGCTGAGTGATACTGGAGTCCCTCAAGTCGCTGCTGACATTGCCGGCCAAGCCTGAGTAATGCTCCGAGGCTCCCAAATCATTTCCACTTGGAGTGGGGATGAACTCCGGCTTCAACTGGATTTGTACGGTCTGGAGGTCTGACAAGAATCCGACTCATCATCTAGATGAACGGCGGCTCCTCCAGCCGGCAGATGACTCTCCCGCTCTTTGAATTATGACCAATACAAGCTCGACAACCGATGCAATGAAAAGACCGCGGATAGCGGCGCAGCTCCGTAGCTGGAAAAGAAGATTGGACCGTTCCCCCGAAGAGATGCTATCAATGTATGGCAGGGCGACCCCGAACCTGTGATTAACTCCCGCCCTATGAGCCGGGACTTCAACTCCCTTTCAGCTAAAAGAGGAATAAGGCGCATTAACTGCAAGCCGGGGACTACACTCCATAGAAGGAGGAGGACGAGCAGGAGGAGGCGGAGGAAGAGGGAAGATATTCTTAGCGCTGTCAGCGCTGCCACACTCACAAAACCTTTGCTTTATCTCTCCCAACAATCAGTCTAATTACGTTCATTGGAGGAGACCAATTAATCTTCCATTGTCAGCCGGTGGCTAAGTGTTTCGCTACCCCTCACACCGCCAAACACAGACGCAGTGAAATCCGTAATTAACACTACCCAAATTTATTTAGCGCCACTTGCCTCAGCTTCTGAGTCACTCCAATTATGCCTAATCAATTCCACTAGGAGGCGGCGAGGGAAAGGGGCACCGGGGAGGTCACTGTCATTTGCTGCTACAAACCCTCTGCGCCGCCAAAAGGCCAAACGTGTCGGCGTTGAAGATGAAACACAAGCCAGCCTCGCTGAATAGCTCACTAATAATCCAGCCGCCCCCATCCGCAGCGGCTGGTTGAACTCCGAAGTCGGTGCTAATTGAAAGTTGCGATTAAACAGATTTAAGGGTTTGCTTTCGGAGACTCTCTTTTCAAGCCGGGGATCTTCCCTGGACTCACGGCTGGTCACGTGACCTCGGAATCACAGGTGGTTCAAGGTGGAGGGTGTGAAAGCCATGCAGCTAGCATGGCGTGGTTAAGTTCCAGATTGCAGATCTCAGCTCAACCCTCCCTAGCAAAGAATGTACGGTGGCCTACGAGTGTAAAAACTACGTCATTTATCCTGTATTTGTATTTATTCTGTAAAACTAGAGGTCAGAGTTCAGTAGTTCAATAACTGCTACTGTTTTAGCAGTGGAGTTTTATTGCTAACGGTAGCTAGCTGCTTCGCATGCTAATAACAGCTAACATTACCAATGGAAATAATGGTTAATGGTAAACATTTATTTTATCGCCGGTGTTTAGCCTGATAGCGAGATAATGTCAGCAAGATATGTTTTACCCACGTTTATATTTGGAGGCTAAATTTCCGATTTCCACTTGGGAAAGGCCGGACCAATTTTCGTTTTTCTTCTTCGAGTTTTTCCTCCTTGGACGGAGAGTTTTTGCTTTAACTGTAGGTCAAAGCTTACAAGTAAGATAACAAATATTCTTATTTGTTCCGCTTGGTGGTAGGATATTATTGCTAATGCTAGCTGGCTGCTTTGCATGATAAGAAAAGGGTTTTGTAACATTAACAATGTTATAAAAGGGAGGCTAACAGCATTTCTAGAGATATGTTTCGTGATACGGGGAAATTAACTTGCATTTGTAGACGTAGTTACAAACTGTTTACTGTTAACGGGTTTCCAAAGTGATCCAGATCCCATGTTGTAAAATGCTTAAAACCCCTTAACGTCCTGCTCAACTGTTTGGTCGAGTTCGTTTTGAGTCTCTACTTCCTGTTGAAAAATGTTTCTGAAACTGTTTATAATCCGACCCAATGGCAGCATGTACATGCTGAAGAGTAAGGGGCCGAGGACAGAGCTCTGGGGGACACCACAGCTCAAAACGGCCACCAAGGAGGGGATGCAAATCTGACTATTCTCCATGAAAAGCAAAAATATTTTTATTAACCCTGTAACATCCTCAAAATGGGAAAAATAAAAATAAAAATACGCAATAAATATTTCTTTGCATATTTTTATGTCTTCATGGCATTTATTACTTTTTATATTAAAATGATCAATCGTTTGGTCAAGCATTTCTTCTAAACAGTCAAAAAGACCAGCTCTGAACGATAAAATGATTTCATGATACAAATTCATGAAATCGATTTTAATTAGATTAGCTTGACCGTTTGGTTAATTATATATTTGTCGTATCAAGTTACGTAATTTCGTTTAAAAAAAATCCTCACAGGCTTTTTTTATGCCAAAAAAAAATGCTTATCCAACAGGACTTTCTCTATATATAGTTATATATAGTAGTATAATAGTACATTAGTTTATAGTTAATACATGCTCCCCTTTGGCCTCTTTGACATGAGGTGTCCCCCAGGGCTCCATGCTCGGCCCCTTACTGTTTATCACATACAGGCAGCCGCCGGGTCGTTTTATAAACATGTTCAGTCACATTGTTTCAGGAAGAAATAGTGACTCAGAATTGTGCGGAAATAAACAGTTCAGTCGGACATTAAAGTGTTTTATGCATGATTTAAAAAAACAAAAAAACATGCTTTACCAAATCATTTGTCATTTTACGGCACATTTATATTGTCTGAGATACTAAATGAATAAATGCGCCAAAGAACACAAAATTTGCAACAAAAAAAAAAAAATCTTTTTTTTCCATATCTTTGTTTTCCTGCATCATGAGGACATCAAAGGGTTACACTGAGGGATCAAAGCCCAGTGGGGGGATCCAAAGATGGCTTTCATCCCTGCCCCTTCCATGCATGCGGAGCTTTCTGCAGAAGCTCTTCCTCCCCTGATGATTCACTAAAGCCTCTTAAATGGCTTTGACTTTTTTTTTTTTACTTATTCATGTTTTTGTTGAGTGAACTAACTTTGTGGGATGTCGAGATTAGAAGAGTTTTTTTTCTACAGTGTGTCAGTTCATGAAATCCATGTGCTCTCGTGTGTGTAAGTGTGTGTGTGTGCGTGTGCGTTTTGGCCGCCGTCAAACCAAAGCCCTCACAGACAGAAGCAGGCGAAAACCCACTGACTGGAATAACCTTGTTACAAACCCCGCCGTAAAACGCCACTAATATTTAATGCCTCGCCGTCAGGTCTGAAGGGCGCTGCCACACGGAGGAACTGTGCGACCCGAGTGTGCGTCCGCGGAATCCAGCTGTGAGCGGAACAGGGAAAAATCATTGTGTGTTTTGCTTCTAGCTGACAAATAACTTTTTAAAAAAAACAAAAAAAAAACAATTGAATTGATTTTCCTGATATTTCTTGTTTTCCTTTTCTTCTACAAAAATCTTCACTGAGCCATGTCGACTCCTGCGGGCGCTCACTTTATCGGCGAGGGGGATCAGGTGATGGAGGCATCACCAGATCTGATAACATCTCTGTGTGTCTGCAAGAACACGGTTGAAGAGGCACCCATGGGTGATGCCAGTCAGCGATTAAGCCCCATGTTTGCCTGATCCTCCCATGATAGATAAATATATAAATATATGTATATCAAAAGTGTTGTGTATCTAATTCAAAATAGATTTTTTTTTTGTCAGCCATTAATCCCCTGACTGGCAACAAACTTTTATTGCCAGGAAGAAGAAAAAAATGCTTTTAGAAATATATGAAGTTTATTACATTTATATGTTTATACGTAAATGAATTAATCAGCGTTTTAGGTGCAATCCATTTGAGCAACTGACGGAATTTTAGTTGGCTCTGTTTGGTCTGAAATCTTTCTTTTCGACGTTCTCAGGGTAATCTTTCAAACCAGGAATTTCCGTTGATTTTCATCCGACATTTCATTTCTAAACGATCGTGTAAGAATTGTGTTTAAAATAGAGATACTGGACATGAAAATGTGATTTATCAGACTTAGGTTATATTGAAGTATATTGAATATTGATATCTATTATTCCAAATGATTAGAGTAAGATTATTTTATCGCAATTACTGAATTAGTATTAAATCTCATGCAATTCTTCAGGATTTTCAGTAATTTATTGAAAAAAATGATAATACTATTTTTCTTTTTATACATCTATAAAAGGATTTTTTTCTGTTTTCCACGACTTTTAAAGTTAAATTCAACATTATCTGGGTGTTTCTTGTTTTTTTTTTGTGTGTTTTTTAATATTGTAAAGTTTGAATTAAATTCCAGAGGGACTGAGTTTTCTTCCATGTTATCGGCCACATTTTTATAGTAGCCTCAAACAGCCAGTGGCAAGTCTCCAACCAATCAGCGGGGTTGATCGGGCGATCAGGTTGGCGACGTCGGTGATCACCAACCTGATGACATCACAATAGCTCCGGCAGGAAACGGTTGAACAGGCACATACGGGTGAAACCAGTCAGTCAGTCATTGAATCCACCATGAACAAATGTTTTGATAACCAAAAATGCTGGTGAAACTGGCAACAAACCGGCAACTGCGAATCTATTGGTCGGTTCTTTAGATTTTTAAAGACACCGCATGATAGGCTGAAACTTTAACGAAAATAAATCGAAGAATGTCCGTCGATTCAAATCTGACATTCAGGAAGTCAAACTTCTCGCTGACGGGGAAAGTGAATGAATTTTCATTTCAACCTGTTATAGGAAGATTATTTTTGGATTCATGTACGAGTCTATATGTGCTAACTCTCACATTATTCCAATTTTCCACATTTCATAGTTCCCTAAATGGAAATTCAACAGAGGTCTTGTTTTCAGGAAAATATACGGGCCATGTTTGTTTTAAACAGAATAAATTTAAAAAAAAAGGCTAACTTTAATCATGTGACCGAGTTATTCAAGATAGTGCTGTTGGTGAAATATGATCATTCACACATCATTTTCGCCTATTTTCAGGGAATAGTTCTTTATTTTCTTGATGTACGGTTTTATTTTCTTCCGCATTTTTGTAAAATTCGGATTTAATTCCATGGGGAGTGAGTTATATTCAATGATCGTACATCCGCCTAGAACGGACAAAAAGAACTCTCGACTCCAGAGAACGCTTTTCACGTTTTTAGGCCGAAGTGGCGGAAAGATCTGGAGGAACTTTAGCATCCAAAACCAAAAAAGAAGATTATATATGAGTTATTAGTAGCTAAATCTTCAGATTTGGGAGAAGTTTGTGAAGTTTAAAAAAAACAAACAGATGCGGACAAAAGGTTTGGAATCAAATAAATGTTTATATTTGTCCAATCATTACCGTTAGCTTACATTACTAGCATGCAAAGCTGCTATCTACTGTTAGCAATTTGACTTAAAGTCTTACAGAATAAATAACTAAACGCAATTTCCAAATAGATCTTTTTCGGGATGTGGTCGTAGACAATGACATCATTTTGGCACTTGAAGATTCTTGCCTAGGGAGGGGTGAGCTGAGACGCAATGACGTTGCAATCTGGAACTTTTGCCGTTAGACACCACTCCAAACTACTCACTCAGAAAGAGATCTACTGGATCTCTATACTGGACGCCATGACACCTGCTGGACTGATTGATGGCTTTACCTTCTGATGTATCTGAACAGACTTCAAGCTACATTAAAAACTCCCATTCTGAATTGTGACCACACCTAACCACCAGGGGGCCCCGGTGACCTCAAGAAACACCTACGGGAACCAATCACACAGCACTTCCTGTTTATCCATCACTTTCATCCTCTCGTACTTACCCTTTGAGCCGACTGTAAAGCAAAAAGATAAATTGCTGGATCTAAAATGATATCCAGGAAAATGTTCCAGAATCCAAAACGTTAGCAGAAGTTGGAATAAAGAACTTCAACATTGCTGAAATCGCGATCTATCTACTTGCACCGGTTGGTTTTTGTTAGTGCCACCTTTTTACTACTACTGCTACTACTTTTTATGACCGTTGCAATCTGGAACTTTACCACTAGATGTCACCAAATGTTAGAATCTAGACTTTTACGTATTTCAAATATAAGTCTTATAGGTGAGCATCAAGTATGTCGACGTATTTTCTGTGTGTGGGGATTTAAAGGTCATCAAATGCCTTGGCTTGATTGGTGTACCTTTACGAGAGCAGGAAAAAAGTTCGAATAAATCATTTTTAATCCACAGTTTTGCCGAATCTTCGTACAGGAGTATTCAAAGTTAAGAAATCCATGTAAAATTCACCTCTTGTGCTTCTTAAAGAGACAGTAACATACATTACTGTCCTAACAGAAAGCTAAAATATTGTTGCTTTTTTACAAAATATCACGTTGACATGAACATGAATTAAATCAAATGTTTCATTTTATCAACTATTAACTTATTCAATAAAATCAATCATTTTATGTCCATTTGCATAAAACGTCCCGAAAAATAAATAAATAAAATACAGACTGCCTTTAACTATTAAACTGAAAACGTATAAAACATAATTTGGATCCCACACTGTAGATTATTCCGCCTAATATACAAAAAAATATAAATAAAAAACTCAAACAACCCCCTGCAGTACTTCAGAGTACCACTAGGGGTAGATAACAATTAAATGTAACGTCCATATACTCTCTCCTCATGACCAAAGCGCTCTGCTCTGGTTATTCTCCAGAGTGCGACTTGACCGCCGACAGCTGATAGAGCCCAGAACCCTCCTGTACCGTTACGGTCCAAACACCGGCACCGTGGGATGCATCCAACTCAAAACACGCAGTTGGAGCGCATTAACATTTCAAGGTATTATTTCAGACGTGGGGGAAAAGGATGAATATTTCATGCCCTCGCAGTGTGAGTGGTATGTTTCCCTCGGTGGCTGCGGCGGTGTCAGAGGTCACGGCTTGCAGTCTGGGGGAAGACGAGACCGGTTAGCGGTAGCCGACCCGGGCGTCGGAGGCGAGGCTGGTGTGTCTGGTTCTGCTCTACATGGGTGTCAGAGGGGGGACGCCACTTTGAGGAGCAATTATGCCGCCATTACCAGCTCATTAATTAAAGCGAGAGCGACCTGGTTAATTCAGCCCTGTGACCCGGCAGAACACGCTCACAGCTCGCTGCGCCGCTCAGATATCATCCAATCAGTGCGGCAGAGGCGCTCTGCTAATTGGTGATGTTATGTCTGCCGCTCGGTATCGCAACTCGGCCTTTGACCGTCATCACATGTCGTGTCCGTCGGTTGCTCTCTGGTTTCCCCCCCGCTGTGTGATGTTTATTAGCAAGAAAATCATTAAAGGGTCTTCTGAAGAGGCTCCTTTCAGTCTATTTCGGAGTTTCAAAAACAACTATAAGATCCGTTTAGACAAGTGCAAAGGCGCAGTCGCTAATCAAAGTGTGCCGATGTTTGGAAACCATAACCTTCTATCGCCTCCATCGAGTTCAAATGTGCCTATAAACGACTCCCGAGAAGTTTGCATGTAAGGAGGGTTGGGCGAGGTCGCGACCCTTTGGAATATGGGAATAGCGTTTCTGTTTTTCTTAGCGTAGGAAAAAAGATTGCGATTTCCCCCCGCAATTTTAGCAATTCAGTTTACGTCACATTGTGCTCTATTTTCGTACAGAAGGAAGTACAAAACACCAAATCCTGGTTGATAGATGTAGGCGGGCACTAAAAGGTCAACTCCCGGCAGCTTTACAGCGCATCCCCTCCAAGTAACTACGAGAGAGAGAGAGAGAGATGAGTGGCCTTCATGACACACCAGCTAAATAAAGTGGTAGACAGAGAAAATATTAACGTTAAGCGGGAGTTCGTAAGAAACTACCACTCCTGTTTCTGCCTGTGCAACGTGATACTAGCTCTGGTGAAGTCGCCGTGTAAACGCTGTCGTCAACCGAGAGTAAACGCGCTGGAAGGAGCGAAGGACCAAATAAGGCGACGCTGATGGCTATCTAGTGGCCACTTGTTGAATTTGGAGATCGTATCAGTGAATTAACCACAATTACGCAACGCCAACAGGAAACAGTTTTCTGAAGAAAGAATATGAGCATATGCAGAATGAGACCAAGATAAAAAATGATAAGAGAATTATGTACAATCGTTTAAATGGTTCAGTTTGATCCGGAGATTCGAGTCCGCAACTTTGGTCGGGCTGAAACTGAAAAGTTGGACCAGGTTCCGTGAGACGTGAGACGTGATCCGTATGGAATGGACAGAGTTAGAGAGTTTTCTTTGGGAAGCACAAACTCGGTCTTGTGACGATCTATAGATTGTTTAGAACTCTTGTGCTTCCCTTCTGGGAGGTTTCTGGGCCGAACACACTGGGAACTTCACGCCCAAATGTACTGAACGTTCCATCCTCCAGGCAACCCCTCCCTTCTGGGCCTCGTGACGAACCCTGACCCTCTTTCCTCTAAGGGAACAACCATCAACCAAACCCCCCTCCAGGTCCCGTCTCCTGAGGGACTGCTAGGGGGCGTGGCAACCGACAGTCTGCCACTCCCACCCCCTGCCTCGGGGCGTACATGCTCCATTGTGCGAAAGCAATCATTCTTACCACTAACCCCTCCCTCCCCCTTCCCCCCCCCACGCAAACACCTTCCCTCGCTTTGATTTGCAAATGGCCTCCCACATCATTTTACGTACACACTCCAACAATTGAGCTCTGGGGACTGTCCAGGAAGTAATTGTGGCTTTTGTGCTTGTAGCCCTCCTCCCCCCCCCCCCCGCCTTCACCTCCCTCTCAGCTTTTCCCTCAGAGGAGCCGCGCCCCCTCGTCAGCTGTCATCATATTACTGCCTGCAGACCCAGGGGCCTAATGACAGGATCTATAGTACATGAAAACACAATTATAGTCCTTGGTTCAATTGCTACTGTGTGAAAGGGCTTTGAGAAAAGGAACCAAATACACGCTGCTCGCTCTGAGGCGCGTAAGTCTGAACAGTATCCCTCAAATGGCGACCCATTAGAACTAACGGAGCCCCAGTC
>JBBDHG010000294.1:40000-270000 GCA_037951165.1 Lophius americanus
GGGGGTCAAGTTCAATTCCACAGAACCTCATGAGACTGGAGCAGGCGGATATGGAATCCTACTCTCCGCCCCCCCCTCCCGCCTCTTTTCCACACCAGTGGGACCGTTCCCTCATCCTTTCCCAGCCTTCCCCTGGCATCCCAAGCTAAGTCAACAACGCAGCACCAGTGGAAACCCACGGGGCCGGGGGCCGGCTCCTCACACTGGACTCACTGTGGTCGGACTGTCTGCTGGGCAAAAATAGACCGTTTAGGAAACACAGAACCAGGGCGAGAGAGAGAGAGAGAGAGAGAGAGAGAGAGAGACAGAGACAGAGACAGAGAGAGAGAGAGAGAGAGAGAGCTCTTTAATGCTCCTGCTCAACCGTTTGGTTAATTTCTAGGTTTCAATTTCTTACTGAAAAATGTGACTACTTATATATATATATATATATTTATATGCTAAAGAGTAAGGGGCCGAGGATGGAGCCCTGGGGGACACCACAGGTCACATGGGACACACATGGGGTACGTAACCACGGAGAAAGAACTATTTGATAAGTAGGATTTTGTTTCATATTAAAATCTAGTGAGGACAGAATTATTCGACTATTAATGTCTAATAGTTTTTACGTAACACTTTTTTTTCCAATGCTAGACCAATGCTAGTGGTTACATTCAGTTAATAAATGAGCCTCCAAAATATGCAAAGCAGAAACTTTTCCTGATTTTTTTTTTTTTTTTTTGGTAAGAACATTAAAGGTTAAAAAAAAATGTTTTAATTATGAATAAATGCCTCCTAATCATTGTCCCCTTTTCCATCTGGTGTCCCCCATGGCTCCATCTTCGGCCCCTTACTCATTAGCATAAACAGATGGGTCACGTTATAAACAGGCACGTTTTTAAATGAGATAAAGGGACTTAAAATGAGTCGAGCAGGACGTTAAAAAGTTTATTTTAAGGAGAATTAACCTCCCTTGTAATCAAGGTTCTCTTAAATTCCCTCTCGGCAGAAGCTTCTGTTTACGCTCTTAATTTGAGCAAATGGTTCCGCGGCGCGCGGTTTTGTTTTCATACAGAGCGGCGTGATTATTATGGTGATGTATTACGGCGGCGCTTATCGCTCTCCTGACAAAAGAAAAACACAACTTTACTACGTTTCATTGCTGATGTTGTTTTAGGCAGAGCGCCGGAAACCCATCAGACGCTCCTCCGGTTCCTCGGCTGGCTGTTGAAGATAATGAAGTCGTGAATTACTCGTTTCAGACGCTCTTATTTTGGTACCTGAGGTGAATGTTTGAGAGGAACTTTGATTTAGAAAAAGAATATGGCTTATAACATGTAAAAAAACATTTTATTGGATATATAAATATATATATATATATATATATATATATACTTTACACTGTAAAATAAATATAAAAATAATAATAATAATAATAATAATAATAATAATAATAATAATAATAATAAAAAACTTCAAAAATAAGTAAGTAAGGTTTTTAGCTCATAATAAGTAGCCGAAAAAAAATCTGCCAATAGAAGAACAGAAAATTTGCTTAGTAAGATTTTGAAATAACGTGTGACATGAAGATGGAGGACGATTTTGAAATTAGCTGGAACTATCATTTTGAAACTATATTTTACATGTATGTATTGCAAGTTGTGTGTTAGTGATACAGTTCTAGAAATTTAACACCATCTAGTCCTTGGCTGAGCTCAGCCCCCCCCCCGGGCCTTCTGTTCTGCTGCCCCTCGTCTGTGGAATGCCCTCCCTGACCATCTGAGGGCTCCACAGACGACTGACAGATTTAAAAAAGGACTTAAAACTTTCCTTTTTAGCAGAACCTATAACTTTAATTAACATTGCTGCTTTTTGGCATGTTTTTATATAGTTATTATTATATTTCTTATTGATACTTTTATCTGCTTTTACCTTGTAGCACTTTGAGATTTGATCCAAATGTAAAGTGCGTTATAAATTAAATGTATTATTATTATTATTATTGACATAGGATCAGAAAGTACTAGCTGAGTATTTTGAGATAAAATGCGTTTTAAGACATGTAAGACATTCAAAATGCATTGACTAAAAAAACAAGGAGCATCATCCTGCTGAAGGGGGCCACGGCTGGAGGTTCTAAGTGTCAGAGTAGACCCAGGATTTCCTTCCCATAATGCATTCTGATGCTATTCCTTTCCCCAGATGACCGATCAAACATCTTGCCCTCCACTTAATGTAAAAGAAAAAGTGATTCTTCTTCCACGGCTCCATGGTTCTAGCTCTAATGCTGGTTCTTTCCACCAAGGGTCACAACGGGGGGGCACTTGTGTTCCGGTATCGTCCCTACAGAACCACATTGGCTACCCTTCAACACTCATGCACATGAATAAGCCTGGGGAACCCATGACCCGGTCACCAGTTGACCGGTTGTCATTCTTGAGATCACTTTGCAGAGACGGAACATCCAGTGAGACCCGCTGTTGTAGAGAAGCTCTGACCCAGTCGTCCATCCATCCATCACAGTTTGGTTCCCTATCCGTCTCATGATGCCTATCACTAAATGTTTGCTTCCCCTTTCTGACTGAATGTTCATTTGACTTCACTTCTGATAATAATAATCATTTTATTTACATAGCGCCCTTTGGAAACGCCGTCACAAAGGGCCTTACGACGAAACGCGGCGCCAATAAAGCCGCGAAAAACCATGCGGTAGAATTCCGAGAATAAAACAGAAGATGAAGGATAAAACATTAAAAGATGAAGAAAGCTCCCTCCCCTTTAGACTCTGGAACGTGAAGAAGATCAGTGCTTGAGGATCTAAAGCTGCGCCAAGGCTTGTAAGGAATTAAAAGTAGTGTGGTCATAATGTTATGGCTCATCTGTGTAGAAGAATGTAGGCAGCAGCAGTGGCGGCGACGGCCATTGCCTTTTAAACACACATCATTTCAACTGGAGAGAGCTGGTATTAAAATAAAAGAAGGAAGATAAAGAAAAAAAAGATGCACTCTGCTCTCAAGGCACTGAACTTCTTCTTCACAGCCGTGATTTCTTTATTTGTGAGCGAGACGCTTGAGTCCTCCGGGGAATTGACTCGCCATCAACTTCAGAGTGTGCGTATTATTCCTTTCTAAATCATGAGAAGACTCACCCTTTGAAAGTCTCTCTCTCTCTCTCTCTCTCTCTCTCATGAGAAGACTCACCCTTTGAAAGTCTCTCTCTCTCTCTCTCTCTCTCTCTCTCTCTCTCTCTCTCTCTCATGAGACGACTCACCCTTTGAAAGTCTCTCTCTCTCTCTCTCTCATGAGACGACTCACCCTTTGAAAGTCTCTCTCTCTCTCTCTCTCTCTCTCTCTCTCTCTCTCTCTCTCTCTCTCATGAGAAGACTCACCCTTTGAAAGTCTCTCTCTCTCTCTCTCTCTCTCTCTCTCTCTCATGAGACGACTCACCCTTTGAATCTCCCCCTCTCTCTCTCTCTCTCTCTCTCTCATGAGACGACTCACTCTTTGAATCTCCCCCTCTCTCTCTCTCTCTCTCTCTCTCTCATGAGACGACTCACTCTTTGAATCTCTCTCTCATGAGACGACTCACTCTTTGAATCTCTCTCTCTCTCATGAGACGACTCACTCTTTGAATCTCTCTCTCTCTCTCTGCAAACGTGTTTTGATCTGCTGAGCCGTCTTTGATGCGATAAAAGGCAATTACCCGGCGTGTGATCATGCAAACACGTTCACGTTACGAGCAGTGTTAGCTAATTGATCTGTCAGGCTCTATTACGAGTGGCGCTCCTCCACTCGTCACACTCTGGCATCGGATGCACCCGCGAACACCTCATTATCCGCTCGTCTAATAACGCTGTTCGTGAGATTGCGGCGCACACCTGTCTAACAGGAGTGAAGGCCCGGTGTCTCACCTCGCCACTTACCGGCTTCCTGAGCCCGTGATTAACATCGAGAGTTTCACGTTTTAGTGATGAAGGGCAACAGCAGGAGGCGGTTCCGTTCTTCGATCAGTGACAACATTACGAACGGATAATCAGCGAGTGAAAAAACAACACAAAACGGCGAGCCTCAGGAGGATAAGTGTAAGGAGTCATTACCGGGAGGTGATAATGAGCGCGCCGCTTTCCCTTTTCTGCTCATGGCTGTGTATTTTGTGTATCTGCTGATCTTCTACCGCGCCCGTCAACGCTTATAGTAATGCTGTTATGATCACAAGTTCGAATCTAGCTTATTTTAATGGATTTGATTCGCTTAAAAACAGAAACGAAACCTTCGCCGAGACAAATAAAGAAAAAAATGAATGCAGATTCCTCCATTAATGTCCGAGTCATCGCCAGCCTCGAAATCTACCGACAACTCCAACAAACTAGTATCTTTCAAATACTCTGTAACCCGCACATCTCCTGCAACCTTACACTTCAGCGTCTCTGTTCAGCCCACTGAGCCCAAAGCACATATGTGAAGTCTGTATTTTCACTGATATTTCAGGTGGCGTCTCCTAAGCCGAGTCGCCGCCGCTCAGCGCTGCAGCTCTGGGCCGCCGCTCACCAAATCACGGCGGCCCTCGCCGCCATCAGACACTCTGACCACCCGCCTGTGGCCACAGATCCACTCTGAGCTCCGAGCTGAGCCCTGACTTATGATCCGGTCCAGCATGGAGGCTAATCTGAGCCGTCTCCAGCTGGCTGACAAACACACGGATGTGAGGACATGTTGGGGAGGGTGGGGGGGCTCGATGCCGACACAGTGGACATGCAGGAAGTCTGACCACGGCGAGGGACTGACTGAGTGACGTTTCCTAGGATGCCTTCATATCTGACACCGTTGCCGGCGAGCGATTGCGTGTGATTGCGGGGCACCAGGTGAAGCTCTGCTCTAATGGAGGTTGGATGGCGATGGGATGTTTAAGTGCCGCGTGTGCGAGTCGGCGTTACGTCTTATTCATGATGACCCCCATCTGAAGGTCAACGCGGTGTCGGTTCATCGCCGGGTGTCATCGCCAGCGGCAACGACGGATAAAAGAGGCGCGAAGGTCAGACCAGCGAAGATTTATTTATAACCTCAAGACCCTGTTAATTACAATATATGTAATATATGTAATATATGTATATATATAATATTTATATAAGAAATATATTATACCTGTATACATTATATAATATATTACATGTATATATATATACATACAGTTTATATGTATATATATATATACATATATATGGACTGAAAGTTAATTATTGTGTATTCATTAACATTAATCCTAATGTTCTTTATTTTTCATACTAATAGTGTTAAAGTAGATTAAAAAAAATGTTTTGTCTTCATTCAGTCCTGTGTTAAATGTCTCTATTAAGAAGTTAATATTACCTTTTAAATCAAGTTTTAGTCAAGTTTATTTTATTTCGATAATAGCATTTGTGTTTTATTCACGTTTTTATCATTTTACTCTTACTTCACATCATCAACATTAAGTGTTTATTTTTTCAACTTCATTTTGGTCTCGTCTTTCTTAACGGGGATATTGGTTTAAGTTTAATCAAGTCCTTTTCATGTCTCGTCTTCCTCATCGGAGTAAATTAAACATTTCCTGTTGGTGTGATGTCATAAGTATGAATCTATTCTCTTTTTTATGAAAACAATTAGTTCCACTTTCACAATTTCCAGCACAAGACCGGGCCTTCAGAACCATCTGTGTGTCTGCCGGCTCCTGGAGAGAGTGTCACAGTGTCACTTCAGCACACGCGCACACACACACACACACACACACACACACACACACACACACACACACACACACACACACACACACACACACACACACACACACACACACACACACACACACACACCATCCTTCCTGCAGGCTCCTCTAATTAGAAGAGCTGCACCCTCGTGAAGAACCCTGCTCTGACATCACAGCTCCTGTCCTCCAGGAGACGAGAGGACCTCTTTGGTCGAGGATCACAGTGTGTGACGCGTGCACGCCGCCGCCGCCGCCGCACGCCGCCTCCAGAGAATGAAATTATGTCGAAAGATCGGCCGTCATTATTTCACTCTGTTCAAAGGGCAGCTTGAACCAAGCAGCAAATGTTCCAAACGCCCCCATCAGTGTAAATGTGAACTCTTTCTGGAGTGGAGTGGTTTCCTTTTGACAGAGTTGATCCAGATCTGCAGAGGTGTAAGTGTAGGTCACGTGGTGTTGGTACCGGAAGCCGCTAAGCTAAAGATGCTAAGAGACCTGAATTTTTTTTTAAATAATTGAGACAATGAACAAGTTTCTGAAAAAGAAGCGAACCCTGAGGTCTTTAGTTGAACTAAAGTAACGTTAATAGTCACCGGTAGTTTGGGTCACATGGTGTTTTTAGCGGAAGCCTCTAAGCTAAAGATGCTAAGAGACGTTAAAATTTCTTTAAATAATTGAGAAAATGAACATGTTTCTAAAGAACAAGCAAACTTTTAAGGCTTTAGTTGAACTAAAGTAACGTTAATAGTCACCGGTAGTTTTGATGACATGGTGTTGGTAGCGGAAGTTGCTAAGCCAGAGATGCTAACAGACCTGAACATTTTTTTAAATAATTGAGACAATGAAGAAGAAGCGAACCCTGAGGTCTTTAGTTGAACTAAAGTAACGTTAATGGTTACCGGTAATATGGGTCACCTGGTGTTGGTAGCTAGCGGGGTAGCTGGCTAATAAAATATCTGCATATAATAGAACAATGTTTGCGTAACTATCACTTGCTCACCAAGTTTAGCAGCGGTAATCGTAGCCGACCCGTTAATCTATTTTGACTTCATACGCGTCGCCACAGGAACTTTTAACGGTAATTAACGTGAGTCAGCTTAACGATAGCTAGTTTTCGTGAACAAAGGTTAACAATACAGCAAGCTAACATTATTTTCAGATCACTTAACTGTGATGACTAATTATCCTTTGTTCGAAAACAAATTCATTCATGAACATTTTGAAGAACTCAACCAAATAACAAGTAAAAAAAACACAAACAAACAAAACAAAACAAAATTGGTGAACGAAACCCAGGATTTTTTGAGATTATAGCTCTTATTTCCATCCAGTAAGTCTGAAGAGGTGGAAAATGTCCCCACAGCCTCCAGCAACAGAACCGAGTGCCAGTTGAAATGAATTATTATGATATATGAAGCTGACATATCGTCAATATCCTCTGGGCTACAGTTTATATGTTTCCTTACATGCTGGAACAAAGGTTAAAGGTCGAGCCGAGTGGCAGCCTGCATAAACATGGCAGGATTTAACGGAATGATGAGCCTCGATTCCAGGCTGCATCGGCAACCTGCTGTTCTGACTCGCTGTTTACGATCCAATGGTGGGTTGAACCAACACGACCCGGATTTTGAGATCACAGTATAGCAGCCTAGCGCTAAACATGGATCCAGCAGCTAATAAGAGTCCAAAAACATTCTAAGCACAACTACTTTCACTTTGATACTTTCAGTACTACTATGAATACTTTCATACTTTTACTTTGCCGAGGTTTTGGAGGCGGGGGTCGAACTCTTATTGAGGTATTTTTCGCAGCGTGGCGTTAGCACATCAACACGCAAGTGCGGGGTATGAGTATTTTATCCACCGCAGCTGGTAAACGACGACTAAAAAATGTCTTTTTTTATACACCTGCATCCGTCTGCTTTCTGCTCGTAGGATAAAAGGATCTCCAGTTTGTCTCCGCAGTAAGTACAAACAAATGTGCGCATGCTATTATCATGTTAGCTTGCCAGCAGGGAGAGCTGCGAACGCTTAACAACCACAGGACGGGACCGTGGGCACTGTTGCCAAGGATGCTTTTCCTGTGGCAGGAGAAATCCACAGAGGAGCCCGCATCAAAGCCCCGTCCATCTGGAAGCGGATGTGTTTTATGTATAAATATATACATGGAGTCCCATCTATCAGAGACAATTAGAGTGCAGGGAAACATCACAGGGGCTGAGGATGAAGCGTTCGCTCCAACATGGTCACGAAAACTAGGCTTTGATGCTGAACTCGAACCGCCGATGAGGTCGTCTTGAGCCGCACGAGAGGGCGGGATGACGAGGACGGAGAGGAGACAACGAAACAGATAACACCTTCATCGTATCCGACAATAATCTGAGGAGATGGGACTGTTTTCATTGGCATGGATCTTTGTGCAGTCTCACGAAAGATATCAAGATACATTCTACTTCCTGTCAAACATACTGTGATTTCATCTTTGGGCTGGGTTCTGTGGGATCGGACCAAGAGGACTCTACATTTGGCTGGATAGCCAATGGATAAAAATGTTTGAATGGATATTAAAGAGTTTTTCCCTGACCCGGGTCCTCGTGTGCCTCTACACCTATAGCATCCATAATGAATGCTGCTAGCCCTCACTACCCTATCCTTCTTACCTTACCCTGTTCTATCCTTCTTACCTTACCCTGTTCTATCCTTCCTACCTTACCCTGTTCTATCATTCCTACCCTACCCTATCCTTCTTACCCTACCCTATCCTTCTTACCTTACCCTATCCTTCTTACCTTACCCTATCCTTCCTACCCTATCCTTCTTACCTTACCCTGTTCTATCATTCCTACCCTACCCTATCCTTCTTACCCTACCCTATCCTTCTTACCTTACCCTATCCTTCCTACCCTATCCTTCTTACCTTACACTGTTGTATCCTTCCTACCCTACCCTATCCTTCTTACCCTACCCTATCCTTCTTACCTTACCCTGTCATTCCCACCCTATCCTTCTTACCTTATCATTCCTACCCTATCCTTCTTACCTTACACTGTTCTATCCTTCCTACCCTATCCTTCTTACCTTACACTGTTCTATCCTTCCTACCCTACCCTATCATTCATACCATATCATACCCTATCCTTCTTACCTTACCCTATCCTTCCTATCTTATCCTTCTTACCTTACCCTGTTCTATCCTTCCTACCCTATCCTTCTTACCTTACACTGTTCTATCCTTCTTACCTTCCCCTCTTGTATCCTTCTTACCTTACACTGTTCTATCCTTCTTACCTTACCCTGTTCTATCCTTCTTACCTTACCCTGTTGTATCCTTCTTACCGTACACTGTTCTATCCTTCTTACCTTACCCTGTTCTATCCTTCTTACCTTACCCTTATCTATCCTTCCTACCCTACCCTATCATTCTTACTTTACCCTACCCTATCCTTCTTACCTTACCCTGTTCTATCCTTCCTACCCTATCATTCCTACCATATCTTACCCTATCCTTCTTACCTTACCCTGTTCTATCCTTCCTACCCTGTCATTCTTACCCTACTCTATCATTCCTACCATACCCTACCCTATCATTCCTACACTGCCCTATCCTTTGTGGATGCCTATCCTGCGTCTTTGATGACAAGATCTTATCCCAGCCTCCCCCCTAGTTGAACCAACTACCCCATCATAAGCCCAGCCAGCTAGCTCATCATCATCACTCAGCCGGTCCTTGTGTGCCTGTGCACCTCGTAGAATCCTTGATGGACGCTACGCTCCAACCCTATCCTTTCTACCCTTCCCTACGTTTCCAACCCCATCCTGTCCTCATCCTAGCCTTCCTACCATACGCTATCCTATCCCTCCTACCCTATTCTAATATTCCTACCCTATCTAATCTTTCCAACCCTATCCTATCCTTCTTAACCTATTCTTTGCTTCCTACCCTACCCTCTTCTATCCTTTCAACCCTATTCTATCCTTTCTACCCCTGGTCTATCCTTTCTACCCTATTCTATCCTTTCTACCCTATTCTATCCTTTCTACCCTGGTCTATCCTTTCTACCCTATTCTATCCTTTCAATCCTATTCTATCCTTTCAACCCTATTCTATCCTTTCCTTTCTACCCTATTCTATCCTTTCCTTTCTACCATAGTCTATTCTTTCTACCCTATTCTATCCTTTCTACCCTATCTTTCTAAAACTATCCTGTCTAATTCTATCTTCCTTAAACATAACTTAACCTTTCTACACTACCCATCCAACCCTATCCTACACCATCCTATCTCAGCCTAACTACCTTCTCCTTGTCTTTAATCTTCCTCACCTTACACAATCCTATCATGTCTTATCGTTTACTACTGTATATTACACATCATCAGGCAGGATGCTTGAGAGTAAAAGTATTTACACTTTTAACAGTGTAAATACCTATTTGGCAACAATTCATACATCGTATTACCAAAGAATTTTGGTTTGATAAAACACAGAGGGAGTGGGCAGGTGTGCTTAACAAAGGTCAACAGTACATCTAGTCATCTCCGTAAATGTTTATATAATATTTAAAGGTGTGGATCAACTGCTTCGTATTCCAGCGTGACAACTATAATTAGTTTTGCTGCGCAACATGATCATGTCCTCTTCTCTGTAGTAATGGGCGTTTCCCACAGCATGGCAGCACACCATGATCATTAGTTCGCAACAGAATAATAAAGGAGAGGGGAACCGGGGGATTTTCCGTCGTGCATGAAACAGCTTGCAGAGACCGTTACTCCAGGCCCGGCGAGATGATATTTCATCTGCCGGTTCTCAGACACAGAAACGGTCCAACGCGTCTTCAATCTGACATCGAGATCCAAGAAGCAACTGATGCACAAAAAATGCGGGATTGGAAAGTTTGGATGATAAGAACAAGGAACTAAGAGAAGTCCAGTTATCTACGAATCACAGAATGGAGGTGCTTTTGAAGGAGGATCTAGCAGGACATGAGGTCGATGCACCTTAACTAGTCCTGTAAGCCACAGGCAATTTCTCCCTCTGAGCTGCAGCAAGGTGCCGGGGAGACCATCATTACATTGGTTCACTGACACGTAACCCTGTTCTGATGGAGACCACACCACAGGACTGTTCAGTCATTTCAGGGTTGAGCGTGCGCTCATAAAAATACATCAGTGACAAAATAAACATTTCGCTGCACATACACTCGGACCTGAAAGCAAAAGAATAGTCTACAATATGAGGGTCTTGATGTATCTGGAATATATAAGTTTACGCAGTAAAGAAGGCAGCAAAGAAGACAGTAGAAGCTAAACAAAAAAAAAAACTGTATTAATAACTGGTTACAGTTGAACTAAATCATTTTTAAAAAGTATTATTGCATTATAAGTTTGCATTAAATGACGTTGCGGAGGCGCTTTTGCAGCTTCAGGACTGGGAAGACTCACCATCATTCAGAGAAACATGAATTCTGCCCTCTAGCAGACAATTCTGAAGGAGAATGTCGGGTCATCAGTCTCAAGCACAACATTGTCATGCAGCAAAACTCCGTGGTGAGACCCGAAAAGATCCGGTCACGCTCACAAACCCTCCAAAGTGGTTACACTACGGCTGTTCTGCAGAGAGGAGTGGGCCAAAATTCCACAGCAGTGACGTCAGAGACTGATCTCTGATGTCACTGATCTCAAGTAAATGTCCTGCTTAACTGTTTGGTTGACACATTTTGAGTCTATTTCTTATCGAAAAAATGTGACTGAACCTGTTTTTAACATCACCCAGTCGCAGAATGTATAAGCTAAAGAGTTAAGGGGCCAAGGATGGAGCCCTGGGGGACACCACATGTCCAAAGGGCCCAGTAAGGAGGAGGCATTAACAATGGCTATTGAGAAAGTCCAATTCCATGTGTTTTTTTTCAGCCTTTTATAGCTAATAAGGAACTACTTTGTAACAATAAATAACTCAATTCAAATAAAAAGGTTTAATAAAGATAAAATAATTTCCTCAAAAACATTCTGTGGCAAAACTGTTAAGAGATTTCACTTAATAATGGAGGTGAAATAACGGTGAGCTCATTAAAAGTGACTATTTTCATAGAAGGTCTTATTTTTGTTTCTACTGCTTCACCAAATATTGTTGTTTTTTCATTTTAAGTTTTTTAAGATATCAAATTCAACAGCTTAAACAAAATATTCAAAGAAAACAAAATTGTTGGATAGTTGTTGTTTTTTTGTTGGTGATGACATCAAAGGGTTTAAATGTGCAGTAAACTCAGCTACAAAGTAAAGTCTCTTAGCAAACTACATACACCACATCCAAACTCACTTTCAGCCGTGTTCACTTCCTCAGGAAATCTTATCGAGCAGAGAGATTTTTTTTTTGTCGGTGGTGGAGGCCTCCGGGCCGCACAGCCTCATTATTTAGTTTGGCTTCCTGACTACATTTCCTCTCTTATCCTCAACAGCACTACGGTGGATCTTGGCCTCGGACAGGAGCGTAAAAACATCCGCCCATTTAAACAAACTGTTAACACATAGATGGGCTATCTCACCGCCACAGACTCCGAGTCTGTGGGCTCCTGAGCTGGGGGGGGGGGGGGGGGGGGGGACCTTCATCCGAATCGACAAACATCCAAGCACTTCTGCCGTGGAGGTGGCGGAACTCACCTGGAGGCGGCATATGACTCATGCATGCATTGAAAAATCTCACGCTTAGCCTTTCGCTTGACTGATTCTGCACACGATACAAAATACAATCAAACCCAAAGTCTATATATATATATGGAGGGAATGCGGATGGAAAAACCTGACCTGTTAAATAAAGAGTCAACAGACGGGATCAGAACAATTATGATGAAGGAGAAGTCTCACACATTGACGTGAAATACGCTCGTTCTGGAATTATCTGCATTCCAATACCACAGAAATCCTTTAGTATGTAATATTTAATGACCTTGAGATAACGTGTCGAGTCAACCCCCGTTAGCTCGATACGCTCAAGAATGTTAATCTCTCCTGATGAGCCGTCAGACTAGAGAGGACCTGTACACACTGAACCGCCGTGGCATTAAAACCTATTATTGTGTAGGTCCACAAACAGCTCTGTGCCGACATTTTTTCTACCTTTTAACTGTAGTGATTTGTGCTACAGCAGCTCTTCTGCGGGACCAGCCTTTAACACCCTTGTGCACCAATTAGCCCCGAGCGCCCATGACCTTGTCGCCGCTTCACCGGGTTCTCCTTCTTTAAAGCAAGACCTGCAGTTTTGAAGATGTTCTGATCCAGTCCGCTAGTCAACACAATTTAAACCCCTTGTCAAAGTCACTCAGATCTTTCCGCTCGCCCATTTGTTTTCTGCTACAGGGCAAGAATGTTCATTTGCTGCCATTTCCAGCCCCCGTAACAAGATGATCAGGGTTATTCTGACATCAGCTATCAGCGGTTATAATGTTATGGCCGATTGATCAACATACAGTCCATTTGCAATTTGCAAATAGGTATTTAAGTTAAACTACGAACTGGAAAAATATTCTACATCCCTTAAGTCACATGCTACGACAACCGCAAGTCGCTCCAACTGAAGGTGCGAGCAAAGCATCATGGGTAACAAAAGCACAAACACCGGGCCAACTCATAGGTCTCGACCTGAGGAGCCTACTCAGAATGGCATCTGATGGAAGAGAACCTTGTACCATCTAAAGTAAGTCAGAACATTCACAGCACAGAGAACCAAACATAGAACCTTGTTAAAAAAAGAAAGGAGGAAGACGGAGGAGCGGCAGACGTTCGTCTGTGAGAAAAGGTGCTGAAACAGAGCCACTCACCATCTTGTTCTTCTTGGAGTAGGTCTTCTTCAGGAGCCGCTCGTTCATCCTCTCCTGCTCCCGCTGGGCGTGATGCAGGAAGCCGTTCTCCAAGGGATCCACCACCGGCTGGACATTCTCCTCCTCCTCCTCCTGCGCCTCCTCGTCTTCCTTGCTCTGCAGCTTGGCCACCTTTTTCTCCTTCCAGCGCTCCTTCTTCTCCTGAGTCTTCATAACGCCGGACTTCTTCTGCAAGGAGGAGGAGAAGAAGCAGATTAGAGGCGATATTTCTTCTCATAACACAAAATAGTTTTTCCAGCCACGACTTCATCACCTCAAACATTTTCTTCTTTGTGGGTTTTTAGAGACGAAGGGGGTTCTTCATCGTCTTTCTGCCACTTCAGCTAAAAACTCGAATAGCCCTCTCTTGACCCATGCTAAGCTACTTTACAAACGTAGCAACGGAACACGATGAATTACATGGAAGGACCCTGATCAGATATAAGGGACTCATTCTAAGCTAACGTTAAAACGCTTATTATACACAAAAACATACACTCTAAAAACTAGGGGGTTAAAAATAACCAATTTTGGTAACCCAGTGATGGGTCCAACAGGGACCTCCCTAGCCATGGGTTATTTTAAAGCAGCAGGGTCGGGTTAAAGGTTTGACCTTGAATGTTGGGTTATGTGTTGTACCAAAAAAAAAATTCTAAAACTGACTGTTGTCGAGTACAATTGGCGAAAAAACTCGTACAAAAATACCCGACAATGTCTGCTGTGTAAGTGTTACATGACCATACGTTGAAATTAGATACGTAGCAACGCGGGAGAGTTAGTGAGCGAGCTAACTGGCTAATAAAATGTCATAGAATAGAATAAGGTTGGATCATTGTCACTAGTTTGCAAAGTTTAGCAATAATGACCGTAGCTAAAAGCTTTCCCATTTTCACATCTCGAAGCTAGCCTGAGCTAGCTTAACGTCGTCATCTGCATAAATGAATGATTAGATTTGATTTCGGGGCTGAGTCAACATCTCTAGGCCGGATCAACCCCCTTCCCCCCTTACACAACAGCATCGACCCAGCATGTTTTATATAAATATGATATTCATTTATAAAATCAAAGAGACGCCCATGAATTTTTGCACACTGCTCCTTTAAATCCTTGATGAGAATAATGATTCAGGCTGTTATATAGATTCATTTTTAAACAGACACATTTTTCCAGTCCAGTGAATAAAGCAGTGACACAGACACCCGTCAATGCCACGCTGAGGAGGTAGATTTACTGGCCTTCACTTGTGTCTCGAGGCTTTCCTTTTAAATCCGCGCGACAATCACATAAAAGGTGATGAAGAGTATGTGAAAGAGGGCCGCTTCGGAACAAGAGACGGCAGATAGCTGAATGGAGAGACGGCGTGGCAGGAGATGGATGTGTAAATGAAAAGACGGAGCGCCCAGCCTCTTTTCACTGCTAGATTATACAGAGTAAGCAAACACTTGAGCTGAGAGCAGGCACTCCCTCTCTCTCTAAAGTCATCTTTAATCCTGTCGACAGAACAACAATGCCTTGCTGCAGCCCGTAATCACTTTATGACTCAGATATAATGAGCTTACGATATGAGGTTCGGCTTTAACAGACGCCGGAGAAAATACGGGCGCTCAACACCCTCGCTGTATGATCAAGCCGTTTCCCCCCCTCTCGCTAATCACTCCTTCATATGCAGCCTGTGTTTATTTACTGGTGTCATCGAACCCCATTTGTTGCTTTCCTGACATCTTACTTCTATTTTTGAATTTTTTTTCATTTACTTCTCAAAGAGGCGGACGAAACTGACAAATTAAGCTCCGCCCACAGGATCGATGAAAGTGGAGAAAAGGTCTGGGGTTAGTCTGATTGAGGTAAGGCAGAGCCGGATTGCTAACGTCATATGTTGAATGGACATAAACTGATGAGCCATAACATTAAAACCACCATTAGGATGTAATTTATGTGTATGCACGCCCCCCTGGATGATTTTGTGACCTCAAACGGATGTTTTTGGGATTTGGTTTTCAGGTTCTTGTTGCTGGAAGAGAAGAGGCTATAGTTACTGACTCCATTTGCACAAATCTCACCGACGGGATGAATTGTGTCACCAGAAAATTGATTGGTGACGGGTGAGAAGGATCTGGGTGACTTTATCAAGTGTCAAAGTGTGGTGGCTGTACAACTGGGTCAGATCTTGTCCAGAACTGTAGGTCTTGTTGGATGTTCCCAGTCTGCTGTGGTTAGTACCTGCCAATGGTGTGTGAGGAAGGGCAGCTGGTCAACAGACGACAGGGTCATCCAAAGCGAACTGATGCATTTAGAGAGCAAAACCAAACCCGTGTTGACTGATCTCACAGAAATAGTAAATATTGCACCAAAAGGTTCTGAACAGACGGTTCTACACAGAGCTGTTCTGGTGGTAAAAGGGAGACCAACGCACTATTCGGCAGTTGGTCTTAATGTTATGGCTGCTCAGTGTACAGCCTCTGGATCTAGTGATTGAACTGTGTCCTCCTCCTGGTTGGTTCTCTGGTGCCTCTTACTTCCAGATCTCATCAGGTCCAAACAGGGAAGGGAACGTTCCGCTGCTGGGCAGAGATTGTCGGAGGAGGCCGCCGCGTTTCCGACGACTTCGTCGCTTGAAGTGGCGTGGAGTTGAAGGCGGAGGGGCCGCCGGTTCGCGTTTGAACATCTGTTCACAGCGAGCGGCGCCGACACCGACCGCAGTCGCCTCAGCGCTCCAGACGAACCGTCAAATTAATTTCTCCGTGGGTGTGAGGTTAGCAGATGGGCTAACATGTTAGCCCGGTGACTTCGGCGTAAAGACACCTTCAGGGACAAAACGGGCTGGAGTAGAAACGAACAGAAGAAAACAACCACACCGACGCCATGATTAGAATGTTCCGGTCCAGGAAACTGAAGCGCGTGTCTGCGGCTGACCCGCTCCTTCTTTGGATGTTGGTACGAATCCCTGTGGGAGGATGGAATATACGGAGAATAGATCCAGTCATTTTAAATTTGTTCTAAACCTCGTTGGTAAAAACTACAACATTGAACTATACAAATTTAAATATTTAAGTGTATTTATTTTACGTGTTAAACTAATTAAGCATTATATATATATATATATATATATATATATATATATATATATATATATATATATATATATATATATATATATATATATATATATATATATATATATATATATAGACTTTTTATGAACAAAACACTAAAAACTGTAAAAGATTGCAAAGCCTCAAATATTTGTTTTATAGATATTTGTTGTTTTTAAGGTGTAATTTAAAAAAACTAAACTAAAAAATCACTTTTAAATATATAAATCTGAAGGTTTCCACTTATAGAAGATTTTAAAATTCAAAAGAATAATTATGTACAAAGCAGTTCCATCAAATTTAGACTAAATTGGGCCACTGGTTACGTCCAAAAAACAGCATTTTCTTTTAGGTAAAGCTCCCCCTTGTGTCAGCAATATACAACTGACCTATCCCAAAATCGTTCCAGCTCTTCCTCTCACCGAGGCCCACGTTTGGGTAAAATTTGAAAATGATCCAAGAAATTGTTTTTAAGTTACAGCGCTGTTTGAGTGATGCTGTAATTAAAACGCCATGTAGAAAAAAAAACCTCATTCATTTCTGTAAAAATTTTGCTTTTGGAGATAAAGCTCGCCCCTAGTGTCAGAAATAACCATTGGACCTTTCTCAAAATCAATCCAGTTCTTCCTCGTACTATGGGGGTATAAAGTATGTTTGGAAAACAGTGTTTATCCTAGAAGAAGCTCCCACTTGTATATAAAATATGAACTATAATATTACAACACAAAGTACCAAGATATATCTCCTTGAGACGATTCATACGTACCAAAGATGGACTGAATCGGACCGATGCCTCTAGTGTCAGAAATATACATCCAATTAGGGCTAATTCCATCGCGTGAATAGTCTGCTCAACGAAAATATTCAAATAAGACTTTTATTTCTAGATTATTATCATTCAAGAATGTAAGAAAAAGCGTGAATCATCCACAAGGCCTTCATCCATTCAGCGGGAATCAATGCAATGGTTACACATTTTTTAAAGCATTGATAGGGATATTATAGGATCGTCATCGCCGCCGCAGATGCTTCACGTTGGACTTCTTGGATCGTTTTAAAATGTATTTACCCACACAGACATTAGTTTGAGGAAGAACTGGATACATTTTGGGAGAGGTCGGTTTTTGTTTTCGGGCCATATTTTGTTAACTGTTTGACTGATTTAGTCAAACTTTGGTGCGTATGAATCGACTCGAGTAGATCTATCTTCCAGGTGTGTCCCAAATTTTACTCTTATTGTTCATATTTTACTCAGTAGGAGGAGCTTTTTCTCCGAACAATAACAGAACTTCCTAACCGTTGGTCCAATTTAGCCCAAGTTTGGTGAATATGAATCATCTCGAGGAGATCTATGTCGTATATATCATATTTTAGTCTAATACACCATATTTTAATCACAAGGAGGTGCTCTAAGTTACAAAAAAACATAGACATAACTTCACATTTAATTGGAGAACGGAATGTAAAGGAAATAAGCGCTAGTACTCAAGTATTTGTTGTATGATCTAGATAATAACCTATATAAGGATACGATATAAGTCTCCATGAGCTAAGTTGACATGAGAAATCAGACCATAAATACTCTTTTCCCTTCTCTTCAGTGAGAATTCTGAATCCACAGGAAACAGAAATGTGTTTAAACACTAGTGTGAGGACACCTCTAGGTCATTTCAGTATCTCTAGTGGCTGAATGCAACTTCCAGTCACGAAAATCCAAGTGACCTTTTGCTCACTTCACAGTTCTGTCCCCCCTCTCTTTTCCTATTTCCTCCACATTTTTCAAACCGTCCAGTAAAAGCAGAGCTGATTGTTGTGTCATTAAAGTCCCCCCCCCCCCCGGGGTTAATGTATAAAAATTATCTGTAAGAGACTCATGCAAACTGACACGTCTGTAGTGGAGCCTCTGGGGTGTCACTGGGTGCAGATGCCTCTCTAAAAGTTATAATGATGTATTTTTCATACTTGAAGGAAAGAAAATCCTCAAAGAAACCAGAGTTCTTTTTACTCCACATCCATCTCCGCTGCACGTTTGGCTCCTAGCGCCTCCACAGCCACGGAATTACCCTGTTTGAATAAGGCACTTAGAAAAACGTCGAAAAGGGCTTTGACGAGGAGAAACTTTGTCAATGGGTCTGGTTAATAACCTGACATGTAAGACGGAGAGTCTAAGCGGTTACAGAAATCCACCAGGTATCAAAGGTCACCAGTACTTCATCCAAATGGTGTTTAAGCCGAGGAGCAGGAAGTTACATGACATCCACTTTTCGTCACGCACAAGCTGGCTTGTACATTTACGTAGCAATGAAAACCGGGAACAGCCCTGCAGTTTTGGACATTCTCTAACCCCGTCGTCACAATTTGGTGAGTGTCAAAGTCTCTCAGATCCTTTCACTTAAGCCCATTTTTGCTGCGTCCGGCACATCAACACCAGGACAAAATGTCCGCTGGCTGCCTAAAATATCCCACCTAATGACAAGTAACCATAGTGACCAGATAGTCAATGCTATTACAAATTCAACTGTCAGTGGTCATAATGTATTGGCTACTCAGGCTACACAATCTAATCATTGCAAATATTATGAATTGTTTCCTGTCTGCCTGATATTTCCCACCCACTCAGCCTATAATGACATAGTCTATGATATCCTCGCTCCAACTGTGGGTGGTTATAATGATATGGCTGATTGGTGTATGTGAGCTGAGAATACGTGAGAAAAACCTCCTTAACACTAATTCTCCAGAACACTAAAACTAGAACCTTCAGTCTTCTGGCAGGAATTGGGTCTTCAGGGTCTTCGGCGGCCTGGATCGGGCAGTTTTGCCGTTAATGGAGAAGCTTTTCACACCGCAGCCTCCACTTGATTAAACGTAACACCCTGTGTGCAGGTTTAACTGAAGAAGGGCGACACGTCCGCCCTCTTAATTCGCGAGAGCGGCGTGAGAATTAGAACACTTGGCAGGGTGAGACCTCATTTAACGGAGAGATGATATTTAGTTCAGAGCTAATCGAGTCCAGATTATTGAGCGGCTCGTCGTTTTTAAGGCTTCGCTTTGACGACGGGGACGACGACTTGGCTTCCAAGATCGGCTGCAGGCTGGAAACGACCTCCTTCATTGTGCAAAGATTGTAAAAAGAGGCTATTTATGTTAGAACAATATATTATTTTTATATTTCTGCATCTGCTCCGTTCTCCTTCCTGTTTCACCCCAGTGTCTTTTTCTTCTTCTTATTATTTTTTTTACTGATACTGCACCCTTCCTTTATTCTCTTACTTTTGTGCGATGGCTTAAACCTAAATAAGAGGTTCAGGAACATTTGTCAATAAGAAGTAGTGACTCAAAACAAACTCAACCAAACAGCTTTAATATGTAACAGTATTTTAAATTATTGTTTTTTTCATCCTATTCTTGGTAAACAGGATCTAGCTGCTTTGGATCTAAATTATCACATTGTTCATAATATGCTTTCAGGAGGGCTTGATCGTAATACTGGACATGCTGTTGAAACATTAGGACTGTAACATGGATAAAAATGTACATTTACGCTACGCTTTCATCCCCGACAGCGAGGGTATGTCTGTGAGAAGCCCCACAACCCCCTGCATTGTTCAAACCATTCTACTGACAAATGTGAAGTTATGAACAAAAAATTACTTCTTTTTTTTATATAAAAGCTCTCCTTAGTGAGTAAAATATGAGCTATTAGTGTAAAATCTGAATTATTAGTGTAAAATATGGCGTAAACCCGATAAATCTCTTCAAGTTGATTCAAATGCGGCAAATTTGGACTAAATCGGAAGGTTGAGAAATTATGGCCGGGAAAACTGTGGGTATTAAGCGCCCCCTAGTGTTGGAATTATAAAGTCAAACATTCCCAAAATAGCGACAGCTCTTCCTCTCGCTGAGGTCTATGCGTATATAAAATTTAAAAATAATCAATGAAACAGTTTTTGAGTTATCGTGTTAAAATGCAGGCTCCACCGCAGTAATCGCGGACGCCATGATGATTCCATTATTTTCCCGACTTTTTGGTAACATAATTCTGGACAGAGTGAGGAACTTCTCCTAGCATTAACATGTTTGTGACACTTGTGTCACCGTGGTTTCATATAGTATAAAAGCTTGAGACTCTTCCTCATGATGAGGCTTCATCACTACATTTAATGGTACAGTATATTAACTGGAATAAGTTTTTTGGTTGTTTTTTTTTTTGCTAGTATGATACTTTGGTTGTTGCGACAGGATACAGACATTTTATTTTGTAAGACCCGATCTTCCTTTTATAACTCACCACCATCCGAGGTAAGTATCAGGACATAAAAGCCATAAATTAACCCGGAGTGTACAAGCATGTCATTTCAGGTCAACCCTGAACTGATCTGATCCCTGACAGGCCTGTAGAAAATATTCTGCTATCTTGCTGGGTTTTGAATCTATTCTCAAACTACAGGTGGCGTGTAGAGTTTAAAGCGAGAGAGGCGGCGGTGCAGATGCTCCTCTGCATTTTAATTGTCCTACTTTTAATATCGCAGCTCCAAGCGCCAGAGAGCAATTAGACTTTGTTTTAGCGCATTTGCAGCTCATTGTTGTCTCCTCGTGTCTGCTGTGTTCTATCAGTAATAAAACAGATTTCTATTGTCTATCTGTGTCGTTTCCACTTATTCACAGTCCGCCACTCTGACAATAGATCTCTAATAGCTGCGGGAGGAAGGTAATCCATCACCGCGTGTGTCTGCCAGCTACGGCTTTACTTGAGATGTAATTTCCATATGAAAATGGCCTGAAGTGGAGTTCCTCCTTTTATGAAATGGTTAGTAAATTATTTCGACACATAATGGAGGAGCCTTATCGCCCTCGCCACTATTTAAAAGCCGTTTGCAAATGAAAGGGGGTAAAACACTGATGCAAATAATTTGCAAATAGATGCTTTGCAGAACAAATGTTCAAATAGAAGCGACGGCTCCCCCTACATCTAGTTCTGGGATACGTCTTTCAAATGTGAAATGCATCCGCTGTAATTTGTCCCTCAGTGTTATTTCCACCTGAATGCTTCACCAACAGGTAAAAATGATTGGAGATGTAACTGTGGTTATTGTTCTGGGACGAAATCAAATATATCGCAACCTTTTGTAAACAGTGGAATAGAATATTATTATGTATTGACAAGGATATATAAACGGTTTGTTTACTAATTGAGTTGTAAACACTTTAAAAGTCATTAATAAGCTCCTATAACTAGTTTGATATAAAGGGTTTCAGAGACCTGCTGCTTGCCAAATAGTGAGCCCACTTATCGGTACTGCTAACTGGATATTGCCAAATAGTGACCCACACTGATAAAGTGAGAGCTATGTTATAAGCTGTTTATAAACATCAATTAATGACTTATTAAATGTATACCACCTAATTAATGAGGTAATTACAAAGCATTTATGAATCCTTTATAAGGGTAGTCTTATTGGGAAGAGGTACCTAGACGGTTTCCTGGTCGTCCCTGCATTCATGGCGTCATGTCGGCACTAGAGTTTGTCTTCAATAAAAACTCTTAAAGAATTAAACGTTATGGAGGGAAAATAATAAACAATGAAGAAAACCCGTCAAGAGCCCTGATCGAACAAAGAGGTAGACGAATTAAAACTGCTGGAAACCAATTATGAGGATAAAACACACAGTAACAAAGTGGATCAGAACCAAAGAATAAAGTGATTTTAGAGGAGGAAGACCTCCGATTAAGATCTCTGACCGGGGAGGAAGACCACTGATGAATGTTCTTACTCGGATAACCGAGTTCACCAGATCATACTAGATCACTACTCATGAAAACACCTGTCATACTAGATCACTACTGATGTAAACGCCAGATCCTAGAAGATCATTAGTAATTTAAACACCAGATCCTATTAGATCCCTACTCATGTAAACGTCAGATCCTATTAGATCCCTACTCATGTAAACACCAGATCATATTAGATCCCTACTCATGTAAACGTCAGATCCTATTAGATCCCTACTCATGTAAACACCAGTTTATATTAGATCCCTACTCATGTTAACACCAGATCCTATTAGATCCCTACTAAGTGTAAACACCAGATCCTATTAGATCCCTACTCATGTAAACACCAGATCCTATTAGATCCCTACTCATGTAAACGTCAGATCCTATTAGATCCCTACTCATGTAAACACCAGATCCTATTAGATCCCTACTAAGTGTAAACACCAGATCCTATTAGATCCCTACTCATGTAAACACCAGATCCTATTAGATCCCTACTCATGTAAACGTCAGATCCTATTAGATCCCTACTCATGTAAACACCAGATCCTATTAGATCCCTACTGATGTAAACACCAGATCCTATTAGATCCCTACTCAATCAAACAAAAGATCATAGATGTCCGTTTAAACCGGTTATTGATGCTGGAGATCTCAGTTGGACAGAAGGTCCGGATGGCGAGTCTCCGCCCTCTCAACCCGTTGACCTTTGGGCGCTCCACCAGACTGAGGGGTGAAGTGATGACAGAGCAGAGGGGAGAGAGAGAAGGATGAAGAGGAGGGACAGAGACATGGAGACAGGGTGAGATAGTGAGTGGATTGGTGGGGGCTCAGTCTGGAGACCGCCAAACTGGTCTGACCAAAACCACGTTGCCCTGGCAACAGTACGGGAGAGCTTTGTTGCTGTTCCAGGCTGCATGGGGTCGGGAGCGCTTGTGCGAACGAGTGCATAAAATCCACAACACAGGTCTCCGTGCCGGCAACAATTAAGTGCACGGCTTTTACGCGGCGATGCCGGGGCCTTGACATCGGCGGCGGAGGCACATTCAGCTCCCAGAGGAGGGTTTATACATTCTGCTTAGAGGAGTGGGAGCGGCACCGAAGGAACTCGCGTGGGCCTTCACGAGGCGTGCATAAACCGCCGGGCCGAGCATTCGTACAAATGGAGCCCGGAGTGCAGGAAGAAGACGGGGTGTGCGAAGGAGATAGTGGAGTCTAATGCACATCATCACTCTTCCTCCAATGCACTCCCTCCTTTCTCCCCGGCCAGTAATTATTTAGACACAAAGGGCTCCGCCGGATACACCTCCCTCGACATGAAACGGTGCCACAAAGAGATTACGGCGCCCTGTTAAACGTTTGCAGCAGCAGAAAGGGCTTCTGCTCGACACCAGCACCACAAATGCTTCAAAACTGCGCTTAGAGTTTCACCGAGGAGGCAGCAAACGCACCGTGAGTCTGAAGATCTCAACCGAACTTGTTGATGGACAGCATGCCATCGTCCCGCCCAAAAAAAAACACACTGTCTGTCATCGTCAGCCGAGTAAGAACCACAGAGTGGAGGGAAGCATTAAACAGGGTGACACTGATGGATATGTTGGAGGAAAATATAAACCAAACGGAAAATGGACCCAGAACCGGCTGAACAAAGTGCACTGTAAAAAAAAAATTAATTTGTTCACTGACAACTACATCTATATATCTATAATTTATTTGAACATACTCGTTTAATGTTTGCTTATAGTCGCGCCGCCAATGCTACTTCTGTTAGCATGCATATGGCAAATCCCATTATATGTTAGCATTAAGCTAATTATTTTTCCCACATTGTTGTGAGGCATCAAACAATTCAAAGATCACCTGGAAGCCTTTGCATATCATGTGAAGAACTGTGTATCCCCCAAAGGTGAGCGCTAACGTTCCGGCAGAGCAGAATAAAAGGACAAAATGAAACGGCTGTACTCATTGGTCTGCAGGTGTGTGTGCATCCAGCTGGGCGGGTCTTAATTTAAGAACAGCTTACGTACGGGAAACACTAATATTGAAGAGAACCACAAAGAAATTGCAAAATAAAAAAACTCAACTCTCCTGTTTCCCCATGCAGTCATGCAGTGGATGTATTTTCAGACGGAAGAGAGTTCCTACTTGATGCTTTTACCCACAAACTATCCTGACGGCTTTCTTCCCCCAGGATTCAGATTCAGCCTCGTGTGCACTGCTGCTAAAGCCGGAGAGCAAACGCAGCAAGAAAGTGAGCAGCATTGACAAAGTGAGCGGCGAGGCCAGCTGGCAGGTTGGCTCCTGTTTGCCCGACGAGTGTAGCATTAAGGTGACCCGCCAGGGATTAACAACTCACATCGCCTCTTCATTCCCCCGCCAGCAGCAGCGGCCCACAAAAACAACCAGCGTACTCTCCTGAAAGGATTAGACCTTGGAGTCAAATGAAGGGGGGGGTTGGGGGGAACCCCGGCACATTGATTAAGAAAAAAGGTGAATGGGATGCGGTTCATTTAATCCCCGCGCCTGCAAATGATGTAACATCGATCAGAGTGGAAACGCGTGCGTTCTCTTGTTTCACAGCGTTGATAAGCTTCTTAGGACACAATGGCGTTTTTTCCTCCCTCGCCGTTGGAAGCTATAACTCTGTGATTATATGCATGGAGGGGAAAGCGAGAGGCACCGGGTAAATGAGTGTATACTCCAAGTTAATCAAAAGTGCGTTCGATGTAGCCGACAGCGGCGTAAGACGGCGTTAGCGGGAGCTCCGCCGTGTCTGCACAGCTTCGCATTGCGCCCGGCTATAAAAGCCTGTGAGCGCCGGGTGATTAAATCAATCTCGTCTGAATCACGGTAAGTCACAGTGATTTATTTGAGAAGGAGGCAGAAATCAGGCCGCCGATTGGGCAATAAATCCACACTGCACACTTCAGCTAGCTTAAAAGGAGCTAAGCGCCGAGGCTGACGTAGGCCAATGAATGAATCTGTTACGACGCGACGTGTCAAATCATCACAAACCATCTCAGAGCTGAATTTATCAGTAGAATATCGATCTCTCTGGATGAATTTTACATTAAAATGACTAGAAATTTGCGGAATTGTCGTCCCCAACCCCAAGGGTATATGCCCGAGAAGCCCCCCCCCAACACCAACCTCTTGACTGAACCCATTAAATCAGGTGAAGTGATGACGATGATGAAAAAAAAAAATCTACAAGATGGATCTATTTAAGTTAATTGCACCAAATTTGTACAAACTCAGACATACAGTTGAAGAGTTACACTCAAAAAAATGAATCATTGTAAAGTTCAAGTTTAAGTTCTTGCATCTACTTGATTCTTATTCCAAAAGAAATCAGTTAAATGTGAAAAAAAATGCAATTTTATCCCTTGGAAAATATGAAAAAGGTTCAAATATGTTTCACTATAGAGCAACCAGGATCGGTTTACATCCAATTTCAGGTAATAACATTACTTTGAAGGAGAAATGTATTAGTCTTACTTGTGTCATTCATGTTTGAATTAAACATATGTATGACGTTTAGTTTATTACTTTTTTTTATGTTAAAATTATTTAATCTAAATATATATCCATATAATTAAAATAAATGTCTTTAAATGTTGGGCTTGAATATTTTTTTGGAGTTAATGATCATAATCTTGGAGATAAAGTTGCCCCTAGTGTCATGAATTTACATTTGACTTTTCCCAAAATCACTCCAGTTCTTCCTCACACCGCGGTCTATCTGGGTGTGAAATAAAAAAAAAAGTGTTTTTCATTTTTTTTTAAAATGAAGCGCCGCCTTGTGAATTAAAATATTTTTTATTTTATTTATTTATATTTTTTATATTTTATTGAACTACAACAATAAAATATGACGTTTACAAGACAAATTCCAACATTTCAGACTCAATTCCAGAGACAATTCCAGATTCCAAGGCACCAAATTTGGACTAAATCGGACCAATGATTGAAAGATTATTTTCTGAGAAATGTTGGAGATAAAGCGCCCCCTAGTGTGGGAAATATACAACTACCTTAACCCAAAATCACTCCACTTCTTCCTCATAATTACACCTATGTGGGTGAACAATGTGAAAATGATCCATGGAACAGTTTTGGAGTTATCGCGTTAAAACGACGGACCCGCGGCGGCAGAGATGAACCATTTCTTTGCGATCCCGACTTTTCGGTTGTGGATATAAAACATCGGTCTGTGCACAGAAACTCACACGCTCAGATAAACGGGTCCTCGCTGCTGATTTACGGACCTCACAGATAAAAACGGCACCTGCTAAAGCCTCTAAAATGACACGTTACTTGTGCGAGCTGGTAATCCTGAGTGATCACAGCCTTCAGAATCAGCAGTGAGAAACACCCGGGGCACAAATCACCATGTTTGAATACATAAAGCCGTCATCGCTCTCATCCGCCGCAAAGCAGTAAAAGTCAGCCTCAGGGGTAAAAGAAAAATGCATGAGTTTGTTTTAGTAGGCGTCTGTTGTGATCAGAGCTCCTTTAAAAAACAAAGCCGGCGACGCTTTACGGCTGGAAACAAAGGATTTCCAGGCTTCAGAGTTGTCTGGGGTTTTTCCAGCCGCTGTTTGTCTTGGGATTCTCTCTTGGCCACGCATTTCTACGCTCATTTGTGTGAAGTCCATGATAGCCCCTTCACCCCCACCCTTCTCGTTAAGTCCCTCCCACTTTCGTCTTCGTGAGAATCCATGAATAAATGCAATGTCTGGATGCATTTTTAACCCTTATATTCCTGCTTAACTGATTGGTTGAACACATTTTTAGTTTTTCTGTTTCTGTATATGCATTTATGTATGTGTATGCTAAAAAAGTAAGGGGGCCAAGGATTGAGCCCTGGGGGCCACCACATGGAAAAGGGGGCCACCCAGGTGGAGGCATTAACCACAGCTATTTCTATTTGACTTTTTTGAGTAGTAGTTGAGTTTTTTATGGCAAATCAAAACAAGTCAGGACAGAATTACGTAAGTTCATACAACCAGAAAAAGTCTAATAAATATCAGTTACTTTTTTTTTAAAACATGCTTATTAAATCTAATTAGAATTAATCTAATTAGGGGAATGGAGGGAACGTGGCGATAACGGGGCGGCGCAGCACAACAATAAACACCGGCTTTAAATCTGTTTCACGCCTCCGACAAACGCGGCAGAAACCGGAGAGGTCTTCCCCCACCGCCGAGGAAGACTATAAGGAATGTGAACTTATAGATTTATCTCATTTACGTCTCGCATTTACTTAAAGACTCCGTGATGGTCGTTAAAATAGTGGATCTCTGCACCGTGACTAATAACAGCAGTTATAGTGTAATTTGCAGATATGCTGACTTCACTACTTCCTGTTTAACGTGTGGGTTTATTTTCTAATTAGATCCTTAAATCCTCGTGGTGCATCTCTGTTGAAGCTGTTTAGAGTCGCGGCGGCGATGGAAATACAGGCGTGTTAATTATATTATTCATCATTTTGTGTAATTATAGTCTGCCCAGACCGGTTGTCTCTAATTCTATGTTACTGAGAAATAATAAGTTGCATTGTGACGGTTGATGTTTTAGACGCCGCAGTGGGAACGGCTGTAAACAAAGAGAGAAATAAAAACATCACTACCATGGAGCCGAAGGAGATTTTTCCAACAACCGTCCATCATCAGACTCATCGTCTTCATCAGTCTGCTGTCCTGTGAAATATGACTCTAGTTCCTACTGTTAGACTCAAACCTCCCCGACAGACACATACTTTATTGATCTATAAATTAAATAAACATCCAGCTTTTGAAGTTTTACCACCTTCATAATTTCCGCAAGCCCCAGCAGATTCATCCGCCGCCACCGCCATCAGTGTGTGGACACCAGTGAAGTTTCCACTACTCAGGCCTAACGCCCTTCAGATTATAGGATCCCCGAAAAGCCTAAATATCCAGACTCTCTCTATACTAATAATCACATATCTATGTTCACCCATAATTTACTTCAACTCCTTATGTCGATGTCTCCAGCCTTTCGGAACCCACTTTAGTGACGTCAATATCACAAGATTCTAGAGCTGTTTTCCTCTTCATCACCTGTCGCTGTCAACTGAATGAACCGTTCTTCACTGCTGATCTTTTTCATCGCTCATCACGGCCATCCCCTGATTGGAACATCTATCTATCGTAGGTCTCACCTCCCACAGGCTTCCCTAGAGGCTACTAAGTAGAATATTTTGCTCAGGAAAAAGCTTTTCTATGGCGGGGACGATATCTCCCGTGAACCTCCGACACCGTGTCACAGGAAGCTCCCTGCTTTTCGCCGCTCAGCCCACACACTCCAGCCCAAAAATACAAGCCTGGTGCCATTCTTCCAACTTATCTGAACCTCACACCCTGACACACAGACAGGAAATGTTGCCCCGGCAACTGCCGTTCCCCATAGGCGGAGTGGAATAACAAATAAAAACATCACCAATGTGTAGAGTTGATCTCGCATTGACAACAAATCAGCTCAGCATATTTTCCGCACCAACTGTTCCGAATGTTTTCCTGCTAACAACACCACAGGGGTGTTAATGGAAAGTCGTTAAATAAAGATTGATGACAAGCTTTTGAATATTGGCCAACACTTCCTTCTATCTGCATTACAGGAGGCCCACAATTTGAAAGATCTGTCGTTTCTCAAGAATTCTAAATCCCAAAAACACGATTCCTTGCCACCGCTGATTCAGAAAATGAAGTCAACCAACTTTCTGAACGCCCTCCTGCTGCGTGCGGAACCGGTACGAGGATTCGACTCCGTTCCCACAGCGGGGGGCCTGAAAGGGCAAAGGAATCCCAGAGACGAGTGACAGGGGAGAAGGAACCTTTCATAAGCCTCTAGCCTCACATCACTGTAGTCAGAAGAACATCATTTCTCTTCAGCAAACCCACACATTTTCTTGAGATTCTGTTAGAGGCCCGGGGAGGATGACTCTCGCTGAAACGGAACACGAAAGGTTTTCCCACCCTGACCTCCAGTTAAACTCCTGCTTAGTGAAAACAACATTGAGAAGATTTTTTTTTAAATGTGTGAATAATATGAATAATTGAGCAAACACCATGCAAGCCTTTATGAATATTCCATCCCTTCCATCTTCTGTAACTGCTTATCCTGTTCAGGGTTCTCAGAGGACAAGAGCCTATCACTGCTGACGCTGGCCGAGAGGCAGGGTAAACAAGAGGAAGGCTAAACCCTGGACATAGATAGAGACAAACTACCTCCAGGCAATTCAGAGTCACCAATTCACCTATATTGCATAGTTTTGGACTGTGGTAGGAAGCCAGAGTGGCAGGAGGACATCCAAAAATGTACAGCAACACAGAAAAGCTCACGTGGATTTGAACTCGGAACCTTCTTGCTGAAAGGATCCCATTATGCCATTTTGTCGCCCTCTATCTGCAACGTTTCTATAACATTTGAGGTTCATGGCTCTGGGTTCAAGAGGCGGAATGTGACCTTGAATCTAAGGAATCCACCAACGGGGACTTGGCGTGGAATTCTTTACTCTAAGACTAAACACTCGTGTCTTAGGATGTGTTTTTTAAACCGAGACAGACTCGTGAGTTCTGTAATACTTGTAGAATATGCCGTTATATCAAGATAACGGAAGACTTTAGGTTTGAACTGAAGAACGAGGCTTTAAATACTCCAGTAAAAAACTTCAGTTGAGTATCGTCTGTTCGACGGAAGTAAAAGCCTTCAAGTGCCACTTCAAATGCTCACATCCCGGCCATTCAGCGCGTCCAAACAGCTCTTTACGACCATGCAAGGAAATCTCCCAACAACACAAAACCCCAGATAATAAATCTGTCATTTCGCCCCCGCAGAAACTCGTGCATCGCTGGAAAGTGACAAATCCCTCACAAACAGAAAAAAGGACAATAAATCATCAGGCACAAGTAGGCTACCTATCATAACGCATTCATGTGGAAAATGTGATCAAGCTAGTACGAAAAGTAAGACTTATATACTACGGACATGTTGACAAGCCTTTAGACTGACCTTAAAAACAGGTATGCACAGATAGAATACCTCCACCAGTATCAATGTGATACATTCCCTATGTATCCAATACGGGGCTTGAGTACTCCTACTCCTAAACTACTCGGATACAACACCATCGATGAAAATAGAACATGTTTTGAAGGTAAACCAAGGCCGACATCGGCGCTCTTTGTTTGGTTCTGGGCTGCCTAGGGGTACAAGAAACATAAACCACTACGCCGCTAATTAGAGCATGTCTCTTTGTTACTGCATGTTCTCTCGTCCTTCTTTAGCTTGTGTTGTCTCTGTGTTTTATGCGCATTGTTTCACATCCTCTCTCTTGAGATAGAACTATTAGCTCCAAATAAAACATAATAGTCCAGAAAGAGGGCTGGTGTTCACTTACTCGCGCAGAAATAACACGTATCTGCTACATGATCAAACTGCATGGATTTCTTGCTTTTTAAGAATGTTTTGGGGTTTTTTTACCAGTCTCGGCAAAACTCATAAATATACATGCAGACAGATTAAAAGAAAAAAAAAGGAAAAAATATCTGTATATCTGTATAATCTTCTTCTTTCGTCTGTTTGGCTCCATTGTTACGGCCGGTACCCTGTTGGTTAACGGTACCAGCGACGGTATTTTGTTAAACCGGGCTCCGACCGATACAGTTGGAAATCAAGCTCCTGTTCCGATTATTGATACGGCATAGGTTTTACACCGGATGCCCTTCCTGACGCAAGCCGGCCCCTTTATCCGTGCTTGGGACCGGCAGTTTGGGATTAAATATTCACTTCCTGTCTAATAAATCCCGCCCACTGAGAGCTGAGATTGTAACAAGATAATCATGGTCTAGATCTAACATCACCGGTCGCTGGTCGTAAAGATATGGCTGATTGGTTCATGTTCAGTTGCATATTCTTCGGTCAGAAATGCCAGCGACTAAAAAGTCCCGTCACTTAAGGTAAAAATAAGATTCCACCCTGACCTGTCCATCATAAATCTTTACAGTTCCTCTGAATGTCTGACGGAAGTGACAGAGCAGTAAAAACTTTTATCGCCGACCCTTAAACTCTGTGACAGAGCAGTAAAAACTTTTATCGCCGACCCTTAAACTCTCTGAGCCGCAAGAAATGTGGAGCCACCCGCTCATCTATCACCGCCATTGTGTGTCCAGAAAGGCACCGGTCTCCTCAGAGACCCCCGAATGGAGGAGCCTGCCGACTGTAAACAGATGTTAATATTTACTCTGTTTCCTGAAAAATCCTGATGATCGTGTTTGACAGGGAGGGGAAAACGATCTGCCGCGGGGAGAAGGAGACACGGCGTCGGAGGCGACGGTTAAAAAACCAAGCGCTCCTGTTGTTGGTGCCCCAAGCTGCCCCAGGGGGGCTCCCAAAGCCCTGAGTCAGCCCTCGACTGGTGCCGTCACACTGTTTGCTAAATGAATGAGCCTTACGCTCTGTTTGCACAAGCGCTCACACACACACACACACACACACACACACACGAACGCACAAACACACACACACATGTTTGTTTGGCATTTAAATAAACCTCCTTGAGTGTGTTTGTGTTTCCATCAGGAACAA
This sequence comes from Lophius americanus, assembly GCA_037951165.1. Lineage (NCBI taxonomy): Eukaryota > Metazoa > Chordata > Actinopteri > Lophiiformes > Lophiidae > Lophius > Lophius americanus. The sequence goes on from JBBDHG010000294.1 coordinate 72,058, forward strand.
CCAGCTCCATGTCACTTAATACTTTGCAGTTATTTCACATTATGCATCTCTTTTGCTCGCACACATGCCAATACACACAAACACACACACACACACACACACACACACACACACACTTTCTTTATCTTACTGTTTTCCCTTTCATGTTTGCTTAAGAGCCTTGTGTTTACTGCTTGGACTTGTCCTGTGTGCGCACACTGCTCTCACAAAGACACACATAGCTGTGGCCTCACACACACACACACACACATACATACACACACACACACACACACACGAACGATAAAGCTCTGTCTGCTGTCACACACACCCACTCACGTCACTCCTCCATCTCAGCCCTCCTTAGCTGTCACCTCCACACATCTCCTCACCCTGCACCCGTCGACCCGCCGCATGCGGTCACCTCAGCATGTAAGCCCGTTACAAACACGGTACCGACAGGATCGGACTCCATCTTGTCCCATTGAGGTCAAAGGCAGACAGAATGAGAGGAGAGAAAAAAAGACCACCAAGAATGTACGAATACGCACACATAACATTTTAGTTAGAGTGTGTGAGCACTTTTGTGTCGAGCCGGGCTAACGCCCAATGAATTGAGCCCGGTTTTTTTTTTTTTGGCCTTTATCTTGCGCCTCAGAACCGACTGGGTCGGTCTGGGTTGCCATGGCGACCCAGCACGTCATGAAAAATTAATCACAGAAGTTCATAAGGTAGGAAGATGAAGTTTGAGGCTGGTAGGAAAAAGTCCAGCAAGGACGAAAGAAAGCTGTCAGAGCGGTGCTAGCTAACAATTTAGCACTCTTTACTGTAAAATTTTCGTTCGCTTACCTCCGATTCTCTCTTCTAAACCGACCAGCCATAATGTTGACGTCACACTAGACATGGACCAGTCCACATGAGTTTCCGCCTTTTTTCTTTTTAAAAAGTTTTTGGAACACAGGGTGGCAGAAATGCCCAAGGCAGCTCCTTTCTGTCTTGTTAGCATGTTGTTAGCAAACAATCTTCTTCCTGCCTCAGAGCTTTCAAAGGAATCTTTATTGACAACGCCAGATGTTGACAACAGTCCATATTCTTTAGAATATCAGGAAATTTAAGCAACAAGGAACCAAACAAACTCAAGTAACCTGGAGCAGCAACACCCAGTAGCCAAAACATTATAACCACTGACACGTGAAGTCAATACAACGTTGATTATCTGGTTACCATGGTTACCATGTCAGTGGGTGGGATATTTTAACCAGTAGGTGATCGATTTGTCCTGAAGTTGATGATTTGGAAGCAGGAAAAACGGGGGGGAAAATTGAGAATATGAGTGACTTTACAGGGATTGTGATTGCTGGACGAGTGGATCAGAACGTTTCCAGAACTGCAGGTCTAGTTGGGTGTTCCTGGTCGGCAATGCTTAGTATATAACGATGTGGTCTGAGGAAGGACAACTGGTGAACTGGCAACTGCGTCATGCACTCACAAAAATGCAAAATTGTTTGATTCAATAATACAGCAGAACCCAAATTATATAAATATACAGAATCCGTCTTGGTTTTTGACCGCAACCCACAACCTTAAGAATTAAAACCCACAAAAGCTGATTGATTTGACATAAATGAACAGTTTTGAATGAATTGCACAATCAAAGCAGCACATTACATTTTTTTTCCCTGGATAAGTTCTTGTAGAACAGAAACACAGAAAGTGGAAAAAAAGAAAAAGAAAAAAGAGATAAAGTGAAAATTTATGTTTCTTAGTTTAGTCATCTGGTCAATCACAATCTATAATTAACTGAAAGATGCTATAATTGCCCAATACGGTCATTTTGGTACTTTATCAACATCTTAATAATTAATTAAGATGTTGATAATTAATAATTAATTAATTAATTAATAATAATAAAATCATTTTCAATCCTTATTAAATGATTTTAAACTACATTTTTTCATATTAGAACGTTTTCGCCACCTAGTCATGGGGTACTAACGCCAGCAGGGGGCAGTAATGTCAATACAGACTGCTTCAAATCACTATTAACGTAAGAAGAAAAACACTATCATGACAGGAAAATGGGTATGACGCTGGAGCAACAGCAGAAACACGATCCAGCAATCAAGTAGTTTGATGTTTAAGATTTAAGACTCACTTTCAGAGCAAATCCCCCAGAGGAAGAAGAAAAAAGGATATAAATGAATGACATTCACATCGTACCAAATTATAATAAAAATAGCCACCTTTAGTTTTACTCTTATGGTTAATCGCAATGCTAATGCCAATTTTAAATGAAAATAATGCTATGGACACTCATATATATTATATAAGTGTATAATTTTTAAATAAGAAAATTTGATTAGAAAAAATAAATAACTCATCAGGAGATAAATGAAGTGTGGCGTGTGTGAGGTATTTCGCTGTGGCGGTGTTGCGTGTCACGCTCATGATGCCCTTGAACCACATGTATCAGTTTGTGCTGCTTTCACTGTAAAAAACGTCACCGAGACGAATCCCCGTGCATTTAACGTACATCAAAATTGAATGGCTGATTCGAAAGCGCACTCTAAAGAGCGGTAAAAAAAGGAAAAAAAGACCAGAGGACACGGATGCTAAGATATTTATCCTGCCACCAGCCCCCCGCAAAGGCACCCACGCGAGCAGAAGAGCATACATGCACCTGCCACCCTCTCATCCCTCATGTTCCCGCTGCAGATCCTTGACCAGGGCGCTTGTTTGAAAAACCAGAGGTCAAACTGTAAAGCAATTATGCTGGCAACTCATCAACCGAGGGCTGACAGCGATACAATTACCTTCAGGCCGCAGCGGAGAGAGAGAGAGAGAGAGAGAGAGAGAGAGAGAGAGAGAGAGAGAGAGAGAGAGAGAGAGAGAGAGAGAGAGTCGTCTCAAGAGAGAGAGAGATTCAAAGAGTGAGTCGTCTCAAGAGAGAGAGATTCATTTTTTATTGAAAAATGTATGTGCCTCTTAACTAAACCTGTTTATAATTAACCCAGTTGCAGCATGTACAGCTAAATAGTAAGGGGTCGAGGATCGAGCCCTGGGGTAGACCACATGAAAGAAATAACGTGCAAACAAATAGTTTTTGCATAGATTATTTTTACTTTGTGAGGACATTAAAGGCTTAAAGCATGTGAGGAAGTCTTTTCCAAAAGGGGGGGGGGGGGGGGGGGGGGGGGGGGGGGGCTAGTCTTATTCAAATTAATTACTTTTTCTTTCTTTTTTATGATGATGAAATGCAAAAGTTCCGCATGAAATTATTTGCTTTAACTTTTATACATCAGATTCCTGAAGAGGATTTTTTTAACTTAACCAAACAATTAGTGATTTTATGGTAAATTTAGATTCTGAATTAATTAATGCAAAAAAATATTTTATTTTCCGTAATTTTTTTTCTTCTCGGGGAGGAATTTTAAGACTTTATATAACCTGAGCTCGAGATCAAGTGCAGAATTCGTGCCGACGGCAGACGCATTTTTTTTACTCTCATGCTGTCAGATGATTTAAAGCTTTAAATAATAAAGACCCTTCCTTCATTCATTCGGCAGTGGGCAGCCCCCTTTTGAAGCGCTCAGAGGAGCATATCGGGTTTACCCCTTTAATGTTCTGCTCAACTGTTTGGCTGAATACATTTTCTTATACTTATATCTTATTATAAAATGTGTGCCTCTTGACAAAACCTGTTTATAAAACGATCACAGCGCGTATAAGCTAAAGAGTACGGGGCCGAGGATGGGGCCCTGGGTTACACCACGACTCACTTGATACGTTTTTGGGTTTTTGGACGTATTAAAGCATGTGAGGACTTACTAAATTGAATGATTTAACGTGATGAACCCAAAAAACGGATTCTTTACCAAAAGGTTGAGTTAATCTAATCAAAAAATCGACAATTTTCCATGAAATACAAAATTTGATCATAAAATTGGCAAATTTAAAGCAACATGCTTGACCAAAAGACGCTTTATATTATAGAAAATATAGAGTCTGTAAGATGTCAAATCAATTAAAGTCCCAAAGAAATAAAAAAAAAGAAAGAATGTATCCTAGTAATGTACAGTAGTAACGTTTTATAGTATATATATATAGTATATATATATATATATATACTATATATATATATAGTCTGTTCAAGCCCCAGCAGGTCTACATGTCGCAGGGTCCTTGAGCGAGACCCTTAACTTCTACTTCTCATGTAAGGGTTACCCTAACCCTAACCGTTCATGTTATTTATTTCGAGTTTATTTATTTCCAACCATATAGCTTGAATAAAAAATATTCTAAAAAGTAATTTGCGTTTCTTATAATTCGTGTGCATTTCATAAAAAAAACGTTATCTTCGCTCATCTCGTCTCCTTCTAGGATGGTAAAGAGCCGGAGGACTAAGTGTTGTCTCCTCAATTTGAAGACAAATTCTACCTACAGAAGTCTACAGTACAGATTCACCTCTGTTACTACCCCGACTGCCAACTCAGATGCTCAACAATGAAGAATCCCCAACTCCGAACTACATACAACTCTTACTTATGAACGGACCGTGTCGGACTGGTCCCTGCACCAGAACTTGACCTAGCAGAACTTTAAACAAGAGTCTTTTAGAGGTAGAAAGGGAATAAATAAACGCCTGGAGGGGGGGCGAAAAATCCAGATTTATGTAACGGACTACCAGGGTCACAGGCTGCCGATGTGCAACCAGATGTCAATCAGACTACCAGGGGCGCGTCTGACGGGTCTGACTACCAGGGGCGCGTCTGACGGGTCGGACTACCAGGGGCGCGTCTGACCGGTCGGACTACCAGGGGCGCGTCTGACCGGTCGGACTACCAGGGGCGCGTCTGACCGGTCGGACTACCAGGGGCGCGTCGTCAGCTTAGTGAATTTTGGAGCTTAATTGTGACAATATTTGACTAAGTGACATTTAATAGGAAAACGTACCTGTTCTGACTTACATACAAACAAACAGAATGTTCCTGGTTCATAACCCAGTGACGGCGCATATTTCACAGATTTTATCTTCATCGTTTCTCAGTAACTGTTTCTTGTTTCTTGATTTTTGCAGCGTGACTGCTTTACATTTAAAACTGTCACGGCGTCAACTGCAGATTTATTACATCTTGTCTTGGTTTTTCATTTTTCGTTTTTCAGTTCCACATTCACCCTTCAATAATTGATCATCGCATATTCCTCGCTACGACGCCGGTTCCTCTCTATGTCTCTCTGCGCCTCCTACATGCTTTTCAGGACCATGTATCGTAGGCCGAACGTGAAATATTTACCACATCCACTATTCCTCTGCGCTTCTGAAAGTTTGATAAGCTCCAACCGTATAAAATTTTATGGAGATAACTTGAATTGAAGCTGAAGCTTTGAGACTTTTCTCCCTCCAACAAGGAAAAAGAGTTTTTTTGTCTCCGGCTCCAGAGAGTGTAGATAAGTATAACCTGGCTTTTACGTTTCCCCAGTTAATAAGGAAAGAGAAATTTACCTGGTTATTTGACTGTGATGTTAAACCTCACTCAGGATGAGATCCGTATCTTATGGTCATCTTTATACGCTGTGCTAAGTAGTTTCACTGGGCAGTATGTCGGACTCTGCCGTCACAGTTTGATAAGAAGATTTCTGATGTTCAACTGCTTTAATGTCCTTGAACAATTGCAGAAACAATATTGAAGTGTCGTACACATATAGTGAAATGTGAAAGAATTGTGACTGATTGATCCTTGATCCTCTTCAACATCATATTCTCTTTGAGTTCTTCTTGACTTTAAAAGCAAATAGTTTGTTGTTCATTACTCAAACAACTGTTGACAGATACAGACGTTGGTCTTGTCCTTCTCAAGGTAAAGAAAACAGTGACGTTTCTTTAAAATAGCATCAATGACCGCATGGAAGTTGACCTTTGGACGCCACACTCCAATCCTCTAATCTGGTTATGCTTCAATGGATGGACCCAACAGTCCTTTAATATGGTACCATGAAACAAAAGAAGATAATAATAATAATACATTTAATTTATAATGAACTTTACATTTGGATCAAATCTCAAAGTGCTACAAAGTAAAAGCAGATAAAAGCAACAATAAAAAATAAAATAATAACTATATAAAAGCCTGACCAAAAAGCAGCAATGTTAATTAAAGTTATAGGTTCTGCTAAAAAGGAAAGTTTTAAGTCCTTTTTGAAATGTGTGAGTCGTCTGTGGAGCCCTCAGATGGTCAGGGAGGGCATTCCACAGACGAGGGGAAGCAACATGCAGCAAGATGAGCCAATCAAAACCCTTGTTTTTGTACAGAAAAGCAATATATATCCCCCTTCTTGTAAAAATTCATCATGAGTTTGTGTTGTCGTATGTTTTAATCACAATATATATTCCTTTGTGGCAACTACTGATCCATTAGTGTCTTTTGAATTAATGAAAATATATATATATCAATAAACAGCAGCACTACAGAATGTTCTATAATGCATATATATGCTACTATTGTTTTTTTAGTTTTTTTGTTCTTGCACTTTCAAAGTTCACTTAAGTTTTCTCCGGAGGCACCGAGAGTCAGCAGATTGAGAGAGAGCTGTGAAAAAGTATTGGACCCCACCCTGCTAACTTCTGCAACTCAGGCTAAACTGTATCGGATGTTCAAACCAAAACAGACTCCGCCCCCTTGGAAACTAGAGCTAGATTAATGCCCAACCTGCATTAATAAGTGGTTCCAGCTGGACTGGACCCAACCAGAACTGGTCCCCACCACTGTTCAACCACACCCTCACTTCTGTAGACCATGTTCAGGAGCAGAAGGTTGACCCGAAGGTCTCACTAGAGGCACGCTATGCCATAATAATTCTTAGGTTCTGGGACTCCAAAGATCCACATTGAGACACATTATCTATATACGGAGAAAGATTTGAACGATGGTGAACCTTCACACTTCTTCAAACCCCTCCAGGATCACGGAGAAGGTTCATTCAGGAAGTCACTAAAGAACCAAAGAAAACATCCCAGAAGCCACAGACCGCTCTCGACTCGATGAAGGTCCGAGTTCATTGACCCACCCGTCTGAGAACAGTCGGAATTTACCCACAACACAATCTTGATGACCCCTCAGAGCTTCTGGGAGAATCTTCTCTGGACTGATGAGCGGAAAAGTTCAACTATTTGAAGGCAGGGGGTCCAATTCCATCTGGTCCGATTTAGGGTTTTGACAACCCTGCTGTCTAAATAAATATAATTATCATTTTTAAAATTCTAATTCTAATAATAGGTCCCCCCCCCCCCCCTCTGTGGGTCGTTGAAGTGGTTTTACTGCTCCACGACCCATTTTCCCAACAGGGGTCGTTAAAGTCGCGTCTCAATCTCTCTGTACCGCCGAGGTTCTGTAAACGCATTAAGCTCCAATTAAAGTGAAATACGGCACTTAGGAGAAAGAAACGGGCGACTCGCATCAAGAGGAAGTTTGATCCAGTTCCAGTTTATCTGCCGGAGGAAGTAATAAGTAAAGACAGAGAGGCGCCTCCGTTTACTCATTATGCCATTACACATTAAAAGCATCAGTACCGGGATAAATCCAAGCCTCTAATTGGACTCATTACCCAGGAGAACCTTCAGCTGAAATATTATTATTAGATTGACGGTTGGGTTTTTTTTTCAGGATGTCAGAGCCAAAATCTGATGACTCATTCCACTCTTCTCTGTCACATGACCCATTGTAGGGCGCAGTTTGTCAAGTACGGATAAGAATGTCCATTCCGATGTTCTCAAAAACGGTCCGGTCCAGAATGTCGCGGGGTTCTATCCTAGCTAAGTCTCAGACACTTCACGTCTGATGGAAGGAAAGCTCAAATCTGAAATGACGTGATGACACTTGAAGGCCACCGTAGATTCTCCAAACCCACTCCGACAGGGAGGGGTGAGCTGAGGTTGTATTTTGGGTTGCTCCTCTGTTAGATGCCACTAAGGTTACACTATAAAAATAGATTTCCGGTTAACAAACAATTCATTTAAGGATCGTGGAGTCTAATATTTAAGTTGAAAATATTACATTTCTGGAATTTTATGAAGACATTTTTTTTTTAATCACCAACATTTCTCTTTTTACAGTGTGTAATATTTTGTCTTTATATGTTGCAGGGAAATAAAATATGTCAAATCTGTGCCCCCATGATAAACAAACACGTATTTGTCGCTAAAACTGCGACATAAGGGTTTGGTGGAAGAGATTGGAAACATTTCCGATGCTTTAATCTTCCAAACCTGCACTGTAAAAGATTGTTGATGAACTTAAAGACATTACTTCAACCTACACCCACAATAAATGAGTCTAACTTCTTAATTTAAGTTGTACAAGCTTCGTTAAAATGAGTGTTACCAGTTTTTAAGTAATCAACAATTTGCTTTTTTACAGTGTGTCTTGCTGCCTGACTCCGCCCCTTTATTTGTATCCCATCCAAAATTGAATGGATCCTTCCTTGTCATATGATCAGATGTCATATCAGGTGTAATTCAAATGAGACAAGTGGTTTTGGTGCAATCCAGCAAAACGGTCAAACAGACAGAACGCCGGCGAACAGAACCTCCTTGGCGCTAGTAATGGGTCAGCAGGATCCAGTAGCGACCTGCAATAAGAGATGATTGGTTTAAGTAGCACCTTTCAAGCCCAGCTGTTGGAAGAAGACACCAACTTGGTCCCGCTTCTCCACAAGCCGCCTCCCTGCAGGAACCGGCCTGTCAGTCACGCAGTGGGGCGTGTAAGAGCACAGCACCGCTGGCCCGCTCCGAGGGTTTCAGCGGGCCTGAGTGATATTTCATCAACTACTCTTTTGTGATGAAATCAGTGCGAGCCCGCGGTGCTCGGTGGGCTACCCCGGCCCTCCTGCTCCGGCGCTGCTGTCGCTGTGCTCTCAGGTGTGGCGAGACGAGACCAAAACGGGTCTCCCAGGCGAGACGGCGTCGGAAAAAAAGGCTGCGGGTCTGAGAACTTCATTTATCCGGGCTGAAGAAGGGAAGAAGAGAGTCTGGAGCTGCAGGTTGAGCTGACAGCGCCATGTGGCAGAAAAAAGGAAACCTGCCTCTAAGTTTTGTTTTCTCGCGGTTCACTTGTTCCCCACCTTTATAAGCTAGAGAAGCTGCCAGGTATGTATGTGTGTGTGTGTGTGTGTGTGTGTGTGTGTGTGTGTGTGCGCGTGTGTGTGTGTGTGTGTGTGCGTGCCTGCTTCCACTCAGTGGGATCAAACGGCAGCGGTGGCTCTGCGCCTCCCGTCTTCCTGCCTCCCCCGTAATGAGGAGTGATACATTCGCCTCCCGTGGAGGAAGGACATGTTTATACAGCTCCTGCTCAGAGGCAGCCAGAGCAGAAAAACAGATTACAGAAGCACTCTGGTCAAAATGTCAACACCGCGTTGCACAAGTAGCAACGAGACGCGCTTCAAAGTCTGCAGCCAGAGTGTGAACAGGCGGCTAGCGCTTAGCGAATCAGCTAAAAACAAACAAACCTTTGAGTTGACAAATAGAGGTATTTCCTCCCTGTTGACCCCCTTCGCTCAGCTTTTTTTGGCAGAGCACCTATTTTTTTTGTTTGTTTTTTGTTTTTTTTAAATCCCTGTGGTGCTGCAAAAAATGCCGAACGTTGCAAAACTGTGGTGGTTGCATCAGGAAAAGTTGACCTTTTAGACAATGTTGAAGGTTCTCTCCGCCCGTCAGCGGCCCTACAATCAACTTTTTACTCACAATCTTGGCGTTAACTTTGACAGCTCCTTCTGACTTATTATTATTATTATTATTATTTCGCTGAGTCGTCACATTCAGTTCCTCCAGGCCGAAGCGAGGACAATTCTCTCTCCTCAAGATCAGGGGAGTCACTCATGCCTCCATTACCGCCCGCTCGGATTAACTCCCTGTATTCATCGGCCCAGAAAGCTGCTTCCTGCCTGCTAGCTGGAAAGAGAACATAGCATCACTCAACATTACATAACAGCCTTGGCCATCAAGATGGCGGTGCGTGCCGATGCTGCGGCCCGGCGCTCTTCACAATTTCGGCATCTGTTTAAGTTTTTCTAAGCTCTTTGCCTTTGTGTCGTTTTCCTGTGCGCAGTTGTGTTTTTGTCATTTGCACGCTGCCATGGGCCAATCAAAGAGCTGCAAAACGGCCTTTTATTATTCTGCAACCATGGCAATAAAGTTCTTTTCAATTGTTTCCTATTCCGTTCCATTCCACGGCATTCCTTTCTTTTCCATTCCATTCCTTTCCTTTCCTTCTTTTTCCATTCCACTCTTTTGCATTCCATTCATTTCCTTTCTTTTGTTTTTTTTCTATTCTATTCTATCCTTTAACACCAGTATCGTCTTCTTGTCATGACTTAACATCACCAGAACGTAATCATCTCTAGGATATACCAAAACATACCCATGGATGGAATTTCACACAAATCCGAATCTGAATCTTATCCTAGCATATCATATCGTATCCTAGCATAACTTATCTTATCTTATCCTAGCATATCATATCGTATCTTAGCATAGCTTATCTTATCCTAGCATAACTTATATTATCTTATCCTAGCATATCATATCGTATCTTAGCATAGCTTATCTTATCCTAGAATATCTTATCTTATCATATCTTATCTTAACCTAGAATATCTTATCTTATCCTAGCATATCTTAACTTATCCTAGCATAACTTATCTTATCTTATCCTAGCATATCATATCGTATCTTAGCATAGCTTATCGTATCCTAGCATAACTAATATTGTCTTATCTTAGCATATCATATCGTATCTTAGCATAGCTTATCTTATCCTAGCATATCTTATCCTAGCATATCTTAACTTATCCTAGCATAACTTATATTATCTTATCCTAGCATATCATATCGTATCTTAGCACAGCTTATCTTATCCTAGCATAACTTATATTATCTTATCCTAGCATATCATATCGTATCTTAGCATAGCTTATCTTATCCTAGAATATCTTATCTTATCTTATCATATCTTATCTTATCCTAGAATATCTTATCTTATCCTAGCATATCTTAACTTATCCTAGCATAACTTATCTTATCTTATCCTAGCATATCATATCGTATCTTAGCATAGCTTATCTTATCCTAGAATATCTTATCTTATCTTATCATATCTTATCTTATCCTAGAATATCTTATCTTATCTTATCATATCTTATCTTATCCTAGAATATCTTATCTTATCCTAGCATATCTTATCGTAGCATATCTTAACTTATCCTAGCATAATTTATCGTAGCATATCTTATCTTATCCTAGCATATCATATCGTATCTTAGCATAGCTTATCTTATCCTAGAATATCTTACCTTATCTTAGCATATCTTAACTTATCCTAGCATTTCTTATCTTATTCTAGCATATCATATCTTATGGTATCGTAGCATACCATGTCCTATCTTATCGTAGAGTAGGGTGTCTTATCTTATCATTATCATATGGTATCTCAGAATGGCGTAGCATAGCATGTCTTATCTTATCGTGTCTTATCTTATCATGTCATAGCATCGCTTGTCTTAATCTTATCTTATCGTAGCGGATCATATTATATCGTATTTAGATGGGATCAGTAATTAGAAAGTATCCTACATAAACAAAGCTAATTGGTTTTGATCACAATCATGTCTTCCTTTGCTTCTGTCCTGAGTGTTTTTCTAGTTTCCTTTTCTTTTATCCTTTTATCTTATTTGATTCTGACTCATTTGATGATCCCATTTATCTTCGTCCGTCTCTTCATCTTCACCCGTGTCTCTTCTGCACTGGGTTCAAACTCTGCGGTTGTTCAAACATGCTACACAACGACCCTTTGACTTGACTTGAAACCGACTCATAAGGAAGCCGCCGTGACTGAGGAGCAGGTTTTCTACGGGGGGGGGGGGGCTACTCATTACCAGCCGCCCCCCCTCGGTGAAAATTAAGAGTGAAATCAGAGCTAACTGCTTCATTTTGATGCTTTTTTTTCTCTTTCCCCCTGCAGAAAGCTCAGATGGAACCAGCAGAGTGAATAGACCCTCCTGCACGGCGGAGCATCAGGGGTCCTGCCGGCTGGAGGCAAAGTGCCGTAATTGGCAGGATCTTGCTGCGTCACGTGGAGCAAAGTTAGCTGCACAGCCTGACGACCACGTAAGAACATGTGAAATCCACATCCAGAGGATAATAATAATAATAGGATACCCACAAACGCCTGTTGCCAACCATCAACGCGTATCTACCGCCGCAAAGCAAAAGTTCTTCTTTGCAGAGTGCACAGAGAGGGCAGCGCAAGGACAAAGGGGACGGGAAACGAAGACGGAGTGGAGGTGCCCAGCCGAAGGTGGCGTGCCGGTTCAGATGCCAGATCACAGAGGAACCAGGCGCGGTGACAGATCTATTCCCCCCGCTGCCTTCGGCCAGCTGTCACTGCAGATAAACACAATGGCCTCCTCTCCCCGACGACAGCACGCGCCGTAATCTGGAATTGACAGCTGACTCTGCCTCGCAACTCCCAGGGAGCCGAGGGAGAGAACGCTGCGAGTCAATTAGCTGAAAGGAATGAGTTTTCATTTGGGTGGTTCTGAATGCGGGACGGGTAGAACCCAAGGACAGGAAGCTCAGGTGCAGCGAAAAACAATCTACCACAAAGAGGTGAGAGAAAACCACTTGTACAGGTATCCGGGGGGTAAGAGCGAACAATCGAGTAATCAAAGGATCTTTGGATTTTATAATAAGCAATTGCCTCCACAAATACTTTATGAATACAATTTTGGTTTCCGACAATCGAATGAACATTTAGTGCGATATTTATGTTCAAAATTAACACTGAGGCAAAGCAAATCAGGCACTCCAGAACTCCGGAAGAAGATCTTGTTCCTTGAGGTGGATCTCGGATCTCTGTCTTCTCGGAACAGCAACCCTGGGCCGCCCATAACCGGATCCATCCAACTCACAAAGATTCCAGAAGACATCCGTCCGATAAACCGCGTGAAGAATGAAGGATTCAGGAAAATAGCCAAAAAGCAAACCTTCGGATATAAAGCACCCCCTAGTGTTGCAAATAAACAGTACAACTGAGTACGACTGACCTTGCCCAAAATCAATCCAGCTCTTCATCACACTAAGATCTATGGGGTCATAAAGTTTGGAAATGATCCGTGATATAGTAATTGAGTTATTGCGCTAAAAATCAGCAGCGGACCCCCAATTTTTTTTTTGAAGAATTAATAAGGAGAAAGGCTCGACATGAAGATTGAAAGGGTACCTTGGAACAATTTGTAGTCCTGTTATCACAGATCGGACATGAGCTGCAGTGGCTCGAGGTGAATAAAGATCTATTTTGATGAAATGTGTTCTTTTAATGTAAAAGAGAAATGAAACTAATGCCGTCGCTGAAATAACTGAATAATGGCGATTTGTCAGATTCCATGAGCGATGCAACCCACGCAAAAAAAGTCCTTCAAATGCATCCGGTGTCGCATTCCCTGCATTAACGCAACTGGCTGCCGGTTGCTGCACGAAGAAAAAAAACGCCTGCAAAATCACTTTAAATGGAGGAAATCACGTCCTTATCCCGCTAACCTCTCCCGCTGCCAACTCCTGCTTCAGCTTTTCCACCAGGGTTTCGATGCACCGAGCTCTGGATCAGCGCTCGGTGTTGCCAGTTGTGATGGACTGTTTACATTTTCACAGGCTGTGCTGGCAGCAGGAGTTGGGCCTGGGCCTGCCAACACCGGCCCGGGCCTCAGCTGACCCGGATTTGTGTCTCTTTGCACAACAAACTTTTTTTTTTTTACGGCTTCCATAAAAGGAAATCTCACACAGTTATATTCAGGGGCATCAAATGAAGCGACGCATATATTCCCCGATCCTCAGGGGGAACCGCTCTCATCCATTCAGCCTCGCCTCACCTGTTAATGACATCACTGCATGGACATTTAAGAGCTCCATTCCCATCATGCAATGTGACTTAATATTCAAACTGCCTTGTAAAAACCGGCGCTGCCAGTCCGGTCTCCATTTTTCAGATGACTTGCACCTCATTTTATCCCCATTACATTCCGCTGAGGTGAGGTAACCCTTCCTTCCGCCCACGGGGCGCCGCTCGCAGCTAAGGAAGTCATCCATTCATAGCAGTCGGCGGCGTTTTATCATAAATACGGGTGCAGTTGACCCCTGGTGGACCCAACGCTGGAGACTCAGGCCACAAATCAATAGTGAACAGCTGGATCTCAATAATCGCCCCCCCCCCCCAAGAACCATTAGATATACTGAGGCCAGAGGAGTCATTTCTCCATATGTAGCGGCTTTATTTGCAGACCGGGGTCAAATCATTTGAGCGCTTGTTTACGACCGCGAGGGAAACCCGATGGGAAGGGGTTCGCCTCCGGAGCACGAGATGTAATATCATATCAAACGTGATCGGCCGCCGGTCAGGATCGGAATCCCTGAGGCGTCTCTGCCTGAGATAGTGAGGCGTACTTTCATACATCATAGCCAAACCATTATAAAAGCCTTCCGTATGTTGTGTAGTTCCTCCCGTTTGCCGCCAAAGCATCTCTGACCCGTCAAAGTAAGGACGCCACAAGACCTCTGAGGGTGAGCTGTGGTATCTGCTACCACGATGTTAGCATCAGAAACTCCAAGTCCTTGGAGGTGTGAGGTGGCGCCTCCATGGATCCGACTTGTTATATACCCCAAAATTGGGGGATATTATGGAATCGTCACCACGGCCGCCACCGCCGCCACCCGCCGCGTCCGACAGATCATTCGTGCTAACGCATTAACGAAAAAACATATATACGGATCCTTGTCAAATTTCATGCCCACATAGACCTTAGTTTGAGGAAGGACTGGATTGATTTTAGGAAAGTTGGGTTGTATATGTCCAACACTAGGGGGAGTTTTATCTCCTAAAGTTTTTGGGCCACATAATTTCTCAAAATTTGGTCCAATTTAGTCAAAATTTGCTCCATATGAATTAAGTTGAGGAAATCTCTCAAGTAACTATTATATTTCACCACTAGGGGGAGTTTTCACTCCTAACACGGGCATAACTTCCTAACCGTTGGTCCGACTTAGTCCAGGTTTGATATGAATAGACTGGAGGAGATATATCTAATAAATATATATATGTATATATATATATATATATATATATATGTACGATAAAGCAAACACACCTGCCTTGTGTGGAAAGAAGTGAATAGAGCAAACGTGTCATACTGATTCCGTACTTGTGAACGACTGACCTTACGAAAGCCTAGCAGCAACAAAAAAAAAAAACAACACTCCTTCATCGCAGCGGAATCTTCCTCATACAAATCATCACCTCATTCTTATCTTCCTGGCTTTTAAAAAAAAAAACACCAAAAAAAACAACACTACCGTTAATCACATCGGCCCTTGTGCTTTATTGGCACTGGCCGACCACCACCAGCACCCTCAGCATCACCCTCAGCACCACCCTCAGCACCACCCTCAAACAAAAACAACTTAACCTTCCTCTCCTCTTCCTTTATGGCTGGGAAGCAGCTGACATTACTGTGACATTTACCTCCAGCCTCCAGACTCACTCCCTCTTAAATGTTACCTTCTTTTTCTTTCCCCTTTATACACACGGTAGCGTTTTATCATTTCCCTCTGAGCGTTGATGCGCGGACGCCATCACTCGGCGAGTCTTGTTAAATCCGAGTCTTAAGCGCCGTCCTGCACGACTGGACGCTTTTAATACGGATATTAAATCAACTTGCGCGCTCACACCGGACTGACTTGTAAATATATTGTGTAAAGAATATCGGACCATTCCGATGATTCTAGGGAGCTCGGCTCACTTCGCCATTTCATTCATGTAGAGATTTGTGATCCAAACCGGGGCCTGGGACCCGCCTGTGGGTCGTGGGAAAGTTTATTGGGTCGCCAAATAAAACAGCTATGATTTTTATTTGACTATTATTCTAGATATAAACTCACCGGCCACTTTTGTTAGGTACATCTTGCCAGTACCGGGTTGGACCTTCTTTTCCCCTTCAGAACTGGTAAAGTGATTCAACAAGGTTCTGGAAACATTCATCAGAGGTTTTTCTCCATATTGACACGATAGCAGATTCGTCATTTTTACTTTTCATATTATTCATTTGCATATTAAAATATCTTTTTTTGTATGACTGTGTGTGTGGGGGGGGGGTATTAAAGGTTTAAAGGAGGGGCTTTCCAGCTCAAAGGGGGAGAGATCCATGATTGATTTCATGAGTTTCATGACGACAGCGAGATCAAAATGTGAAATACAACCACCTGAACTGAACTTTCACTTTAACAAAAAAGAGAAGTGGGTTTTCATGTTCATCCATCATATTATTCATGTTTTTGTTTGATGGTAAAATGCATGCGAGACTATGTTGATGTCAGCGAGGCCAAGTGGTTCTGAATCCAACCAAATCCCAGTTTCACAGGACAATTGAACGCGGGCTAAATCAGAGTAACCGTGTGTTTACACCCGGTGTGAATCTTACACCCGGTGTGAATCTGACACCCGGTGTGAATCTGATCCCTGTGAGTCCAAACGCAATCAGGACCGGGGATAGCATCGTGGCTAGTGGTGGTAACGGTGGCGGGGGCTGCTCTGCACATAATGAGGTCCAAACTGGGAAGAGAGTCGATAGTGACTTGACAGTGGGGGGGGGGTTAAAGGTCAACACCACCCTCACGCCACCGTCAGATGTGTGCGGGCGGCTCCAGTTGTGTTGCTGCTGCCGCTCTTGTCATTCGTCAGCCGCCGCCGGAGAAGGTAATTACAGTTTCGAAACGTTGACTCATTATAATATGGAGACAAATGGCTTGTCTGTTCCGCCGGAATCACTGACAGCATAATAACAGACCATCTGGCCCCTCCTCCTCCTACAAACCCCCCAGGGAACTAAATACTATACATTCATCACGCACTACAGAGGCAGTGTATGCAATTACATGACAGCACAGCGGCACTGTTTCACTAACAAATAACATTTAAAAAAAAAAATGGTGACGTCTCTGTCAGTGGAAGCGGCCATCGTTTGACCTTTGACCCGGATAGGGATGACCTTCTACTTATAGTAGGGAAATGCTCCCACGTCTGCTATTATTGATAAGTGCAGGAGTATGGACTAAAAATAGGAGACAGAAGTTGAATTCTCGCACTTAGAAGTATTATTATTATTAGTCAGGGGACAAAGCCGGTCTTAAAGGGCCAGTACAGAAAAATAAAGAAAAAATAGAGCAGAATAGAAAGATTTTAAAATACAAGTAGGCCACCATTTCAAATTCAACCACCTGTTCTCTATTTGGACACGCATATAAAATCAAATAAATACTCATAGGTGCACTGATAAGCCATAACAATAAAACCATCTGCTTAATATGTTGTGTGTGAAACCCGGAACTGACTACACACCATGTGGGGTTCTGCTCTTTTGCACATCTGCACCTGCACCACTACTTAAATGATATATTTTGATTTATATTTATGTCTCTTTTATGGAGATTGGAATCATTCTTTCCCTTTACATTTGCCTCCACTTTTTTCCTTTATTCAAATTTACATGACTATTTCTATTTCTATGTGTGTTTTCACATAGAACCTCGTTTTTCAAACACAGCTTCCTAACCGTTAGATTTAGTGCATATCAAAACTGTCTCAAAGACCTGTATTTTGTATTTAGTATAAAAGGTCACGTTTAACCCACTAGGGGGAGCTTTTTTTATGAAACAACTGTTTTTTCTGAATAAACTACACATTTAATGTGAGGAGCTCCAACGCGAGACAAATTGCTCGTGCTCGTCATCCTCATCTCGCGCTGTCAGTCAGTCGGTTCCGGAGTGGAAAGAGTCCGACACTTGTCTGAGTGGGTTTGAAGTCGTCTGTCTGTCAGGAACTCCTGCTCCTCTTTCTCAATTCTTATGTTTGTCTGTCTGCAGAAAGAGGGCGGCCATCTCTCTCCGAGCTGAAGGGCTCCAGCCACAAAGAGGAAGGAGTAGCCTTCCGTCTTTCTCGGTGGCTATTTGTGATCGTCGGCGGAGCGATTAGACGCCCTCGGGGCAGCGCTCGGCGTTCCGGCAGGCACCACGGATCTTACGCTGCGCTGAGGAGCGCTGTCTTGAAGCTTTATCCGAGACAAAAGCGGCCTTGTTAAAGCTCGACACCGGCGCTGGAACCAGCCACACAGGGAGGAAGTGTAAGGGGAGAGGGAGGGGCCACGTCTCAGGCTGAATATAATTACCTAGTTGGAGTGAAGCTGAATATGGTAAGTAGCACTTATCTCTTGTGCGACCTTCCCGGCCCGCTACTACAACCGCCATGGAGACCTAATGGAGGGAGAGCCGGGTAATCATACACTGCTACTATGCTGCAGGGCGCTTCATCTGTAAGCTAGGAAATGTGTTGGAATGCAGCCCAGTCACACGTAATAGTATTGTAACGACGTCAGCTTTGTTGTCTCTTCATCAACAGCATGTCAAACCGTCTCTCTCTCTCTCTCTCTCTCTCTCTCTCTCTCTCTCTCTAAAGATGTGAATTATAACAGCCGGATACGCTGAGTAAGGATTTAGACAAATGGTGCGATGCAGTCTGCTGCCTGGCAGCTGAATGGCTTTATTCAAATGACAGGTTTCGCCTCAGCGCTGGTTCACAGATCCATTTGTGAGTCGGGTTCTGCACAAAAACATCTCTGGCACTGAGAGCTCCCCCGAACCCACCCCCCGGAGAAAACGTACCTAGGCACGCAATAAAGAATGACTGAGAATGTTCACGTTATCGTCACATTCTCACAACGACTAGTCACAACTAGCATCAGGGAATTTATCACTGCCCTTCAGCGCCTAAGGGTCCATTTATGCTAATTTTGAACGCTTTAATGTCCAAACTGTTTGGTTGAGAACATTTTGAGTCAGTATTTATTACTGAAAAATGTGGGCCGCCGGTTTTATTACACGACCCAGTGGCAGCATGCGTATGCTAAAGACTAAGGGGGCGACGTTAGAGCCCTGGGGGACGCCACAGGCCAAAGCAGCCGCCAAGGATAAAACATTAACCGCGACTATTGAGAAATCGCTATTTCATAAGTAAGATATCTTTGGTATATTAAAGCATGTAGGAACTTACTTGGCAGAATTATGTAACTCGATACAACAAAAAAAGGATTGAATAGTTTTCTAAAAGCGTGTTTTACCAGAATGTTGAGCTAATCTTCATTAAAACTGACTATTTTCGAGGAAACACAAAATTTCATCTACAAAATCATTTCAAGTCTGGTTATGTTTTGTAACTGTTTAAAAACACGCTTGACCAAACAATTTGTGATCTGATTGATTGTCTGAGATGTTGAATCAATAAGTCGCCCAAAGTAATCAAATATGCAAAGAAATCATTTTTCGTATAATTTTTATTTTCCTTGGTGAGGACATGAAAGGGTTGAATACAGAAACAGTTTAAACCTTTTGGCAACCTTTGCGCTGCTTTCACTTAGTATATATTTGTGCACATAGTCTCAGAGCTTATGGCTACAAACAAGAAGGATGAAATGGGGAAAATCCTTGAACATCTAGAAATAAAACTCAGAGAGCGCAAACCTCCGATTACGGAAAGATTCAAGCAAATTTCCCCATTAATGTCTGAGTTATTGCCTGCCTCTAAATCTACCGACAACCCCAACAAACTCTCTGAGTATCTCTCAAATACTCTGTAGCCGCTTGTCTCTTTGCGCCTTCCACTTCAGCGTCTCTGTTCAGCCCGCTGAGCCCCCAGCTGGGCGCAGTTTCAAGAGTTTCAACGGAACTCTTGATAATAATATCCTGAAAATAAATAACATTTAGGATATGCTAAAATCTACAAGTGAGTAAAATTGAAGTAAGTGTTGGGCTTCTGAATACTGTCGGTTCTGTCACTGGGTTTTATAAAACATCTGATATAGTAGCTGGTTTTGTGTAAACGAACAATATTCTGTTGCACTGAAGTATACGACTTTACGAATGTGACTTTTCCGTGTTGTTTTAATGATAGCTACTGGGCTAAGTGGGAACATCTGGTTTATTCTATGGAGCAGCTCAACGACCCGTTAACCTCTGATGCCGTGGGTTATCTCACAGATCGTGTGTCAGTGCCGGGGGGCTGAACTGAATCCCTCAGGACCATTTTAACACCTTTCCAGTTTGATGCTAATCAAGATTGCGAGTGTGAAACCTCATCCAGTCCAAAGTTTGGACCATAACAGCCGGGGTTCGGTCTAAAATAAAGAAGCGGTTATATTGCAGTTGATATTCATTCGATTACAGCGTGATTGCAGTGTTTTGTACGGTTTGGACCTTTGAACCAACAACAGGAAGTAACCGGTTTGAGCTGTTTTGAGGAACAAGAAGAAGATAAGCGGTATGTCATTGAAATTAAAAACAAAATTACCTAAATGTGTTTTTTTCTGCAAGGACGAGATAGAAAGCGAGGATACAAGTTACGCCAAAGTGACAACAAATAGGGTGACGAGAGACGCCAACCATCTGCAAGCCAGTCAATCATCAAAAACGCTCGAAAATTGCAAAGCGTGCAAAAGAAGTTAGTCTGAAACCTGAGCAAATCCAAAAGTTTTCCGACGCTAGCTGGCTGTTTGGAGCCAAACCGCATAGAAGCATTCCTGCTTAGTTAAAGATTAACTTTATTGTCATTGGATCCACCGGGCAGGTGCGCAGCAGAACAAAGTCATGTCGCATTTGGCTCAGTAACAAAAATTAAGAAAAGCACGAGAGTGGAAGAACCCGGTTCTACCAGACTAGGAAAGAATGAAGCCAACACGACGCTTCTGCCTCTGGGCAATAAAATACCTGTACTGTAAACTGTGACAGCTGTAGCGTGACAGACTGACGGCAACATGTGTCAAACAGACATTTAAATTCCATATTCAACCGTTCATGTTGTGTGTATGCACTGATAGGCTATGTGTGTGTGTGTTTGTGTGTGTGTGTGTGTGTGCATGAGCGGCGGGGCAGCTGGCAGGTTAATGAGCTCAGTAATGGGCTTGCAGGCTGCCTTTCACCCCTTATTAAACGGAGATTCGTCTGTTTGTCCACACAGCTCAGTGGGCCCCTAAACAGACAATCACAGGTAGTCAAATCCTGACATGCAGCCAACAAAAAGCTCCTCCTGACAACATGCTGACAGAGTGGTCTCCGCTCACGGCCTACAGGAACGACCACACGCCCCAAAAGCTCATTTGTAGTCCTGTCACGAACACAATTAGTCTGTTTGAAAGTATGTATCCGTCTATCCACTGGGGGGCAGTGGAGAGCCGAGACGTGTGAATGGCAGTTATCGTGATGATACCATCTTACATACGTTGAATGATTTTATTAATGCGTTCCATCATGAACCTACAAAAAGAACTCTGTGTCCGTCGTTCAACGCAACATATTCACAAAGCTGAGTATGACGAGTGAGCGCAACATACTGCAGCTGTTACCAACAGAGACATTTACAAATGCAACACAGTACGCCGAGGTTTCAGGAAGGTGGAGAAAACAGACGTCATTGCAAGTTACAAGCTCCCGTATCTACTGTGGGACAAAATGGGTTCGAGCAAAACGGAAACGCTGTGTCCTTCGTTCACCGCAATATAATCACAATGCTGAGTATGAAGGGCGCACGCAACATAGCGCAGCTGAAAATGTGCAAATGCAACACGGTATGCAGAAGTTTCAGGATGTTGAAGGTAACAAAATGGGTTCGATCATCGTACATCCCTAAAAGATGAGCAGGGCCAGGTCCGGCATGTTCCAACTGTGTGGCGACAAGGTCGCCGCTGAACTATAATCTGTTTGGCCCATAAAGACCACCGTATTGAAATTGAATGGAAGCTAATTGTGTCACTCAGGTGCTAACGATTCCTCCAGACCATAATGGCATCTCTTAAGTCGTGGAGATTGGATCAGTAACAAGGATAATTGAGAGATTCCTCTCTATCATTTGCTCAATTCGCCAGTTTGCTGACTGACAGCCGCCCCGACCCCCCCCCCTTCTGAAAGAGGAGCAGCCATTAATCACATTAAGCTACTGTCTGTCCGTTGCCAAGACGAGGATTCTCTGCCAGGTCTGCGCCGGCAATTAAATTATATTAAAGCTCCAAATACCAGGCTTTCTTTTTTGTTTTCTTTTAAGTTGTATTCTCATGTGATCCTCAACGCGACACTGATTACAGACCCAGAATGACTGCTGTGGGCTTTTGTTGATTCCTTTTGTTGTCATTAAAAGCTGCGTTATTGCCTCTGCCGCAGGACGATTTTCATTTCTCCTCTTCCTTTTATGGACTGAAACGCCCGCGGCCCATTTTCAGCTAATGCACCCTCGAGTACCGGAGGCCCTTTGTGTTTCCCCGATCTTTTTTAGGTCGCACAGCCCTCGCGTTCACTCCCCTCCGTCTGTCTGGATGATCTGCTGTCGCAAAGAGAACGGATCCACAATGCACCTCGACCTGGAGAGAGAGAAGATTCTCTTCCCAATCCGCCGCCGCCGCCGCCGCCGCCGCCGCCACCCGTCCGAGGCCGTCAGTTAAGACTTTGGCTCCTCTTGGCCGTTTATGTGACGTTCCGTGATGTAAACTGCCAGCCTTGTGCTGTTAGCTGCTGAAACATGTAAGCGGCATGCGGATGGAGGAGACGAGAATGCTAAACAGACTGCAGTATTAGGTACGCAGCTGGAAGCTGGCAAACCCCTCATTTGTATGGCCGCGATGGGAGCATAAACAAGGGGTGTAATCTCCTCCACTTCAATGATGTAATCGGCTGTAAAACTGATGATGGTCTGCTCCCGATGAGCCGACGGCAGCAGCGGTGCTTCGTCGGTGAGCATTGTTTGTTTTATTTGCTGTCCGGGTGATGGGAAATGTGTTTGAGCGGCGAGGCCACGCGGGGCCACTTAGCCTCGGAGGGAGGGCGGTATCTGGATCTGCATGGGTTTTTGCGATGCATTGAAGTCCATTGATCTCCACTTTGGAGAAATTGTGTAATTGTATCTTCACTTAATCCGTTTCCACTGTTTTCTGACTGTATTCAGGCTTATCTGCACAATCAATGATTTACAGTTGATGGCCTTCATCGTTGTTCATCGCCCAGTGTTAAGGATCATTGCTTTAGATTTATACAACGGTGGTCCACGGCGGCAAACGCATTGAAAAACATCCATTTATAACCATGCGAATGCTGCAAAAGCCAAAAACAATCTGAAAGAAGCCACAACACAACAGAATTGTTCACGGAGGACACTTAAAAGTGATGTAAGTACTGCAAAACTTACATTTAAGAAAATCCTATTATTTGTTCCACATTGTGGAAGCTTTGCCAAAGGAGGAGAGAGGGGGCCCACTAAACATTGGCCCCTGGAAGTGGATTGGATCGGAGCTGGTTGTGGTTGCTGTAAAACAACCAACTTTCCAGCGCCGCAGATTAGATCCCATAATGGGATCATCTTGCACCGTCCCCCTAATAGTTTAAAAATAGTCTACCATCAAGATTTCATTCTTCATCTTTTCCTTCTTCATCGTCTTCCTGCCACCTCAACTCAAAAAACGGAAAAAGGGCGTCTCAATCGCCGGCGTCTGGTTCCTACAAAAACATGGCTCAATGAGACAACCTTAGTTTTACGTACTGCACCTTTAAAGAAAAAAGGAAATCACTCTCCCTCAGGGTCAGAAGTTAATAAGCCTCTCAGTAAGGTTGTCCATATTTAAAATTAGTCGGGCCTTGCCTCACAATCATCACATCTGAGCGAACTACTAAACCAATCTAATGGACTAACATTGATTCAAAGGAATTATGGGTAAAATGACCGCTGTCAAGGGCAGAGCAAAGACCAGGAGGTGGTTAGCTTAGCGTGGAACGATAATTGGAAACAGCTTGTCTGGCACTGTTCAAAGGTACACAGTCTGTGTAAGACTAATTAAATTCTTATATCCTTTGATGTCTCCCTGTTTGCCTTTATGCTAAGCTACGCTAACAGTCTCTTGGCTCCAGCTTCAGCTAACTAATGTGAGATACTTAAATAGCGGCAGCTTCTTTTTTCTTATCATGAAACTGTCCAGCGGATTCGAGGAACCGATTCCATCTGTAGTTTGACCGTAAACAAGCCTCGGCTCTGAAAAGCTAGCCGGCGGCCTGGAGCGACTCACGAAGCCGCGAAGGACGCCTCAGCTGCCCGCAGAGCAGCGGCGGCTCACTTTGACATGCAGTCTTCCTCCTGTCGGCTGCGTTTCCTGAACGCACCTTTCAATTGGCCTCCCCTTCAGCCGGCCGCCTAATGAAAGGCTGCAGCGGGCTGGAGGTGGCGGTGGGCTTCGTACATTCCTATTCCCCTCGTTCCCACACACTGAAAGAAAAACTCGGAGCGCCGTCCTCGCCGCTCGCAGCGGCCCGCATTCATTAACAGGAATGTTTGCTTTCAAAGTGAAAGGCCAGGTGCTTCGTTGGAACGCAGAGCTCTTTCCCTCACGCTGGAGAAAATGAGCATTTTCACTTGAGTCGGAATTTTCTCGGCCGATGACAGATTCTTATAAATAAAAACATTTCAGGGTTTATATTCACTGCAATAGCTGTCAGTTTTAAAGTCGCGGGGTGTAAAATGAATGGAATGCGATATTCATAATTATGTTTTTGTTGGTGTAAAGTATGTTGAAAACGAATCAATTTAAAATGAAGGTTAGCTTGGAAGTAGGCCTTTATTTTTTTAAAGAAGGGGACGGTCATTTTTCCAAGGAGGCTGCCGTGCTTTGCTTCTATGTTTGCACACTAACCTAGACTAGACCAACCGAACACTGATATGACACATTTTTGAGGTTGAATAGCAGAAAAAATGCTCAAGAAACCCTTAGCTCTAAAAAAACAAACAAAAAAAAAAAAACCAGAGAAGAAGAAGATGGAATCCATCCCAGCTGGTTAACTATTTGTGTTGTGAGAACTGACGAATGGAGAATAATCGCTATTATTCAACACAAGACAAACAAAACAACAAGCAGCCTCACCATCAAAAAAGGGAAAACACAAAGACCCAACTCGTGAAACCATTGAGAGAGAAAAGCCACGAGAAAGGGGTTCAGGTTTAACTCTGCTAATGAGAAAATTAAACATCTCTAAATCATTCGAATCACGATACATGAAAAAATAAATGTTTAACATCCTTAACCAATTTTCTGTCCTTACTATCACATTGGTACCATCCTGCAGCTCCATCTCCAGCATCCTTCTACCAGTAGATCCACTATCCCTCCTCTTCACGGGTCAGAACCATCTCAATCTGTCCTCTCTGACTTTGTCTCCAGGACGTCTAACCTGGTCCGTCCCTCTAATGTCTCCTTTCTAATCCTGTCCTTCCTCCTCACTCCCAGAGAACATCTCAACATCTTCAGCTCTGCCTCTTGACTTCTGGTCAGAACCACCGTCTCTAAACCCTCCAGCAGAACTGCTCTCACCTCCATCTTGGTAACCTTTCCCTTCACTCCTACTAAAGCTCTTCTGTCACAGATAACTCCTTACAATTCATCATCCCCCTCCACCCTGCCTGCATGAGTTTCTTCATCTCTTTTCCATAACAGTTGACCCCAAGTTCTTAAACCCCGGCAACTTTTTCCGAAACAAATATTAATATTCCTTATCCCACTTGCGAGCTTTGACCTATAGTTTTACAGAATAAATAACTGAACGCCAGTTCTCTCAATGTCCCTAAAAACCAGTGAAGAAGTAGATGAATGCATTGTTGCCGGGAAAACGGACGGCGGATCCTACTTCATATTTAGCACAAGAAAGGGAAACAAGGAGTAGAACCTTGCCATTGAAGGAAAGCAAAGACCTGGCTCGTGATCGTGAATCCGTTGGGGTCAGGGCAGTGGACCTCGGGAATTCAACTCGGCAGACAATGGAGGGAATCCTCCGTGACGTCATTTCAAAATATACACAGCAACTCCACAAGCTTTGAAAACTGGGTAAGTTTGTACAGCTTCCATAGCATTATATGGTGTGTTTGTGTTTTATGGCAGCAAGATTACACTGATGGTGTTGACCTTTGACCCTACCTACCCTACTATTGCGTCAATTTACCAATAATCGGTTTCGACCGCTGTTAGATCTCAACTAGTTGTTAAGCCGTCAGCCGCTTCAGGGTGTTTGACCCTCCGACTCAGCGGATGGACCCGGAACAGGAGATGACAGACGTGATCCTGACGTTTGATGTATTTCATTGAATTATGTAAGGCGGTCGGAATCCCACCAAACACAGCAGAACCTCTCGCCGCGGAGACGGAATATCAGATCAGTCGCTCCTCTGATGTCAAAGAGAACAAATGGTGTTTTCCCTGCGTATAGATTCATGCAGCTCATGGGATTTTAATGTGAAATCACCTCCTGGTCTGACGGACAGATTCACATTCCTAGCAGAGATGAGATTCTGGGTCCAATGCGGTCCGTCCATTCCCTCGGCAGGACGCCCGTTTAAAGAGACATCGACGTTAGCTAGGATTACATGGGACACTTTTTGTCTATCCGAATTTAACAGTCGTCTGTTTACATGACCTGTGATCTTTATCGACCCGGTGTCTACACACATCCACTCATCTGATCGGAAGCAGATTTCTGACACGAGATGAAGATAAGGCGGCGATAACGCTACGATGAGCTGGGCGCCGACCGCCAACAAGCGCCCTGAAGTAGAATACGACAAAGAGTCTGGTTACAGCTTAAGTACTTCACCATACTACAATAACGATTATTTATACACACGTCTGCGTGTGTGTAGATCTTTTTATTTTAGTGAATAATACATTTTATGTCATTTGTGAATCTTTCAGTGAACGCTTACACAGATATTTTATGTAATAAAAATATTTTCTCCTCTTCTTCTTGGACCTTTTTGGAATCAAAGTCTGGATGTGGAAACTTAAATCAGAATGGGAATTGATAAAAAAAAAAAAAAAGATCGGCCCGGTTGTAAAGCTTTAATGGACACCACTGAAAGCTGAGGAAATAGCCCGGAGATTGGGTTTTCTTCGCCTTTGAAGAGCTGAGATGACAACTCGACCCAACACTCCTGAGTACGACGTGCAGGAGAGACGGAGAAAACGGTCCAGAGAAAACGTTCCCTCTCTAAATCGCGCATCCGACAACAATACAAGCATATCCTGTCAAATTTTGAAAAAGAAAAAAAAAGAGGAAATGAAGGCAGCAGAAACGACTCCAGTCGCCGGCGGCATCTTTCAGAGGGTACCACTGAAATGTCAGTTCCGAGCGCCCCCGGAGCTCCCAGAGCGACGAGGAGCCTCTGCCTCAGCGGTGAGAAGCTTCATTCGCTCAATCAGAGGGGCCGCCGAAAGTCATCGTCACGCCGCCTTCAAGAAGAGGCTGGCATTAATTGGCGACACGGAACATTCCACTCTGGTCTGAGAGAGCCGGCATGCGGAAGTCCTCCTGGTGCTAAAAGCAGAGCAATTTCCTGACAATTCCTGGCCTCGACCGGCAAGAAGGCTGCAATATTTATCAGAGGAAGTAGAGGCGGCTGCGAGACGGTAACTTCCCGGCGGGGAGGGGATTCTGGAGGAGGTGCAGCGAGGATAAAAGGAGAATGCCCTCTGCTGTAATAATCTCCAGCAGCCGAAGCTGAAACCGTAGCGGGTCGAGTTCCTGGCGATACGGCGTAAGAACCGAGAAAAAGTGACAAAGAATGAACAAATATAAAATATAAGCACGCAAGGTTTGGAATCAGTCTGTAATCAGCATCTCTAACGGGTTTCCTTCGCTCTCGCTGCTCTGCTTGCCCGGAGGTCCGTTTTCCTCCCACCCGAATTCCCAGGCAAACCACATTAAAAGAAAAAAAAAATGCCAGAGAATTAGTTCAGAGTGGTTTTGTAACATCCCCTACAGCTACAAGTCAGCGCGGGGTCAGCGCCGCTGAATGACAGCTGGCGTGATGATGAGGAGCAGAATCGTGTCTTTGTTCGGAGAGCACTTAGCGAGCATCGACGCTGAACTTGAGCTCAACAACTAAAGGTTAATCTGTCGGCAGATCCTCTGTGTTGACGCGATAACTCAAAGACTATTGCATGGATCGTTGTCAAACTTTATACACACGTAGACTTTAGTGCGAGGAAGAACTGGATGGTTTTTGGGAAAGGTTGGTTGTTGTTTGGAAACTGTATTGCCAAAATATTATGGGTCATAAATTTTCAAGCGTTTGTCCGAGGAACTCTATTTTCCACATATTTGTGTTTTACTTTAATGGTTTATATTTTACTTTCAAAACGGTTTTATAGACATAACACTATAACAAGAATTCAGTACATATATATTATCATATCATATTTTATTCTAAAAGTTCATATTTTATTTTTACGGAAAAACACTGTTTTCAACGTACATCAGAAACGATGACTTGAATCATTTTCAAACTTTATACCGACATAGAACTTATTACAAGGAAGAACTGGAGTGATTTAGGTAAATGTTGATTGCATATTTCTGACACTAGGGCGAGCTTTATCGGCAAAAATTTTTGTGCCATAATTTCTCGGACATTGATCGGATTAAGTCCAAATTTGTCAATTTTTTGTTCCCGAAATCTCGTTGGAGATGACTTTTAATTTGATGGGTTCGATAACTCCGATCGCTTTTGACAACAAAAGTGATTTACTGGCCGCTCATTGGGGCCAAAACTAGAACTCAAGTTCAGTCAAGTCAAACTTTATTTATAAAGCACGTTTAAAACTACCAAAACGGTCCAACCAATCAAGTGCTGAACAGATAGGAATATCCAAAATAAAAGCACGACCTACCAGAATAAAAGACAAATAAAAATAAGCTGGGTCTAAAGGCCAAAATGTTAGTGTTTTATTGATTACATCTTCCTGCTCTTACCAGTGTTGAGTCCAAATGATTTTAAACTGTTCCATCCGGTGTCCACTGATCAGCCATTACATTACAACTACCCGCAGGTGAAGTCAGAATAACTTGATTATTTCCTTATAATATATATTGGAGGGATATAATGGGCAGCGGCTGAATAATTTGCCGTTGGACGGTGAAGGTCTGACAGATTTGGGAAAGACCAAATTCTGACGCCACAACTGGGTCAGACCGTCTTCAGAACCGCAGATGTTGTTGTGTGATCCCCCCGTCTGAGGCTTCAAATGTCGTGTTGTTCTTGTGCCTCACGCTGCCTCCAAAGATTTCTCCATCAGCCTTATTTTATATTCAAGGAAACTGAAATGTGACTTAAATCAAGCTTTACTTTTCCATTCGCCGCTCCTCCAGTTTCCTGGACTGTCTGTCAACCACCTGTCAGCATCCGCCTTCACACGGAAACTCGGAGATTCAGCCAGTTATTACAGAAAAGGAAGAATATGC
Organism: Lophius americanus; assembly: GCA_037951165.1. NCBI lineage: Eukaryota > Metazoa > Chordata > Actinopteri > Lophiiformes > Lophiidae > Lophius > Lophius americanus. The sequence goes on from JBBDHG010000294.1 coordinate 101,438, forward strand.
TAATTGATCCATGGTTCGCTTGCATCCCGGACCACCGGGGGGGGGGGGGGGGGGGGGGGGGGGGGGGGGTCCAGGATTCCATTGCTACAAAAAACCACGACCCCAAACTAAATCTATTGTAAAACAAAAACAAATATGTCATTTCTGCCTACTTAAGAAAAGTCAATTTCTTGGAGGCTTCCAGTTTCCAGTGCGTGGGCGGGACATTGGACCAGAACCGTAATGCTTCTTTAAGACTGGACTGAATTGGCACTGTGAAGGTTCTTTTATTTTTTTTAAATTTGCTTCTGTCATAAAATAAATATGTTCCCTTCTGTGAAGCTCAGAGATGAAACTCTGGGAACGAGACAACAAACATATTTCCGAGTGGAAAGTGACTTTTGACAAACCTACTTTGACTGCCGTGATGGGAGATTTGTCCCCGCTCTGGACAGGAAGTCCTGTCCTGTTTGGTCAAACGAGCAAAGACACGCTCAGAGTAAAGGCGCCGGAGAAAAATATTGTCGGTGTCTAAGCTCATAATTGCGTTACGTAAAAAAAAATACTGCTATGGTTCCTATTTCCACTTGCGCTGCAGTCAAATACCAGACATCTTCTGATGTTTCCTGCCTTTGTTACCGACAGGACAAAGAGCTGATCATGGAAAACCGTGCTTTGCAGATCACTTGTTTTTTTTTAAACCCTCTGTAAACTCTGTTCCGTTTCCGCCGCCGCTCGAAATCTCCAACTCCACTCTGTGACCACCGGCTTTCCTCGCACTCCAGTCCAGTCCCAGCTAATTTAATCTGTGTAGGGTGCAGACCCTCGGCCCCCCGGCATCTCGCCCCGTGCCATTAAATAGAGGAGCGAGCATCTTGTTGATCTGCCTAATGTCAGCGTCCACTAGCTCGTTGCTAATTCCCTGTCATTAGTGCATATTGATGGCGTGCAGCTCGGGCAGAGCTCCATCCAAGACCGGCAGCCGGGGATCAGAGCGGAGGAAATGAAGAGGGATTGATGGTCACTTCCTGCATCGCTCACGCCGCTCCCGAGGCGGCTGACAGCGGCTTCCTGTGGCTTTCCGTCAGCCGCCGGGAGGGAGGGAGGGACAAACAGACAGAAAAGCGAGGGGGGGAGAGAGAGAGAGAAGGGAAGGGTTGTTGCTGGGTTTGCACGCAGCGTTGAACAGTTTTGGTAGCGGCCCAAACTCATTTCGGGTTCAGCCAAAGGAGGCAGGGGGGGAAATTAATCACCTGAAAAACTGATAACAGCCGGGGGAATTACAGCCGTGACTCACGCCGTGTATTTAGATGACTAAGAGATAAACAAGGGGAAAATTTGTGTTAAAGGAAATGCGGCGCTGACGTCGATACGCCTCTGCGGAAGGTGAAAGCGAAATTAAAAGATCACAGATGTCTCGGAAATGCAGAAATTGGACAAACTGATTTAGAGATCCGCGCCTTTGGGGCCCCTAGAAACCGTGTGTGGCGGTTTAAAGGGGGAGATGCTGGATTATTCGCAGTTGCTCCTGGTTCTGACGACAAATCTGTGGCCTGATTTTAACACCATCTGGTCACTGCTGAGAGATTCCCCGCATCAGGCCCAAATATGGACTAAATGATCAAAGAATTGGGTCTTGAAGTTTAAGGCATAATCAACCGACGGTGAGGTCATCTGGGAAGATCCACGACGCCAATCTGAGATATTTGGCTACTGGACCCAAAGATGTTAAGAAGAACAATGTGGCAAAGAGACCCCTCAAGTTCTCCTTGAAGGACAGACGGCTTCCTTTTTATGACTTACCGGAACCGGTCCACAATGGGGTTTTTTCCCCCTCCGCCGAGGAAGGAGGTTCAATCTTCACCTGCGTTTGTTTTTCTGTGTGTGTGTTTTGTTTTTGGAGGTGATTCAATTTCGGTGACGTCACCCACCGAGGCACAAACGTACCCAGAGTTTATGATTGACAGCTTCAAAATCCACCGACAACTCCAACAAACGCCCTGAGTATCTGTCAAATACTCTGTAGCCGCTCGTCTCCTGCACATTCCACTTCAGCATCTCTGTTCAGCCTACTTTGAGATTTGATCCAAACATAAAGTGCGTTATAAATTAAATATATTATTATTATTATAATTACCGAGCCTCCAGCTGGGCTCCGTTTCAAGAGTTTCAACTGAACTCGAGCTCCACCCCCAAAGAGAAGATCAAAGGAACCAAAGGAACTCTTAAAACTGATGTTCCAGCTCCAGCCCCAAACAAAACATCAAAGGAAACAAATGAACTCTTCAAACAGAGCCCCCTCGGCTCCACCCCCCTAAATAAACACCAGAGGAATATATGGATCTCTTGAAACGGAACCCCAAGCTCCACCCCAAAAAAGGAACATCATAGGAATCAAAGGAACTCTTGAGACTGAGCTCCCAGGTCCATCCCCAAAGAAACATCAAAGGCAAATAATGACTATAATAATGTAATTACTTAAGGACAGACACTGTTTACCCTAAATGCCCCCAGATTTAGTCCAAATTTGATTGAGATCTATCTTATAAATATCACATTTTACTCTAACAGGACAACTTTTACTCACTATGATGGGATTACTATTATGAAAAAACACTGATTTCTGGTTTAATGCGAGAAGTTCAATCAGGAGATCGGGGCTTTAAGGGAACATATCCTCGCTGATGGGGATCCCCCGGTCCTTAGAAGGAAAACATTCTGTTCAAAATGTTGTAGGTGTGAGAATGTACTTTATAATACACATGATAATAAAGAGAATACATAATTATTATTGTTATTGATAATATTATTCGGGTTAGGGGTTAATGCCAAACTCAACATAGTTAAACGATATTCAGTATCATAGCCGCATAATTTCGCATAATTTCCTGGATACGATCACCTCCTAGCGATGCCGCGAGGAACACCTGGTGTTGTTCGACACCGCTCGGCAGTTATTCCTCTTTTTTGGAATATTATGTGAGACTTTTTACTGAAAACGCCCGAATAAATAAGAACACTTTTCCCTCCACCCTTTTCTCAATGCAGCTTTTGTTTGTCTGAAAGATGTGACATTATTGCTGTGTTAAATCTCTGGCCCATATGTTGTGTATTGCACTAAACCATATAGCGATTTATTGCCTTTTATTCTCCGGCAAATTCCGTCCAAACAGGGAAACTTTGACAGCATCTGTTATCTAATCACACAAAGCACTTGGTTGGGATTTATTGCTTTAAACTCATCAAGCAGACAGATGGACCAACGCCTCATAAAAACCTCTCGGCACATAAATTCTGCTGCTCCTGACGAACTGAACTGTTTGTAGATGAATAATTGACTGTTGAGTCAGAAAGATTCTAGAGGGAACACCGGACTGAGCTCCTGATTTATACTCAAACACTTAAATATAACTGGAATTATGCTGGCGTCACCGGTCTCGTTGGGTTTTCCTGGACTGCAGTGGTTAGAACTTACCAAAGCGGTCAAAGGAAGCAGTGAACTGGCAGCGCGGTCATGGGGCGTATAAAGCGTGTTGATGCACGTGACGAAGAGAGAGCTCCCAGGAGAGCTACTTCAGAAAAAATTGCTGGAAGAAACCATAGATGTTGTTTTACACAACGTGAGGTAGGTGGTCCTAATGATATGGCTGATCCAAACACAAACAAACAGAAGAGGTTTCAGCGCAGTGTGACATATTTGCAGATTTGAGAACAGTATTGAATTAAAAACACGAGGAAAGTCTTCTTCAATCAAACCCCAGCTGGTAATTTGCCGGGCTAGAACTTATGACATCACAGAAATGGTCAAATTCAGAATCCGGACTCCGGTCCTCTGAGACTACTTCAAGATTTATACATCCTCTAGTTCCCTGACATTCAGCCACAGCGTTCTATAAAAACAAATACTTGTCCTTGTGGTACCCAAACCACACGTCTGGTCCATTATTCATACCGTATTATAAAAGTAGCGGCCCCGAAGGTTGTTCAACAAGTTATAATCTTTTCCTCCAACTGTGTGAAGGAACATTTTCCAACCACACATCCCTGGTGAGGTTTAGGTAAGAAAGTGCTTCAGTGGAGATCAGGGTTTCAATAAAAACACACCAACAGATTCACATTACTGCAAACTATTTCTCGTACAGACCGGTACAATTCAACCGACGCGATGAATAACGACGTATTTTGATGAAAGTGAGAAAAACATCCCATCGGCAAATATTCCCCTTGACCATGTACAAGAAATAGTAGTTAATTAGCATTAATAAAGAAATATAATGTGAACGGTAAAACGGACAGGTTGCATAAAACGATCTTATTTCCGAAGAAATTACAGTTAGCTATTGCTAAATGGTTACATTTGGAGAATAAATGTTTCATACTAGTAAATCATTATAACGTTTTATTCTGTCTTTTGAACTTTCGAGACTTCGCTGCAAAGTTCAGTGTTAGCTGCTAGCAAACTCCTTGACCTATTTTTTGTATCAGGTGTTTAATCCAACCCGTCACGGTTCGTCATCGTCTCGTACATCAAAGTATTTCCACGCTGATGTCGCTCTTCCTCGGCCCACTCAACTAAACCCAGTGAGTTAATTGTCCTTCAGTGGTGTCGTTTATTGTTTCTGTAAAGCAATACTGTTGCTATAAAGTTGTATAATTAAAAGAAAATAGAAAAAAAGACGGTCCGAAACCCAGAACTCTTCTACCGCACTACACACCATGTGTGTATCTGATAATCATTTAGAGCTACACACCATGTGTGTATCTGATAATCATTTAGAGCTACACACCATGTGTGTATCTGATAATCATCAACTGTGTACACACCATGTGTGTAGCTCTAATTGTACTACTGCACATCTGCACCTGGACAACTATTGAACATCTTTACCTGGACAACTATTGCACATCTGCACCTTGACAACTATTGTACATCTGCACCTTGACAACTATTGCACATCTGCACCTTGACAACTATTGTACATCTGCACCTGGACAACTATTGCACATCTGCACCTTGACAACTATTGAACATCTTTACCTGGACAACTATTGCACATCTTTACCTGGACAACTATTGCACATCTTTACCTGGACAACTATTGCACATCTGCACCTTGACAACTATTGCACATCTTTACCTGGACAACTATTGCACATCTTTACCTGGACAACTACTGCACATCTGCACCTTGACAACTATTGCACATCTTTACCTGGACAACTATTGCACATCTGCACCTGGACAACTACTGCACATCTGCACCTTGACAACTATTGCACATCTTTACCTGGACAACTATTGAACATCTTTACCTGGACAACTATTGCACATCTTTACCTGGACAACTATTGCACATCTTTACCTGGACAACTACTGCACATCTGCACCTTGACAACTATTGCACATCTTTACCTGGACAACTATTGAACATCTTTACCTGGACAACTATTGCACATCTTTACCTGGACAACTATTGCACATCTTTACCTGGACAACTACTGCACATCTGCACCTTGACAACTATTGCACATCTCTAAGTGGACTATTTTAATTCATATTTATATATGCCATTGGAGATCTGACTCTTTCCTTTTTCTTTATCTATCTGTCTGTCTGTCTGTCTGTCTGTCTATCTATCTATCTATCTATCTGTCTATCTATCTATCTATCTATCTATCTGTTGCATGTGATAGTGTTGCTGTAAAGTGGTATAATTGCTGTAAAGTGGTATAATTGCTGTAAAGTGGTATAATTGCTGTAAAGTGGTGTCGTTGCTGTAAAGTCATGTTGTGCAGTTTGTTGTGTGGTTTCATTGCTGCAGATTGGTATCTTTTCAGGAAATTGCCGTCCTTGTGGCAACATGATAATTGCCGATGCACTGCGGTGTTGCTGCGAGGCGAAATCAGCGTCGTAAACTGGTATCGTTCCTGTGAAGTGGTGTCATAATTATTAAGTGTTTTATGTGTCGGAAATTGATATCATTGCTGTGAAGCGGCGTCCTTGAAATAAAGTGGCATCATCGCCATAAAACCATATCGCCGCTGTAAAGTATTGTCTTTAATACAAAGTGGTATCATTGCTCTGAAGTTGTGCGATTGCGTAGAAGTCATTTTAAGAGCGTTGACACGAGTTGATGAGCCCGGTATCAGAACCAATCTGAAACTGGTATCAGATCGGATGCATCACTGTCGGCAGTAGATTTTATTTTGGACTTCTAAAGTTCTACCTAAAGCCATCACAAAAAAAAAAATGTTGGTTATCGGGTACGATTATGGGATGCATTTAATTCTATTGTAAAGGATGCTTGCTGCTTCCCTCGCCATTGCGTGACGCCACTTGAAACGTGAAGGACGTGGTCGTTGAATCTTTGTCCAGCGGCGTGTTCTCACGGCGCTCTCTTTAAGTGGTTTCGACGGTGAGACTAATGAGGTCCGACTCGGCCCTCTCTGGCAGGTTGCCTTAAGAACATTTACAGTGAGGGACGCGTTGATGCGATCTCACCTGCTTCAGCTCCTTATCACCTCCATCCGGCAGAGAATCATCACGTCTGACTGTTTCCTGTCGGGGCCACTGATTATTCGCAGGGAGTTTAAAGAACTGTCTTTCTTCGTCACATGTGACGTGATGGTAGAACCCCCCGCGACTTGAAATAACTGGATCCCTCCAGCCGGCGTGTGACGTGTCCAGAACCCTCGCCACAGGTTGACGTATGCTAAAGCTCGCTCTCGGAGATGTTTTTCCTCCCTGTGCTCCATATTTGATGCCGCCGCATTAAATTTTTAACGGCAGTGGTGATTGCTTACATTGGCGGAGGCGCTCATCTCTTTAGCCAAAGATGCATCGCCCCGGATATCATGTCCCTCTGAGTGAATAAGATATGATGTTCCATTGGATATGGAGAAAGTGGGATGAAGTCGTGGTTTAACAGAATATCATTTAAAAATAAGGAGTTATTACGAAATCATCAACGCCGCCGCGTTCGCCGCTACAGATGCTTCGTGTTAGCGCGATAACTCAAACAGTATTTCGTGGATCGTTTTCAAATTTTGCGCCCGGACAGATCTTAGCACGAGGAAGAGCTGGAGTGATTTGAGGAAAGATCCGGTGAATATTTCAGACACTAGGGGGAGCTTTATCTCCAAACTTTCTGGGGCCATAATCTTTCAACCGTTTTAATTCAAATTCAAGATCCAAAATTCAGGTTTATTGTCATGGACCCGGTTCACACCATGCGATAAAATGTTCCCCATGTCTCCCTTCACACGGACAATAATCAAGACATAAAGGTAACAACAGAAGATAGAAATAGCGGTAACAGGGAAGGAAATAAATTCAAACCTAAGTTTCAAAGGAACCTGAGTTTGAAAAAAAAAACAAAGAATTAGCTTGTTCTTAAGAGAATGTTCAGGGAATATGAAACGAGTCAAGAAGATCTATCCTGCATGTATAATATATATACTACAAATATCATATATTACCTTAATAGTTCATATTTTACTCACTTGGGGGAGGAGATTGGTCTCATATTTACAACATTTCACTCGAATAGTTCACATTTAACTACCTAGCCGGAGCTTTTACAATCATAAAGGTGGAAAATTAATTTGAAGTGGTCAATCGGGGGGGATTGCTTGTACAACGCAGAGGATTTGGGACTTTTCCATCTGGCCAAAATCATTCGTACCTCCTCAAAAGTCGCTCTGAACGTTACGCTTGCCCATTTTTCCCGTTTCCAATACCACACCTTCACCCACAGTCTTCCCGTGTAAAGATAATATAACGTCTAATCTTCCAGTCACGAGATTGTTCGATGCCTTTGACCCAGCTCCTGTGAGGCGCCTGACGAGCAAATTGAGTCTCTGGGTCTTGGTTCAAGGAACCGGTCAACTGCAGGAGTAGTCTGGGGATAGAACTGCTGACCTTACAATTGGTGGACCTCCAGATCCACAATATAATCCAAATAATGTATCCTGAAACGATATGACTCATTTTGACTTCACTTGTCGGTGGTTATAATGTAACGGCTGATTGGTGTATATCAGACTCTTGGACCATAATGAAACGCCCCCGTCTTCAGGCAGATATATAAAACTCATCTCCTGCTGCATGCTTTCCACGGTCCGATCGATGCGGCTGCGGCGCCTGCAGCCATTAACGGCTTTGGAAAAGGCAAAGCAAGCAATCTGGCAAAAGCAACAAGGCGGCAAAGGCGGGGTCGAGAGGTCATTGTCATTTTTACGAACGACAGCTGGGGGAGCTCAGCTGGACTCAGGCCTGTATGCTGTGGTGTTACCAGCCTCAGCCCGGTCCATCTCATTGTATCTGCTGAGCCCCAGACAAGCCAGGCATTAGGAAGAGCCCACTGTGACTCACCCCCAGTCAGAGCCTGTAAAGGTTTTATTATCCCGGCCCAGTCTGCTCAGAGACAAGATCAGAGCCGCCACAGCAGGAGTCCCCAGGGACAGCTCCTCACCCCCTCCTCGCCACCTTCCGCTCTGCCAATCACAGCCATGATAAACGACTTCTCACCTTACAGCCAACAGCTGTCTCCTTTTTTTTTTTTTAAACCCGCTTCTTCCTCCTCTAGAACGGATGTCTTGAAAAAGATAGACGGTTCTGTGAAAAACTGTGAGATCCTCTACGAGTTTCGAACTTCTGCTTTTGTGTGGAAGCAACGCCAAAATTGTGTCGGAGCTTCAAACAAACTTTAACGTGAGACAATCTGAGTCTCAAAACGTCAAAAGTTTCTAATTATAGTTGAATCTATTCAACCGGGGAACATTTAGTTCCCTGTATTTGAGACATCCCTGAGGGAGTAGCTCCTGTGAAGTGCCCGGGGAGTATTTTGGGTTCAGGATCTTGCTCAACGGCCCTACGCAAAGTAGACTAGCTGGGACTTGAACTGGCTACCTTCCGATCCTCTCTCTGATTGGGAGCCGGCCGCCCGAGAAAAACTATTTGACTTCCATCTGATACTATTCAGAAAGGTTCCTGCTCCCAAAAAAAAAACGACCAAGACTTCATCAATATCTGGTCCAACCCAGACCTGCTCACCAACAGCCCTATTCAAGTACATCACCTCAGTAGAGCATCTCAAGACGCAGGAAGTCGGTTCACTGGACTCCCCAGTAGCCCACTATGCCCAAATCAAAAGACGTTCCAAAAGGTAGTTGAAATCCAGTATGGAGAGGGTTCAAAACCATTTCCAAGTTTTGCATTATCTACAAATGGAGACATTAGGAACAATTGTGAACCTTCACAAAAGGGTGGACCCCCTTCCAAAATTCCAGTATATATAGAGAAGACCCCAGCCTTCCTCATCTCCATAAAGATCAGAGATCACGGCTCCACTAGTCAAAAGACACTGGACGAAAATGGCATCATGGGAGATTAGTTTCCTGTTCCATCTGGTGGAATCCAAACATTCCACTAGAAGACCATTAGACCTGTGGTCCAAATGTTGTGCAGATGCTTTGCTGCTTCAGAGCCGGTCCTTGCGTGGAAGTAAAGCTGAATTCTAATGCGCACCACAACAATCTGAAGGAGAATGTCAGGTCATCGCTCTGCTCAACGATCCCAAACAGAAGAACAAGTCCCGCTCGGAGTGTCTGCATCCTAGTTAAAGTCCGGACCTGACGCCCATGGAGAAGCTGTGGTGGGCCGTGAGAAGAACCTTTCATCCTCACAAACACTCCAACGTGGCTGAACTGAAGCAGTTCTGTAAAGAAGAGTGGGCCAAAATTCAGACAAAATAACCAGAGACAGACCTCCAGTAATCCAAAGGGTTGCTGCTGAAGAAAGAACCAGGCATTAGGTTCTGAGAGGGGAATACTTTCCTACTGGTTGGGTTTGTATTAGATAACCCAAAGCTCAGGTTATGGAATGAACTAGTCAAAGTCCAACGAAAGCAAGCTGAGATTCTGTGGGCCTCCGATTTGGCTGCACCGAAGCGGTTCTGCAAAGAGAACCCATTTATCTCTCGAGGGTTTTCTGCTTTTTTTTCTCCCTTCCTTCTCCTTTCAAAACCTTGATTTTATTGCCAACGTGACTCATAGGCTTCCAAACAAGAGAACGACCGACACCACACCACCTACAGGTTCTGACTCAGAGTGAGAGAAAGATATTTTAGGATTCTCTTTTTTATAATCCCCTCTGCGAGGGAGCACTCTCAGGCAGTGAGTGACAGAAACAAGTACTTTTTAGGGGATTTGGTTTTTACAGTCAGAGCTACCCCCAGGGATTAAGCTGTCCACATTCCAGCCGTGTCACATCTGCTAGCTGAGGCCATCTACTGGACCGCTTCCAAACATTCTTGTAATGGTATGAATGGTATGAATCACCAAAATGCCCCCAACACATTCAATGATTAAATGTTGTAGTAGGTGTAATGGTTAGCATCGTCGCCTCGCAGCAGGACGGCGTCAATCTGCTCAAGGGCTACTAATAATCGGGTTCTGGGTTCAAATCCTCTGTGGACCGGGTTTGCATGTTCCCCCCGTGTCTTTGTGGGGGGTTTTTTTGGCTTTCTCCCACAGTCCCAATGTATGCAATGTGTGTGAAACGGAGGGGGTTGTAACGGTGAACGGGAGTATGGGTGGTTGGTGGTCTTCATGCGTCGGCCCTGAAATGACCTGAAGAAGAAGTTTGATCCCTAAACTGGATTAACAGGAACAATCTGAACAGGGTTCTTAAATTCAAACCCAAAGCTTGACCTGAAAGCTAAATCAGGTGTTGATGAAGAAGACAAACTTTTGAAATGGTATGAATGGTATGAAGGGGTATATCCCTGAAAAGTCCCCAACCCCTAGCGTTGTACAAGCAGCCCCCTCGATTGAACTCCTCAAATAAAATGTGACGCTATATCCACAGTGTTTTTTCTAAATAAATGAAAAAGCTTTGAGAAGTGAGTAAAATATGAACTACTAGAGTAAAGTATGATGCATACAAAAAAGATCGACTGGAGTCGATTCATATGAACTTATTTTGGACTAAATTGGACCAACGTTTCAGAAGTCATGTCCAAAAAAGTGTATATATATATATATATATATATATATATATATATATATATATATATATAAAAGATAGATGTCATATAGTTGATTCTTATGTGCCGTATTTCAACTAAATCGGAGCAACGGTTGAGAAAATATAACCCGAAAATCTTTGTCAGAATTACACAACTGACCGTTTCCAAAATCACTCCAGTTCTTGCTCACACTAAGATTTATAAAGCTGTAAAATTGAATAATGATCCATGAAATAGATTTTGAGTTATCGCGTTAACACGAAGGATCTGGGGGGGGGGGCGGATGCCGCGACTACGATTCCGTTATATTCCTGACTTTTCTGGGATATTACGACACTGGAACAAACAAATACAAACAAATACAAACAGAACAGTCCAATGAGCAGCTTAAGCTTCGCTTTATTCTCACGTGGATGAAGACAGGAACAAAACAGAGGAAGTAATAAAGCAGAAGGAATGACAGAGCGTAGGCCGCAGGACGTTTAAAGCAAATTTAACACAATTTAAACAGAAAAAAAAACAGTAATATGCAAAAACACAGACCACAAACCTTGAAACCTGCACAAATAAAACCAAGAAGCGACACTGATGAAATCACAAGTACTGCTTTCAGCTCTGAGCGAGGTGTGTGAGTGACGGGAGGTTAGAAGTAGAAGGTTAATGATTAATATCCACGGGATCATTTATTACATAAAGTCAGCTGTTGCTGATAACTGAGAACCGAGAACCGGCCCAATGTGGTCCCTGCAGGACAAAGGTATCTGCGAAACCCCGGAGTGGACTTTTCTATGCTTCGGTGCGGGGAATCTGGAACGCAGCAGCGTTGCACATCAGCATCAATCACCCCGATCGCACTCCTGAGCCTCGTTCGGTCCGATCAATGACTCATGATGAATTGTGCCGCGTTCAACTGATCCAACAGATCTGATCGCAACCCGGATCGAAGCAGGAAGGGCCCACACTCGGTTCTGATAGCAGGGAGGATGGGAAGTGCCCCTACTTCCTGTTTGGCTGAGTGCCCACCTTTGTGGGTAGAGAGATAGAAAAACGGCAAATACAAAGATGACTCAGTTACTCAGGTCCGAAAGAAATCAGGCCTTCGCTGTGGTCCCCGACAGCAAGGTCATACGCCGGAAAAGTCCCCAATTCCCTGCGTTGTACAAGTAATCCACCTGATTAAGGTCCTCAAATCAAATTTGAGGTTATGTCTAAAATAGTTTTTAGTGAAACAATCTACTTGAAGTGAGTAAAAGATGAACAATTAGATTCAAATGTGGGTAAATTATGATATAATGATATAATAATTTTGATAAATTGAAAGAAATGACGTTTCTCCCCAAAACAGATGATAAGAAAAAAAAAGAAAAAAAACAGTGATAAATGAAATTACGGCCTTAAAACTTTTGGAAATGAAGCTCCCCCTAGTGTCAGAAATACACATACCGTCTTTCCCAAAATCAATCCAGTTCTTCCTTGTACTAAAGTCTATGGGGCTATAAAATGTGACAATGATGATACAACTGACTTTTTCGCGAAATCTTTCCCAAAATGCATCCAGTTCTTCCTCACACTTAGATCTAAGTGGGTGAAAATAATAAAAATAATGATAATTATAATATTGTATATATATACACCATTAAGGCATATACTAAAAAAACTTCCTTGTTCGCCTTGACCTTTTTTGAACCAATTACACGCCGCTTTCGAGAAGCCGAATCAAGAATGAATGAATGAATGAATGAATGAATGAATGCAACATTTCAACGGCACTTCCTGCTTTCATAACGATGCACAACTCATAAATATTCAATTTACAACCTTCTAAAACTGATGGTTCAAAGCTCTCAGCTCCAAATCCGGAACCACATGATCCATAATCTTATTTATTAGAATTTTTGGTCATATTGAATCGACTCCGGTACTTTTTTTGCAGATTCCTCATGAACTAATCGTTTTTTTTCTGTGTTGCATGTACTTTTTTTTTCTTTCTGTACTGCGGTCCTGATGTATTCACTGACCCGTGACCAACCGCCTCCATATTAATTGCTATAATCACACATGCTGGGTGTCTTTGCCCCGGATGACACGGTGTTCCTCAGGGAGCATGAATGGGGTCACGTAGGTCAGTGTCTCAGTGAAGGTTCTTCACCCCCTCCTCTTCCTCTCCAGTTATATGCTCGGCCTCTGGGCCAACCGGGTCCTCCTCTAACACCGGCATCACAAATCCTGCCGGCCTCCTTTCACTCCTTCACCCACTTTGCCTCAATAATGCTCTCTACAGCTTCAATTAACACGCCGCCCGACCTCCAAGCCCTCCTGCGCCACCCCCCCCCCTCCTAGGAAATGACCTGGATTGTTCTGGGCTTCCTCGGCGCTGAAGAGTTCCTCTTAGCGGGATGGAATGAGAATGGCTCCATTCCAGGATGTGCCACGCACAATAAAGCCCGGCGCTGCTCCACATTATTATTATTATCTGAGGGAGCCTCTTCGGAATGCAGTAATTGAGAGGCGGGCTGCAGCGGAAGATGTTGCGATTGTGCATTTTCCTGTAGTGCATGCTCCGTTCTGACAAAAGTATGGACCCGCTGGCAAAGAGCAAAAGCCGCCAAGCGGATTTGTTTTTCAGCGTCTTTGCGTGGATGGGAGATATTTCCAAACGCCGTACGATGAAAGCTGGCGACCATCTTTCTGTTGAACATCCCAATCTACAGCCTGAAAAGAAGGAATGTGTTCGCTGGTGACCCAAAATCATGTTCAGTGGGATTGAGTCGAAAACTTTAAATGAAATAAAACTTTAAGTTAAAAACTTCTTTTTCGGTGTTTTTAAGCGTCTTAAAACCCCACAGGTATGAAATAATGTCTGTGATGTTTATATTTTAGGGGTATTGAAGGTGAATTAATGAAAAAGAGAAGATTTCACTATTTTTTTAAAGGTTTCCAATCATACACTGTAAAAAAATATATATAAAATTTGATGATATTAAGACATTTCGACTTCTTAAAGGAGTATTGAGTCTAACTTATGAATTTAAGTTGTGAAATACTTTATTTTATTAACAGTTGAAGAGATGTCATCAAAAATTCTCTTTTTACAGTGTAGTTGCAATCATTTCTTCAACTTCAACAACAATTATTATTATAAAAACAGAATTATATACTGTATATACAAATATATGTATAGATATATATTTAATATGAATATATATACCGTACACTTTATATATATATCTTTTTATATGAACACATATATAAATATCTAACATGAGTAAATATATATATATATATATATATATATATATATATATATATATATATATATATTAAACATGAATATACATAATATATTCATATTGACTCAATTAGAATATTTATTTTCAACTTTTTAAGATTTTCGACTCAATAATTCTTCATTTAATTGTGCGCCACCCGTCAAATCTATTTTCTTCCTAGTTTAATATTCCGAGCCCCTCGCAGCCACCCACCAGCCCGAACGTGACAAATCACTGCACTTCCTGTGGGCCGCCAAAAACAAGACTCCGCAACTACAAACGCGTCCCCTCGCCCGTCCAGGGGGCGACTTCGCTCAAATGCATATTTAATGCGGTGTGTTGAATAGGTTAGCCGGAGACTCAGCTGTTCCTGCTCGCTGATTCCTCTAATCCTCTACCTGCTGAGACGACCTTTTCATAAACCAAGAGCAGCTTTACTCCGGCTGCATCTCAAAAAAAAAAAAAAAAAATTTCATCCTCATTTTTTATTTAGTTGTTTTTTTTCATCCCTGTTTGGAATTACTTCAAAAACGAAGAGCGGCAAGTTTTGTTTTTTATATCTTATTTGGAAAGAAAATGACCCGAGGCAGCTGGGGAAGTACTTTGATGTTGCTCGCGCTGAGAATGGCGCCCCAAATGAACCGTGCGCCAGCTGTTAATCAGCGGTTGTATTGTTTTGGTCATCTCAGATCAGGGAGTCAAAGCATCGCACGGACTCTCAGTACAAATGATCTATTACAATCGACTGGCAAAAACAGCATTAAGACTGTAAAACTGATCTTCATCTGTTTTTATGGAGGCACCGTCTGACAAAAAAAAGTGCTGAGTCATCAACTTGGCATAAATTTGGAAAAGTTGCCTCCCTGAAATCCACGTATCACTAAAATCCTGCCAGTAATCAGAATCAGGTTATTCTTATTAGCTCATGACGTTTACTCCTCCGAGTCTAGTAACCCGATATGTGGTCTGAAAGTACACGGAACCCAAACCCGCCATGATGTTTGGATCAGCACTTTAGTGATGAAAAACAACGAAAATAATCACCTTCACTCCTGTCCGTTTGTCCGTTTGTCCGTTTGTCCGTTTGTCCGTTTGTCCAATTGTTTGCTTTTGAGCAAGTCAATAGAAAAACTCAAAGCTTTTGATAAATAGAATTGTGTGTTATCTGGCTGTCCATCCATCCATCCATCTGTCTGTCTGTCTGTCTGTCTGTCTGTCTGTCTGTCTGTCTGTCTGTCTGTCTGTCTGTCTGTCTGTCTGTCTCACTGTCTGTCCGTCTGTCTATCTACTTATCTGTCTGTCTGTCTGTCTATGTGTCTGTCTGTCTGTCTGTCTGTCCATCTATCTGTATGTCTTTCCTTCTGTCTGTCTGTCTCACTGTCTACCTGTCTGTCTGTCTGTCTGTCTGTATATATATGTTTATATATATTATTTATATAAAATACATAAACATATATATATATATATATATATATATATATATACATATATATATATATATATATATATATATATATAATATATATATATATATATATATATATATATATATATATATATATATATATATATATATATATATATATATATATATATATATATATATATATATATATATATATATATGTATATATATATGTAGGGCATCTGACGTAAAAACGTGCGCCAAATATAAAAATGCGTAAAGAGACGATCCGCTGTGACGACACCATAACAAAAACAAAAACAAACCCAGAAACCCCCACAGTACCGAAGGAAGTTTTAATAATGATGAAGTGAAGTACATTTCTCTCACACACGGTGTTATTAACCACTCCTGACAGGGCTGGCGTGGACGTCGACACTTACAGACGGACTAGCGGGCAGATGTGGAGGAAAATGGTGTTTCTTTGGGGTTTTTTTTTGTGCCTCTTAGGCTCCCAGACTCTCTCCTCAGCATATAAACAACGTCCAGGGAAAACAGAACTCTCACTCACTGCAGCCAGCAGCAGCAGCGCTTGAGTGATTCTCTCCCGGCTCCGACGAAAGCTTCTAAAAACCAGTCTTGCAAATCGGCCCGGCCCGGGCCAAGCCCCCCCCCAACCCCCCCCGCTCCATGTTTGCCAACAAAAGCCAATTGTGGCGGCCATAAATACTTACAGATACCCGTTTAACAAAAGAACTTTGCTTTCTGTCTGCGGCCCGACTGAAGATCCGTGCTCGGTCAGAGCGTCGGAATCGCATTCAGCCCCAGGCCCGTTTCCTCTCCGGTGTCTGAAACCTGCAGACGTGGGCGTCAAACCCGCCGCAGATGCCCCAAAGGGGCAGGAGACACAAAGTGACTGCAAATATAGAATCCTCAAATGTTCAGTCGTTGTCCAAAAATACAAAAAAAAAAAGACGTTCGTGCAAGGCAGCATGGGAATTTCAGACAATAGAGCGCAGTGTGTTGCTGTAAAACGCCGCCCGCCTCCGGGGCCCACATCGTCAGCCCTCGAGAACAAAACGGGCCTTTCAGGGACTAACTCTGCTAAATTGATTTTTTTTTTTTTTTTTTTTTTTTTTGCTTTTTCTCTTTCGAGTAGCGACGCTTACTTTGTGACTCGCACATGACTTGGCAGGAAAAAAGGCCAGCTGGCTCGCCATTCTGGCCTCTGTTCACATGACTGGTGTCCCACAAAAGAGGCGGGCCGGGCGAGACTTCACGCTCGGGGATTGGACTGAGGATTTTGGTCAGTTTAAGAAAGAACAGTCAACAAAAACCAGAAACGCAGCGCCCAACGATGTAAAATGCAAGAAAATGCAACGGAGAACCGCACGTTTGTTTTTTTTACACCATTTTGAAATAGCGAGCAACCCCGCGAAACAATGGCGCAAGCAGTTGGTGGAGTGACGCCTTGCTGATGCGTCAAACATTGATTTTCATGATCCATCATGATCTTATAACCGGCTGAGAGGGAAAGGAACTTCCCAGACGTCGTGATGCCGCCATAATTGTTCTAGGTCTGTGAGTTAGCTGCTAACCGCTACTAGCTATTTACAACACTCGCTATTTAGCCACACCCATAGTATGTTGTCTGTTACAGCTTTTTCGACCACACTGGTGTTAATCCCATTCACGCAGATTTTTTTTGGTCGCTTTGGTTCAACAACTCGGACCCCCCCAAATGGGACTCCACTGTAAAAAATAAATTACAAAAATAAAACTATCTAAAGTATTTACGACCTAAATTAACATGATAGACTCAAAATTAATGTCATGTCGGTTACCAGTTAATTTTTTATAGTGTACAATTAGACCCCCAAAAGCATAAAAAAGTGAAATTCTTCATATCCTTTTCAAAAAAAAGATAAATATTTGTTTATTATTGGGGCACGAATCCTGTAGTTTATTAAGACAGACATGTCTTAAATATTCACTGTAAAAAGAAAATTCTTAGTGATTTAAAAAAAGAAAAGACTTTCACAATTTAATTTAATATGTCAATTTAAGTTTTTGACTCAATATCACTTAATTTAATTGTGTGTCACCGGCGATCGCCATCTCTTTTCTTCTTCTTCTTCTTCTTTTCTTTTTTTTTTTTTACAGTGTAGGATCGGTCTGGGTTAGAATCCGGGCAGCAGCTTTTGGCGCCGGCTGAAGCGGAGCTACGGGGGATTTACTGAAGCATGTGAACAATCCGATGCATTAGTCCAGATGTGAAAAGACAAAGGCAGGGATTAAGGCCTTCTAAGCCGGGAAAAGACGATGCTGATCTGGTTTTTATGATGCCTCTTAGGTGGAAGTGACGAGATTTAATGAGATTATTGATATTTGATCTGACGGACGGTTAAGATAAGCCATCGGTGGATGTGACATAAAAGTCGAGGAAGTTCAAACGTGCTTATCTGACTTTGAACTAAGAATTATGACTTTATTCTCACAATTCTGACTTTGAAATCAAAATGAAGACAGAATTGTGTGATTTAAGTCAGGATTATGGGAATAAAGTTCGAGTTCAAAGTCCGAATTGTGATATTAAAGTCTGAATTCTGAGATTTAAGTGCGAATTGTGAAAATAAAGTCCGAATTGTTAGATTTAAGTCAGAATTTAGAGATTTAAGTAGGAATTGTGAGTTTAAAGTCAGAATTATGAGATTTAAGTAGGAATTGTGAGTTTAAAGTCAGAATTTAGAGATTTAAGTAGGAATTGTGAGTTTAAAGTCAGAATTATGAGATTTAAGTAGGAATTGTGAGTTTAAAGTCAGAATTGAGAGATTTAAGTTAGAATTGTGAGTTTAAAGTCAGAATTGAGAGATTTAAGTTAGAATTGTGAGTTTAAAGTCAGAATTCTGAGATTTAAGTCAGAATTGTGAGGATAAAGTCAGAATTATGAGATTTAAGTAGGAATTGTGAGTTTAAAGTCAGAATTCTGAGATTTAAGTCAGAATTGTGAGGATAAAGTCAGAATTCTCAGTTCAAAGTCAGACTTCTTAGATTAAAGTCGGAATTGTGATATTCATGTCATAAAGTCTAAGAATTACAGTCCAAATTTTGAGAAATGAAAGTAAAAATATGTTAATTAAAGAAACTAATTATGAGGCACATATTTAAGGCTTCTGTAAAGCCTGCGTGAAATGTCAAAGACTTCTGTAGTGATTATTTTTGAGGGGACGTGGATAGAGGTCAGAGGTCACACAGTGAGGACAGAGGTCCCCCTGTATGCCCCCCTGTCGACCGGACCATTCCAAAAAAAACCCCACATCTAATAAATGCTTTGGGCTTTGAAGTGTCGCAGGAAGTGATACGTGTAACTATTTATTAGCTCTAAGAATGAAATCCGACTTTTACGCCTCCTCTGACTATTATGGTTTTCTCAGAAGACGAAGTGTCGCCTTGAGCCTCCGCTGAGGAAGAATACATTAACATCCCGGCGTGAGCTAACTCTCTACGCTCACACCGACTCATTAACGGCAGCCAGCCGACGTCAACATCGTTATAAAAGCCAAGTGATATGTCACTTCCAGTCCGGCTCCGCGTCGGCGCTAACAGCCTTGTTAAAACCTCCGAGAGCTTCATCCAGCATCTTCTTCAGAAGACCAATGAGGGGGCCGGAAGGTCTTTCCTGAGGTCCGATCCACTCGGAACACCTTCACTCAGCGCCGTTCTCAGCTACAAACGGAATGATCCTCGTACACAGCAGAATAAACCGACCAGCCATTACATTAAGACCACCTTTTTCCCACCAGAACAGATCATGGGATCGGTATGGGTTCCGACAACTTTCTATCAGAACCAGCATAAGCATTTTGGCTACAGTACTTCTTTTGTGACACTGAACCCAGCCACGAAAGAACTCACAGATTAGTGTACATAAAAACAGAACCAAACCATTATTTCAGAACACGAAACTGATCTCCGAACCGGATTCCGCTAAATGTCGGGTTAATAAATACCATCACTGGTACTGTCAGCTAGCAGGGTACCGGCTACCTTTTTTCTTGCAGGTCCACCACTTGTCCTTGAGAATTAAGTCAGAATTCTGAGATTAATGTAAGAAATCTGAGATTTAAGTCTGAATTCTGAGATTAATGTAAGAAATCTGAGATTAATGTAAGAAATCTGAGATTTAAGTCTGAATTCTGGGTTTCGAGTTTGAATAACCTCAAAAAAATCTTCAAATAGTGTTTAAAGTCAGAACTCTGAAAATAAAGTCAGAACTCTGACATTTAATTCTGAATACTTATATTTATGTCAGAATTATGAGATATAAGTCAGAAATCTGAGATTTAAGTCCGAATTCTGACTGAATGTCAGAAATCTTATATTTATGTCAGAATTATGAGATATAAGTCAGAATACAAGGAATAAAGTCTGAATTCTGAGTTTGAAGTCAGAATTCTGGGTTTCAAGTCAGAATTCCGGGTTTCAAGTCAGAAATCTGAGATTTATTCTGAGATCTATTCTGAGATTTAAGTCTGAATTCTGGGTTTCAAGTCAGAAATCTGAGATTTAAGTCAGAATTCCCCCAAACAGAGTCCACATAGCCATACTATTAATATATATATATATATATATATTATATTAATAATACTTTTATTAATACTCTCCCATACTAACATCAGAAGAGAGTTTCTAGTTTTTCTGCTGCATTCAGTTTAATCCCAGCGTTAGCCGGGCTTTACTCGAGTCGACCGCGTGTCATGATCGAGCTCGCCGAAACAGCGGCGTTCCCGCCGTCGCGTAAAATTACCCAGCCTTCACTTTGACCTCCGTACGCTGCTGACTCATCAAAGCCGGACCAAACAAACAAAATCAAACATCTGCTCCTGCTGTGAGCAGAGAAGAAGATATCCGCTCATCGCGCACATTTAATATTCGGATTCCTGCGTCCTTTTCAATTCCCCAAAATAATTGTGGCCCTTGTTGTGGAGCAGCATGTTGCTGCTTCACCAGGGGAGGCGGGAAATGAGTTGGAAGCCAGTCCTTTTAATTATCCTTCAAGTGCTTCCTGAGCTCAGCAGATGTTGGGCTGTGGGGCAGACAGATGAGCAGCAGGGCTCCTCACACACACACACACACATGCACATGCACGCATGCACACACACACACACACACACGCACATGCACACATGCACTCACACACACACACACACACACATGCACACACACACGCACGCACACAAACACACATTTACACACACACATGCACACACGCACACACACGTGCACACACACACGCACGCACACAAATACACACACACATTTACACAGACACATGCACACATGCTCACACGCACACACACACGCACGCACACAAACACACACACACATGCACACATGCTCACACGCACACACACGTGCACACACACATGGACACAAACACACACACATGGACACGCACACACACGTGCACACGCAAGCGGACACGCACACACAAACACATGCACGCAAACACACACATGCAATACACATGCACACGAACACATGCGAACAAACGTGGACATGCACACTTGCACACACACACATGGACACACACACACACAAACAAATGCACACACATGCACTGACACACACTCGTACACATGCACACACACATGTACACTCTCAAACTCACACACACAAAGATGCACACACACATGCACAAACACACACATGCACACACACACACACACACATGGACACGCACATACATACACACACACTGACACGCACACACACATATGGACACGCACACACACAAACAAATGCACACATGCACACACACACATACACTCGTACACATGCACACACACATGTACACTCTGAAACTCACACACACAAAGATGAACACACACACTTGCACACACACACACTGACACACACACACACATATGGACACGCACACACACAAACAAATGAACACATGCACACACACTCGTACACATGCACACACAAACGTACACTCTCAAACTCACAGACACACACATGTAAACTCTCAAACTCGCACACACACACACACAAACACACGTGCACAAACAAACACGCACACACACGTGCACAAACACACACGCACACACACAAACACACACGCACACGCACATGGACACACACACACACACACACTCTTGGCAGGACCCCTGCTACACTAACTGGGTGGTACGCTGGAGTTTAAAGAATCCTACAGTAAACACGTTACTGCCATCAGCTCTGACAGACTGAAATAAAAAACAAAAACAGCTGGAAGTCAATAATACGGCTTGTTTCGGTTTAAATGACTCCCCAACGAATGTTTGCACAAGAGAAATAATCTCTTCTATAGAAAAATATGCCTTATTTTGTTTCACTAAGAGGAAACACCTCATTATAAGAATCTGTCTAAATGAAACTAATTAAAATGAGTTATTTTATTTGTATTCGGTGGAAACGGGAGCCGCTGCGTGAATAAATAAAATAAAAAGAGCCACAGTACGGTCGGACACACACAACGACACAGCCAAGATTTTAACATGACCTTTGACCTCCACGAAAAACGCCTATGAACAGAAGAAGCAATAGAATCACAGTTTTTCTTGTTTTTATTTAAAAGAACAGTTTGCTCTTGGTAAATGATTAACTAATTAATTAATTACTAATTGGTTAATGCTAAATTTAAATGTAGATACCAGCAAAATCCGAAACATTGTATTTTCAGGGAAATATTCCGTGTTTTATTCATACTCTGAGAGTAAAAAACAAAGTTATTTACTGTTTATTGATTTAAGATAATCCACAAACCTACTACAGAAATATACAGTTCTTAATTTCTACGATACGCTGGGATCGCAATCTTTCGGAGTGTTTGAACGAATCTATTCACTACACTCTCAAAAAGAAACATGGCCACCAGTAGCAGCAGCTATCGAACTCTTCTGCCTGAAGGGTAAGTAGGTCTTCCATGAAAGCGCTAGGTACTGCAACTTAGTTGCTACTAGCTTCTAACTGCTAACTGATGTGTGCTAACGGCTGATCACCTGTCAGAATATCACAATCCTGTCCTGTTTTTCATCCTGGTGTTTATACCGGCATCTAATTCAAATCCGTTACTACCTCCACTGTCCGATTAACTCAGTCCCCCTCTCCCCTTTTATGCCTCCATTGCAGAATAAAGGTGTGCTAGGTCCACTTGTCATAACTACAAGATTGCCCTGTGATGACTTCCCAAAAACCCAAGTTTGATTGCGTCTTTCAACTAAAAACGGCAACTCAGCTGGGGCAACGAAATCTGAGAATGATCCCCCAGATCCCCAGAACCAGCCAAGTTCTCATATCTCCTCTAAAAGCTGACTTTAATAAACATCCAGGCCGCAGTAAACGAGGCGTGTGTTGGCTGAACGGAGTACTGATCTCCCCGCGGGGGGGCCACCTTCAAACGTTACCAGCTAACTAACGCTAACTCTACCAGTCAGCTGCCAAGACCCGCCATCCAAAGCTAAGGCAAAGGAAAATATCTCCAGACACTTGAGGAAGATGAAACGCTTCCAGTTGTAAATCAGCTTAAGTATAGGTTCCACTTAAAGGCGGGAGAATGCTGAAGTTCTCGTGTTTGCACGAGGAAGTCACGACCTTTCAATCCTGAGTTGCCAGGTTGGACTGCCGATACCTTAATCCTGAATTGTTCAGCTTCGGCCTCAGCTAACTTGTTGTTCCTAGTCGCCCGTCCTGTAGCGGTAATGAGGTACTGAGGCAAATATTGTGGATAAACTGCAGAATTGCTAACTTTTGTTAATACTTCCTTCTTCTTCTTCTTCTTCTTCTTCTTTGGGGTTTTGTTGTTAGTTTTCAACCAGCTTATAGAGGCATTACCGCCACCTACTGGACAGGTGTGTGAGGCAACTTTTAAATACGTTACAACTACCAACAATCTTTTCTGGAAAGCCTTTCCTAACTTTTTTGCTAGTTCTAGACGCTCCTCCTCCATGGTTCTGAGGTCCATGGCCTCAGGATGACAAACGGTCCAAACAAGAACGGACCCGCCTAGCAAAGCCTCCGTTCTCCAGAACTTTTCCAAGCTGACCTGGGGCCAGTTACGTCACACGGAAGAAGACACGGAAGAAATACGAGCACGTACTCAAATGCCCGACGAGTTGAATCCCTAGGGTGGCCTGGATGGATCCAACCATTTTACCACTCAACAGTTTCACAAACCCCCCCACCAGTCAGTCAGAACTCCAGTTCTGGTGCAGTGGCATTGGATTCCACTTTCAAGGATTACCATGACCCGGATGAATGACTTGTTCTTCCATCCGTCCAAAACTCCAAATGGTATTGAGGAACACCTTAATCATCTTCTTCCTGGTTGTTATTTCATCTTCATCACTTGACCACTTCAATCTAAAAAACACAACAAACAAAAAAATCCCTCTCTAGAGCCAGTGTTCAGTTTGTCCCTGTTCTAGGCTACTGTACAAACATCCCGGCCTCCAGGAAGAAGACCCGCCCCCTTCTCCGGAGATAAAAATGGGCTTTTTCCCAAACTAGCATTAAAAAAATGAAAAATATATATAGATTTCTTTTTCAGTTTATTACACACTAAAAGAATTGCAATGAATTTTTTTATTGCACTTATTCAAACAGAAATTTTAAGACATTTTCTGGCTGAGATTGTAAAATAGGGGTCGGGTCCCAATTAGAGCGAGCTAACGGCTGACGGCGCCTGATGCTCCTGTACTGTGTTTATAATTGCACCCAGATCTGAGAAGACAAACAGGAGAATGTTTTTCCTGCGCTGCAGGTATTCGGTGTATCGGGTGCGGGGCTTTAGAAGTGACGGATCAGTTTAATCTTCTGTTAACTTCCTTTCCTCCCGACTGAAGGAGCATCAGATACGAAGAGCTGATTGATGCGCAGTCGACGACGGGATTTCCGTTTGCCTGAGCGGCTGCGGGCTCCCGATGACAAATAGAGACACGCGTTTTATCCGCCCCGTTGTGAGTACATGACACAGTCGTCGCTAACGATCTGACGGCGTCTCAAAAGCCACGGGGCTTAGATTAATCTGAGAGCAAACATCACGCCGAGTGCAGGAGCTTCAAATGTAGCCGAGGAACCAGGAGTATGAAAAGGGAAAGGAAGAGTGAGCGAGTACAAAAACTACGTCTTTATGATTCCAAACAAAACGCCCGCAGGTCGGCTTTTGGGCGGAGGTGCTGCAGCTGCTGCCATAACAGGTGGTGCTGTAGAATCATCGCACCAATCGGCCATAACATTACAACCAACGAGGGGTGAATGGATGACATGGATTACCTCGTTACCCGATTTTGTTGTTCGTGATGTTTTACAACCATGACGGCTAACTCGCCGCTCTCGCTGGCTTTAGCCGCTCTGCTGGCTTTAGCCGCTCTGCTAGCATTAGCCGCCCTGCTAGCATTAGTTTCTTGAAATTGCTGCGTTACTTTGACAAGTACTACCCACGTAATCATTGACGAACCCCTAAATGGACAGGATAATAAGATAGGTAGAAAAATGGCCGCCTGACTCGCTCCGGGAATGGTTCCGGAATGATTCGAGGAACACACCAAACCAACTGAAGGTGTAAATTTGTTCTCTTATTTCCTTGAATCTCAAACCAATCCAGCATCTGTTGGAAGCTGCATGAACAAGTATAATCCAAGGAGGTCCCACCTCACAACTTCCAACTTCTTAGCTGCTAAAATCTTGGTACCACACAGCAGAGCAGACCTTCACAGGTCCGGTGGAACCCGTGCCTCAAAATATAGAGTCCTGTTTAGATTGCAAGAAGGGGGAGCTGCTCAACACCAGGCGGGCTATAACTCAACAACTGAACTGGGCTGATTTGAATCTGAGTAACGTTTGTGACAATGTCTGGCAAACGTGCAACTCGTATTTGTCACCTGATTTATTAGGGAGTGTGTGCGTGCATGTGTGTGTGTGTGTGTGTGTGTGTGTGTGTGTGTGTGTGTGCACGAGCAGCAACAGATTCAGCCAACCAAGCAGCAGTAGCTCCCTGGAGCAGCGGGGGAAGTTAAGCAGCAGTATGTAGGTAAATCAGTCTATTA
The DNA here is from genome assembly GCA_037951165.1 of Lophius americanus. Lineage (NCBI taxonomy): Eukaryota > Metazoa > Chordata > Actinopteri > Lophiiformes > Lophiidae > Lophius > Lophius americanus. The sequence continues at coordinate 127,212 of JBBDHG010000294.1, forward strand.
CTAACACTCTGCCTGCCTGGAGCGAATCCCCCGGGAGTCTGCTGACAAAACGAATGCAGCCTGACTGCTGAAGCATTCATGCACGGCCAGATAAACGCACGCACACACACACACACACACACACAACACACACAACACAGGGTCACTGGGCTTCACAACACAAGCACATATGCTTATGAATACACTGATGGAAGCAGCACACAAAGGCCTCTTACATGTCAGACGTGGAAAAGATCCACGTCCGAATATATCATAATAGTAGCGTTGAGACCGGGATGAATTCAAAACTATTATTGTGTGGCGCCATATGACGCAAATGAATATGTTAGGAGGAATATTGATTCAGACTTTCTTTTTCTTCCATAGAAAGAAATATAACTGTTAAAACTAGACCCACGCTGTCCAACCCGACACAAAGACAAAAGTGGTTATCCCCCCAATACCGATGTGAAAGCAATCCCCCTAAAAGGTAAACGTCAATTCATGACTGACATGTTTTCCACAAAAATAAAAAGATCCTCCTTTAGAGGAACGTATGATCTACTAGAGTAAAACCTGACAAACCAAACTGACTCAAATCAAACCAACTGTTGAGAAATTATGGCCGTAAAGACATTGTTTTTGTTGAAAGGCTTCCCCTAGTGGGTAAAATATGAACCGCTAGAGTTAAACAGGATTTAATAATAATAATAATAATACATAATAATAATAATACATTTCATTTATTTAGACAAGATAGAACTAATGGAGTCTAAATCGGACCAACTGTTGAGAAATTATTGCCCAAAAACGTTCGGAGACAAAGCTCTCCTTAGTGTCGGAAATATGCAACCGAGTTTTCCCCAAATCAATTCAGTTCTTCCTCGCTCTAACCTCTATATGGGTATGAAAATTAGAAAATGATCCATGAAATAGTCGCGGCGACGATGATTGATGTAACTAATGCTTTAAGTTGATTACTAGATTTAACAAAAACCATTTAGAGACGGTGCCTTAGGGGTGGTAAAAGAATGTGATGCATGTTTTTCTTTTTCTCACGTTCCCTGATGTCTGATGAATCAATGATCTTTAATAAGAGAGGGGAAGATATTTTTAGCATCGACTGGGAACTCCACGTCTCTTTTAACTCGCTTTAACATCGCTGTTGTGAAGACGCTTCATTAGCAGCTGCGTTAATATTCATTTTCTCCTTATTAGAGGCCTAATAGGAGCGGGACTCCAGGTGTGAAATTCGGATGTTTTTGAGAAGAACTGGAGGATTCGGGGCATCAAGGTGTACGAGTTATAGAAATAATTAGACACATTTAATTTGGTGAATCTGATCTCACAGGAAAGAAGAAGGTTCTTGTCTAAAACACAAGAATGAACTCAACTAGTTAATGTTTTTGTCCAAGGGGGAAAATAAATACAATCCCTTAAAATAATTGTAAGTTCAAATGTGCCTACGAATGTTTAAAAAAAACATTAATACAAATAAAATAGAAGAAGAATCTGCATAATGGAGAAACCAATTATGTCTTCAGGGTCCCAACTAAGCGTGGGTGAAATCTCAGCGAGTTCAGTTTACGAAGAAGTTAGGATAAACCAGAGTTAGAGTCGAGTCAGAGTTAAGGATGGACGGACAAGTTTAAGTCTTTTAGGTGAGTGCATGAAGAGGTAGATGTTCGCATAGATGTTTCATAATCCAAACAAAAAACAGTCACTGCTAACAAAATATAAAATTTACCAAACCCTAAACTATGTTTCTGTATTTTTTCATACGTTCAAATCCCCACTGACAAAACCCACTGACACAAAACCCCACTGACCTCAACACGATCCCTCCGTTCTACCCACTAATACCGCCTCCTCCTTCCCTGGACTAAGCTCAGCACCATGGGTGATCGGGCCTTCTGTTCTGCTGCCCCTCGTCTGTAGAAAGCCCTCCCTGACCATCTGAGGGCTCCACAGACGACTGACACATTTATAAAAGGACTTAAAACTTTCCTTTTTAGCAGAACCTATAACTTAAATTAACGTTGCTGCTTTTTGGTCATGTTTTTATATAGTTATTATTTTATTTTTTTATTGATGCTTTTATCTGATTTTACTTTGTAGCACTTTGAGATTTGATCCAAATGTAAAGTGCGTTATAAATTAATTGTCTTATTATTATTATTATTGTTATTATTAATACATTAATACAGATAATGAAGACGGTAAGCTCTGACTTATCTGACCGGAGGAAATCAAATATAAACTGGAGCTGCTTCAAAGACGGCGTGGCCAGAATGAAGTTCACAGATAATCACAATTACACCGCGGCAGGAGTAATTACAAGGATCCGGGTTATACGGCCCTTTGGTCCCGTGACTACGCAGGGAGCCATAATCAGAACCTCAGTCCGATGTCCAGGAAACCGCCCCGACAGCCTCCTTTAAATGCACCATCATCAAATCTGTCTCCGACCCCCCCCCCCCTCCTTTTCTTCGTTTTTTTTTTTTTTCCTGGCGCCTGTAATCAGATGAGGCGCTGCGTGAATCATGCAATGCGATACACGTGGCGTAACCAGAGCAGGATTGGGCAGAACACAGAATATTACAGCCATGAAGAGAATCCATAGTTGGGCAGTGATTGGGATTAGCTGCTGTGGATGATACTTCAAAAAAAAAAAAAGATTTGATTTTCATTAAGCCACAAATGGATTGATGAAAATGACATGGATAATTTGTTCCACTAAAGCGATATCTGTTTTTTTTTCCGGGGTCTAGGCGAGGCGGCACGCCACCCGACTATTTATTCCCCTTCAGCCTAATGCTGAATGACAGCGAGCGAAGGCGCGGGAACCCTTGAAGAGTCAATTTGGAGCTGGAGTGGCTTTTCAAACCCTGCCGCTAAAATGTTAGAGATGCAGGGAGAAGAAAAAAGAAAAAAAGGAAAAGCTCAATCAGAGACACCAAACTCAGATCTGGGAGATTTCCCCGCCGATAAAAGCAAAAGCGCCGTTTCCTTGTGATGGCGTTCAGACGCAGAGCGTGATGCTGCAGATTGAGAGCGCCGCCGCGTCCTTGGAAATCCGTGGCGCTGATTGAAGCTGAATTGAGTGTATGCGTGTGTGTGTGTGTCTGTGTGTGTGTGTGTGTGTGTGTGAAATGCATTTGCACATTTGATTCATTCACTGACGGGTGTAAAAAAAGGGAATGCTGGCTCTGTTTATGCATTCGGCGAACACAGTTTTGGTTCTGATTTGCATTCCTGTGCATAAATTGACAGCTTTGAACAGGAGTTGATCTGCAGCCACGACGTTTTTCGCATCAGCTTCCATGCAGCCACTCCAAACGCTGCTACCACAGAGTCACGCCATCAAATATCGTGGGTGTTGTAAGCATAGGAGGTGCATCGATGGCAATTTTCTTAGTCCGACTGGCTTCTGTGAGTCTTCTGTTCTTCTTTCCTCCCATGAGTCCATTATATATCACACGTCGGCTCTCTTTAGGGTCTTCAGGGCTCGTGGTTGGCACTGCTAGCTCGCTAGCTTAAGCCGCTCTGCCAACGTTAGCTTACACCTCTGTTGTGGTGAAGAAAGAGCTGAGTCGTCAGGCAAAGCTCTCGATTGACTAATCGAACTATGACCCGACCCCAACCTTGGGTGGGTGGAGCCGCTACTCCTTTGTGTCGAAAGGAGCCAGTCGAGGTGGTACCGGCCTTTAGAGGAACTGGGTGGAGACCATGGGGTTAGAATCAGGACATGCTGGAGGGATTAGAAACCTCGTTTTGCCCGGGAATAAAGTGTTGCTGGGGAGAGGGACGATTGGAATACCCTTCTTAGCTCGCCGTAACCACGACATGACTCCGTATAAGCGGGGAAAAAATGTAAGGAGGAAAACAGTTTTTTTCATTTCTAACCAAAGCTCTGCCAAAAAGGAATAACAATAACACAACAGAATTCTTTTTTGGTACATTTCTCTATATTTATATACATATACATATATTAATATATATCTATATTTAAAGATTGGACTACCTTCCTTTCTACCCGCCCTTGCACTTTATGTCCGTGTCTTCACGACTCTACGAGTCTCCCGTATCACTAGACACGTTTTCCAATTGGACTAAGGACTGCAGCTAAAATCAGCCGGAACAAACGTGCTAGCTTGATCGCTACGAGGGCTAATAAAACCCATAATGCCATCCGGGTTCTTTGTTTATGATGATTACGATCACTCTGTGTGTTTTTCTTGAATTCAAATAAAAAGTGCGGCCTCTCAAACAGCCAGAATCAAAGAAGGAAATGCTGCGGCGGTTTAGCGACCGTTAGCATGAAGCACAAAACCCACATCAGAGGTTCTATAACTGCAGCGGGGCTTTTATAGACCGAGGTACATTCCTCGTGGTTATTTTGCTTGTGTTTATGTGATTGTGGCGTTTAACAAAGTCTGTTAATTTCGTTTTTTTGGGGGGGGGAGGGGTTCTCTTTTCAAAAGCCAGACGAGAAGCGCTAGTGGGATGATGCTCACACATAATCTAGCTATGGATGCTGGATGCGGAGGTTGTCAGTTGGAAAATGTACCGACCGCAGCTATAAATCACCGACATGAAAAGAAAGAGGATGTTCCTCCTATCTGATCCGCTGGAATGAAGATGCATCACAACACTTCAGCTGTTTGACATATGTTAGGACTTTCAGTACTCGAAAAAGTCGGGCTTCTTTCGCTCTGGCAGGGTAAAGAGAAACTGAATGTTCCCTATTTTTTTGCCTGCTAATAAGATAATGAGAAAATAGAGTCTTCAGATTTCTGAACCTCGTCAGGTTCTAACAATATTTAAAGCCGCCATCAGTTGAACGACGTTCAATTGTTATCCGCCAACCGTGCGACGATGAATACTTTTTTTAGTCATGTGATATCTGGATCTTAAGTTGTCGGATAAAACAGCATTAGCTGTAGCTCGTCTTACAACCCTCATAGAACCCGTGTGTCTGCTGTGGCGCATCGGAGAGACCATGATGCTTTGTTCAGTGGTTTTATTTTCAATCTGCACCCGGCAACTCGGCTTATCTAGCTAATTTGGATACTTTGTACTCGCGCCTCCTCCCACAGTTCAGTGCGACGGCTAGGGGAATCTCCTCGCCAACAGTTTAGGACAGTCCTCTTGAATGCTGTTCGGTCAGATCTGCGGCTGTGGCGTTTAATCCTAACAAGTTTGTGATCTGGATTCGGACCTATATGAGATCTCCAGTGTGAATTACAGCGACTCTGCAGCGTTTTAATTCATAACAAAAGCTGCTAGTTATGCTCAAACTCGTTAGCGTAGGAAACAAAAAAAATGGCCGAGAAGCTGGGCGGGCTAACATCACGTAGCACAGGCAGAAAAAGGAGTGGTAGTTTTTTTTGTCGCTCCTTAACTCAATTAACCTGTATCTATTTCCCTTTCTGCCAATTCATTTCTTCGTTGTTTCGTGAAGGCTACTCATCTCTCTCTATAAGGAGGAGATGCGCAGTAGAGCTGCAGAGAGTTAACCCTTTAGTGCCCATATTCTCCAATCTGAGCTTTACATACTGAAAACACATGAGGCTATCAACTGAATGGTAAAATGGCATTATATATATTTTAACCGTTTCATGTCTTCACCAACAAAAACATATGGGAGTATTATTCAAATTCAAATTTTAATTCTCTGGGACGTTTAATAATGCATGCCATTAAACAGTAAAAAATATATATATTCTTGAGAAATTGTTTCATGGTGAGATTTTAATCACATTAGCTCAACCCTGAGGTAAAAATTGTATTTCCCCAAAACTATTTGACCCTTATTTGACTTTTTTTGGTTGTATCAAGTTACATACTTCGGCTTTAATTAGCCAAAAAAGAAAAAATCCAACCTATCGAATAGGACTTTCTCGATTACCATGTATGATGCCTCTTCTTCGGTGGCCCCTTTGACCTCTGGTGCTCCCCAGGGTTGTTCCCTGGCCCCTTATTCTTTGGAACATACATGCTACCACTGGGTAAGACTATAAAACAGGTTTATATGGGTTTAAAGGGAAAGTACAAATTACATTAATATTACTTTGTAAAACGCTCCCAACGCCCGTCCCTGCAGGAGACTACTGAACGAGAGGGATGTCTGGAAGACCCCGGTTGGACTGAGCTACCGCAGCCTGACTGGATAATCGGAAGAAAATGAAAGATGACGGATGGAAAGATGGATGGTGGCACATCAGATTAACCAGTAATAGAGGTTTTTAGTTGAAAACCTGAATAAAAGATGAAACCCTTTAGTGTTGACAGCCGCTGTCCTTGACCGTCCTTAAGTGCAATCTCTGGAAACGGCATTCCAAGGCACAGCCTCTGCAGTGCTGCGTTCACAGCCGCCTCACTGAGCTGTAACCCAACGCTTGACACCGGTGTTCACCCCAAGCAGCATGGGCAACAACGGAAATCTCCGCCCCCACGCTTTGCTTCACCGCCCCCCCTTCTCGTTAGCTGCTCAGTTTCAGTAACGCAGACTCTCCTAGGCCCCGGTTGCAGCAGCTAGCGCTGGCTGGACTGTAACACTCAAATCCCAATGGAGTGAGTGCATCCCGTGGCATCAGTAAACACAAACACTTGCGAACACGTTCACGCGTGGTCACGCACAGGACGTGACCACGTAGGCCGCCGCACTTCAAACGCCCGACCTTCAAACACATGTTCCACAAAGCGCCTTGCCGTGTCTGCATGAGTGACCCTTCGGCAGTCTGCAGAGCACACGCACTACTCTGGCGTTCTAAACCGAAACACATGTGAAGGGTAATGCGATTACATGGCTCCTTGACAGGAAAACACTTCCTTGCTCAGGCTAAAATGCCAGCAGTGACGCAGAAAAGGAGGCAGAAAAACTAACCCCCCCCTTAACCAAACAACAACAAACGGAAGAGAAACAGAGCAGCAGGGGTCAGACAAGAATTTAACACCTAGATTAAACAAGCTGGGGAGGGGGGTCGGGAGCGGGGGTTGGTTGTGAAAGAAATACTCGAGCAATTTTATCCTCGCCGCTACCATCCAAACTCATTCTGTCAGCCTCTGAGTCACATTATTTATAAGGCAGGGAGACAAACGATTGACCTCGCCTCTTTACTCCATAGCATCCACTCACTCTGATACAAGGACGCTCCGAGGAAGAACGCAAGGTGGGAGAGAGAGGGGGGGGGGGAGAATATGTAAGTGGAGATGGGGTGAGATTGCAAGCGGTGTGTCTGACTCCTTTCAGCAGGGATTTATGTGAAAATATTTATGTCAAACAACCAGAGTGAGACGTGAGGTTCAGTGTTTCTTCCTGCTTTCTCCGGGAACGTTCAGGGGGTTTCCAGTAATTCAACCAGGGGCCGGATCGTTGCAATAAACTTAATCTACAAACCCACCAAGTACCACACAAACAGTTCTGATCCGTCCAGGCATGGACTCCAATAGTCCTCTGAAGGTTTGCCTTTGGTATCTGGCACCAATAGCTTAGCAGGAGATCCTGAAAGGCCGTTAAGGAGTGAGGTGTGGTCCCCAATGGGTCCGACTTCTTGTCCAGAACATTCCACACATGCTGGGTTGGATTGAGATCTGGAGAATTTCAACAACTTGAACTTGGGTCGGGAGTACGACCAGGTAGATGTTCCATGTCAAAGTAACATCCACATGAAGGGCAGGAGACAAGGTTTCCCAGCGGAACATTATTCAAAGCATCCAGCAAGCCCCCTGTGGCCTCCCTTCTTCCCATAATGCATCATGGTGCCATCTCTTCCCAAGGTAAGCAATGGTCACGCAACTGACCGTCCAGAAGATGTATCAGAAAGTTTGATTCATCAGACCGAATTCCATCTGTGCACAGCGGTCAGCATGGGCGGCTACACCGGTCCATACCCGGTATGCTGAGATCTCACTGTGTGTTCTTACACCTTTCAGAACCAACATAAGGCTTTACAGCTATTCCAGCAACAGTAGCTCTTGTGGGATTTGACAAGAAGTACCTTTTGTTGCCCAGATGTAATACTGAGCCTTTCGCAGCTATGACACTGTGGACATTTCATCAGCTGTCCTTCCTTAGTCCACTTTGGTCCGTACCGACAGTGGAAGACCAGGAACCCCCAACAACACCTGAAGTTCTGTAGATGCTCTAATCAAGTTGTCTCGTAAGACTCGTAAAGTCTTGCCCCTGACAGACTTGTGTTGATATAAGTCTTTCTACATTCATGACTCCAGTTATCCCCCCCCATCCTGAACATCTCCCAGCAGTCAGCAGTGGCCACCGCTCTGTCTGGGGAAACCGTGTTACTTCTGGACATAAACCCCCGATTGACGCCCCGCCGTTCTACTTAAAGACGCACCCAGCCTTTTTTAAACCACTGCCATCACCCTACAATATGTCACCGTCACATAACAGGTCAACCATCGCCCCCACCGCCACCACCAGATCATTCCCACACCCTAGCATGTATTAATGGACGGGATATAAATATACAACCACAGAGTGTCACTCTGTGCCTATTTATGACAACACTTAGTCACTTTTAAACCACAACCAGACTATAATAGGGGCAGTGTCGGCCTGAAAGTCTGGTTTTTACTCCCTCTTGTATACGTCTTGTATATCTTTTCCATAACCTGGTGTAAACAATCTGGGCAGTCCACTTGTCCTTCTCGTGTAATTTGTTTGTCATTTGTCAGCCAATTTGTATTTGCCCTTTTGATTGCCTGGATATTGTGTCTCTTCAAAGGTATTCTGGGACATATTCAGATGAAATCGCTGCAGTTGCATTACTCTGCCTCTACCTCGTGTCTTTAGCTGGTTCCTCACACGCCGTGCTTCTTCAACATAACTAATTTACTAGATTAACGCCACGCAAAAAGAGTCAGAAGTGAACTCTGGACCATCTTTCCCGAGAGAGCAGTATTAGCCTCTGAATTCCCTGAGGTTAATCAATAATTAAGAGAGAGCACTTCGCAAATTTCAAGCCGCCAAAGGGCCAAACTTCAGAAATGTGTTTGGTTGAATGTGACTGAAAGCAAAAGTTGAAAGTGACTCAAAACTACAACGCAGGAACAAGATAAATGTGATTTTGACAGAGTCCTCTGGTTTATTTTGGAGTTTCTCAAAGATGATGGATGAGAAATTTCATGTTCCTTATGTTGCTTTTCAGATGGAGCGGTTTTAAAAAGCCTCGGGTGAAAGTAATTGCTTCTGAGCTATGATATTTGCCGAGCTTTTTCATAGTACGCGTCACTCAACCAGACACGCACAAATCAATAACTAGTTCAAGCACTGAAGCCACAAACCCACATCACCAGCTTGAGTCTGGAAACTGATCCCCAGCCAGATGAGCTCTTGTTCCAAAATAGAACGGCGCACTACAAACACATCTCCAGAGCGTGGGAAACAAAAGCAACGCCGAGAACAATAACGACATTCAAGTGGGTCCACCCTCACGCACCAGCACAGGAGGTGAAAAAATGGCGTGAGACAACTATCATAACAACATCCAAATGAGAAAGTGCACAAAAGCCACAACTGAGCCTGCAACCAGAGCCTCACATTACCCATAACCACCGCTGTCACAGAGCTACTTGAGAGTTAGTTTGTTTTGACAATCCACTGACAGCAGACTGACAAACTTTAAACGGGCCGCTCTCAGTGAAATCTAAGCCCAATTAAAGGCTCAACCCAGAGTAAACCCTCTTAACCCCCCACGCCCCGGAGGTGTGTCCATCAGCACTAACGTCAATATTCCCCAAATTTACGAGGGACTATCAATAAATCATGCAAAAGACTTTTTTAAGGGACATTAATCCTTTTTAGTGCGTTTTTATTTGTGTTAGAGCAGCAGAGAGCAGGACGTGATGCTAAATACATGAGTGAGGAGCACACAAGAAGTTGAGGGGCAGAACGCTGCGTCTCGAACCTACGTCCAGACTCCACCTCCTCGCGTCCCATTGGCCGTGAACAGGACTAGTGGTCACAGGATATAAATGTGAAACATGCTGCACCAGTGTGTCACAATAAACAGTGAGCCGTGTTATCCCCGAGCAACGGTTGGCTGATCTCGTCCTCTGCTCACAGAGTGAGGAGGCAGCGGACGTCGCCCTGTTTACACAATCCTAAAGCCCATTCAGGTGATTTACCTGTTAGCAGCGCTAGTTTAGCTGCTAACCGCTACTAGTTGCTTTTGAGCTTTTTTGGTTCTGAGGCTCAAGCTTATCAAACAAATTCCGAACCCCCGACCTGATTTTCAGGCTCGTGTTTATAAAATAATAATAATAGATTTGTGGTTCACCTCTACTACTACCTCCTAAGAGGCGAAACATTCAAGACCGTGTTTATACAGTGAATTAATAACCAGTCCTTTTAATTATCACAACTAACACAGTATATACATGCAGAAGGAGGTCTGGGGAGTAACGGTGCAGCAGAACCGTATTGACTCTGCTGTGTCGAAGTGGATTTTATAAGTGGATTAAACCGACGTCTTATTCACCTAGATATCTTCTCCTGGTCTCTGAGTCATGTTTTAAGTAATTTACACACACACTTGTAAAAAAAAACATGATCCTATTGTGGGATTTTGATGAGCTGTTGACTTTTAAATACGCTCTTCATCTCTACACAGAAGCTTTGTCAGAAATAACACTCATATCTTAAGTGCTCCATTTTCCCGTCCTCATCCTTTTCCTGTTCTCGGCGGCTTTGATGACCCAATTCCTCCCCCCCAAAAGGATCATTAAAGTTTCATCTAATCTAATGGGCTTTTATTTTTATCTCTTTCATTCTCGGTAAATCACCCGGTGACGCTTTTTCAAAGGCAAATAGTTATTTTCATGATTATCGAGGGATGTTGCTGGATGGAGGTTTTGAAGACGTGACATCATCCGCTGAGGTCCAAAGCCAGAATCTGCATATCAAACATGACGTCTCTTGTCTTCATCTGTTTGAAGCTGCCCCTTTAGATCCTGCGAAGGGCTTGGAAAAACCTGAAGGTTTATGCTGATATGATCATTTGGGTAATCAAATGAGATTCCATTCAGATTATGGGATGGCAGCAACCGTTAGACCAACAGCTCAGCCCACAGGGAGATATATCTCTTCATCTACGGGGTAATTTGGTGGGATATTGGAGTTAAGAAGATGACGACACCTAATTAATTTCATGAACATTAGTCCTGAAACATCATCAGCGCAAATTTTCCCCGTGACCAATCATTTGGCCCCGAGTCAGAAATCTCAACAATTAATGGTCAGACATTTATTAGAAAAATGTTAATCTCATCATCCCCAGATGATGATGAGGGGAATTAACTAAACCTGGCTCACAGGGGAGCTACAACCTCTTCATTTCGGTGAGCATCCTCTTACTGAAACGCCAATTATTATATCAATGCAACATACACCCACATCAGCCATAACATTAAAACCACCTGTCTGAAATCGTGGCTGTCAGGCGCAAAATCGGGTCCTCCAGAACGACAACTTTTCAGGAAATTGAATGAAAACCCACTATTGGTTGTTAATTATACAACAATGCTGCCCAAAACTAAACACCGGCCTACTTCAATACTCTTTTCCGCCAACCCATCGTCTTAAGGAATCGAAACATTGATTTTATAAATGTGTCTTGAGTAGAGAAAAGTCAATAATTCTGACGCCTTTGAGATACGAGATTTGATCACATGCTCTTTTGAATACTTCTTATTGGTTGAATACTAGTAAAACCAACACACAGATGTAGAAGCTGACCAATAGTTGGAGACTCTGCTCTCGGGTCCCAAACTATACTTGCTGTCGTGTATTAAACAAGCCCTGTGTAATAGCTGAGCCTTGCTGGAGGCTGGATCGTCCACAGAGTGACGCTAAGCTATTATTACGCTGCTCCTCATTATTGTTTTCAGTACGACCGGCTGCGGATCTGCATATTACACGGTCTCACCTCTGCTGGTATGTGGGTGTAATTCTCTGCTATGGCCCTACGAGCCGGGGATGGTGCCAGTAGCCCCCCCAACCCACCCCTGCCTGGCACACACACAAATTAGTGGCTGATTAACAGCATCCCGAGGAGACCTTTCAAATATCAGGGGGATTGTTTGTTTCTCCGAAAGCTGAGAGCGAATCTGACTGAGTGAGGTTTCTATTATCGACATACAGATATCCCCCCCCCCAAAAAAAAAAAAAAACTCCCCGCCCCTTCCTCTCATCTCTGGATGGTGCTCTTTATTGTTTCCACTCCTCATCCATTTCACAGCCGTGTTTTTATAGACAGGAAGCTGTCATCGGACATTTCACCACATAGCGTAATATTCACGTCTGCATTGCTCTACGCGGCGGCCATATTTGAAGTCCACAGCGGATTTCAAACCATTTAAAGTCCGCCGCTCAACCAATCCCAGGTGAGTGTGTGAACAAGTGTTGCTATGAATGTTAGCATGCCGCATATTCACGCCGCGCCTCATTCGTCTCTTCCCAGGCGATGACATCATAGGGTTAATAAAAACTGACTGCTGGATGAAAAGGAGAAAACAGAAATATTGAAGCGCCGTCATTAACGTTGATCGTGTTAGTTTGTTTGTTAACGTTCCTTTGCCATCCAGCCGCGGCAGAAAGCTCGATTCTAGTTTGCGCTACAATCGAATCTTGAACGTACATCCTGGTCAGAACCGGAGGTAATCAGAGACAGGCGAGGCGGGATCAGCGGTTCTTCAGGCGTCACAATCCCATCGAAAGCTCCGGTTCACACATGCAGGTTCCGTCAGAGTCGCCATTAATCGAATCTCCATTAATGATTCGCCAGAAGAGAAATCTGTTTTCATATCCTTTGTGCATGCGACGCATGGGCCTCAACATTCACCGCAGAGGTTCCTTCATTTGTGAGCCTGTGTGTTTGAGACACGCTACAGTCAGGATGTCTGTTTCCAGCCACTCACTGCAGGCTGATTAACTCTGACAGGCCGCCTTCGCAGAGGCACGGCAAACACCAGCAGGAACCAGGCGGCGTTTCCAATAAAGAGGAGTTTTTTCTCATGTGGCTTTGGCTACTTCCTGTCCACATTTTTGCTCATTCTCACGGCTCATTCAATCGAACCAAAACAGAAATCCTTGCATGTAGGCTACAGAAAAAGCGTAGTTGAATCAGGATTCCCTTGTTTCACACTTCTGAATTTCCTCGGGGGGTTGGGGGGGGGTGGTATGGAACTGAGTCAACAATCCTAATCAGCTTACAGGTGTGAGGAATGGAGAACTGAGAACTGTGACACCATCAAAATCAACACCAGGATCTGTGGGGCTTTACACAAGAGAGTAAACCGTATAACGTTTAAAGCCGGGACATTTTCTTTTCCACTCGCAGCATTTTGGGAATATTTCATCCATCGGCCATAACATTAAAGCCACCTGCCTCACCGTGTGGTCGGACAAATCTCTAGCCGAACCAAGCATTCGGATCATTTGTGTTGTCATGAGAGAGACACTGGTTCACCTGTTGCAACTTTAACAGCCAACGGGACCAGCAGTTTTAACCCATTCCTTGTCAAAGTCTCTGAAACTATCATGCTCGTCCGTTTTTTCCTGCTTCCAACATCGACCTCCGGACAGAATGTTCACCTGCTGTACCGCCCGCCGACAGGTATAACTGCAACAATCAGTGGTTATAATGTTATGGACGATCAATTTTAAATATGTAACTCCGGTTAATCTAAGGTACATAGTTCTTCTGTTTCTGCTGTGCTCATAGTAGAATGTTTTTCCAGCTGTTGGGTGAATAAAGGATAATCTTATCTTAAATCAACAAAGATGCCTGCAGTCACTTTTGAAAAGGAGCAGGTCTAGCCTGTGCAAAGCACATCAAGCACTTCCAAAACCGCGGCCTGGCCACCCTTGAAAGGCATTACGATCAATTGTTTGGAGGCACTTTGGATGTAGCGCGAGTATACAAAGAGCGAATCGTGACGAAAGATAATGCCTCAGAGTTGTGTCTGTGCCGAAAAGCCGCCAAACTAACTATCTCGTTCCACCGCCTGAAAACAAGGAGCTGAGTTGAGTTGATGATTCATGTCTGAAAAAAACATTGCAAACATGAGTCATCAACTCAGTTACCTAAAACAACAACCCCCTACGTTGCATTCCACGCAACTCGCAAAGACACGCTGACATCACCAGTGACTAGGCTTGTCGTAAAAGATGTGTGTCAAATAAACACCGTAATGAACGAAGGCATCAGGAAACCAGTCAACACACCGAACAAAAGGTAAGTGAACCCTTCAACCTTTGCATAATTACTTTTGCCGAGGCGGCGTTAGCTGCAAAGGGAAACCCGACTATTCATTAAATCAATGAATAATCGTCATAAATAATCACAGCCTGAATGTTGATCCAAATAATCTGGGTCATCACTTTGTCCATAATCGTGCAGCCGTATGTTACATGAAGCTGCAGGAAACACTGGCCGGGAAAAAAAAGGCCAACAGCAACAGAATCCACAAACTCTCGGTACTCGGAGCCTTGAAATTGTTAAAAAGCACCGCGGACAGGGAGAAAAAAGCTTAATGCACAGTTGTGTGGGTTCTGTTCAAAGTCCACAGAAGGATCCAATTAGAGTGCGGGCTTCCCACAGCCAGCTGGTGGAACGAGCGGTGCGGCAGACACGATTTCTAGCGAGGGGTCAACACGAGTGCAACAATCGCACGAGGATAAACTGTAGACTTCACTTTGTTTTTCTCTAAACGTGCAAATGAGGTAAAACAAGGAGGATGAGGGGGGGGGGGGAAAGTCGGCGGGGCTGATTTGACAGCAGGTTAAATAACCAGAGCAGCTCTAATAGGCTGCTTTTGTGAACACATGCTTTCCTCTGCCTGCTCTGTCTGTTCACTCTCACTTTCCTCGCCTCTGACAGCCTCTCGCTTGTGCTGCTTTTGAACAGAAACGCCATTATGTCCTCCTGCGCTGCACAATGCCCGCTGTCCTCCCTGAAACGCCAGCAAAACACACATTAGCTCACTTCGCACCGCTTTGTCTGCTGCTGATTCCCGTCACGCGTCTGGTTACTTAAGCAACTTAAGGGTCTGTTTACGTGACAACAGTTTGGCTAAAAAGTGGAAAAGGATATTGTGGAAATGATCCCCCATGCATTGAAAAGTTTGCACGCAAAGCCAGCCATAAGGTGGTGTAACTGGGATATCTCACCATAGTTGACGCGAATGCAAACCCGCAGACATATATTCTATAAATGACACCTATATTGTCCCCTACAGCAAGGTGAATCCCTGAAAAGACCCCAACCCCTTGCGTTGTGCAAGAAGTCCCGCTGATTGAATTCCTCAAATTAGATGCAAAGTTATGTCCCCGGTATTTTTTTTTATTAAAAAAAAAGCTCCAACTAATGAGTACAAATGCGAACAATTAGAGTAAGACACGGATTATACACGATAGGTCTCCGAGAATCGATTTATACGCATTGGGCCAGTGGCCAAGAAAAAATGTCCAAAAATAAATAAATAAATTCTTTTTTTGTAAAAAAAAAGCTGGTACAGCTTTTTTATTGATGCTTTTATCTGCTTTTACTTTGTAGCACTTTGAGATTTGATCCAAATGTAAAATGCATTATAAAGTACCTTTGTACCCCGGTACCAGCGACAGTCTAAGAAGTATGTTTATAAAAAAGGTTATCCTCAAGATCGTAGTTTAAAAAAATACATTTTCGGGGTCGAAAAATGAAATTGCCGTATGAACAAAAGGCGAAACTGCAAGAACCAGCTTTTGATTTGTTTCTAGCTTTTTCCAACTTTTTTAACAGCTTCAAAGCAACTGAGCAATCATGAAAAAGAGTGAAAAATTCTTTAAAAGAAGAGAAAACAAATCCAAAAACCCAGGACTCTTTCCGTTAGTCCGTACCCCGCGGCAAGAAAACATGGCGCCAATAAGCAACCGGGATCAGTCCCTACAGGTAAACTGTAAGAAAAATGTCAATAGACAAGTATCGACATCCGGCCTACGGGTAACGAGAACATCCGTCACTCTGGAGCTGTCATCCGCTTGACAAGTACAAGAAAAGGGTTGCAAACCTTTGGAAATTTATGTGAAGGATCCGACAAGGACGTATCGACATATCAACTTAAGATGATCTAAAACATCCCTGACGTGATCTTTGGAGATGTTAGCATCCCGGCTAACGCAAGTGTAGAGAATGCAGACCAAAAAATACTGGGTAAAAGAAGAAATACATGTAACAGCGGCTAGGATAGCTTCTATGCAACAAAAAAACAAAAAAAACCTTGCTGTGTATATGGACTCTGAGACCGGATTGGTTCTGGACGATCCTCGGCATACCACAGTGTCAAGTTTGTAGTAGGCTGCTGAAGTGCTCTTGAGGAAGAACACTGAACGCCGGCCAGCTTTGGAGGTGTTGCTCTCCACTCTAGATTTTTCCGTCAGCAGCCTGAGGCCCAGGGAAAACTGACAAATTCCACAGGTTCATTTAATCTCCGTTACCGTTAATAACCTCCCTGTGCTTCACTTCATCAAGCTTTACTCATCCGTAAACGTCCGCTTCATCAAACTGTCGTAAAATATCATATATTACAATGATTTTCCAGCGTCATTTAAATTAATATTTTTTTTAAACCTTATTTTCCAATTTTTTAACCTTTAAATGTCACTTAATATCTACATTTTTATTATAATATCATATGTTCATGTTTTTTAGTATCAAATTATACCAAAAAGCCCTCCCCCCACCTTTTTATTATTTTTTTTAAAACTTTCCTTGTTGAATAAAATCAAATCTATTAGAGTAAATTATAATATTTATATACAAGATAGGACCTCCTCTTGATTCCTATGCACCAAACTTGGACTTAATTGGCCCAACGGTTGAGAAGTTTTGTCCGAAAAACGTTGTTTTACGTTAAAAATCTCCCTCTAATGAGTAAAATCGGAACAATTAAGGTTAAAATATGGCGTCAACAAGAGAAATCTCCTTAAATCGATTAATATTTCGACTAAATCAGACCAACGGTTCAGAAATTATGTCCCGAAAGCATTTGGAAATAAAGCTCCCCCAAGAGTCCCAAACATACAACTCTAAATCAATCCAGTTCTTCCTCGCTCTAAGGTCTATTTGGGTTTAAAACTTTAAAACGATACTTGACATAGTGTTTGAGTTATCGCCGTAGAGTAAGCCCTCACTTTCAGCGCTGCACGGAGTCTCGGCGAGGCCGCCGTCACATTTATCAGCTTTGCAGGTGATAAAAGGCGACGCCCACAGGCTACAGACACGACTGACAGCTACCGAAGAACGCGGGCTTGTTCTGCGGGTCATAAAACACATCTTTACAAGCGCGTGTGTCCGCAGATAGCGAGAGGCGCAAATACTGTCACGCTTGAAGGAGGCGTTCGCTTCCTCGTTATCTCTGGAGTTTTTCGTTTTTATGACAGAATGAAAACATCTCAAACGTTTCAGATTTCAGGATTAAACCCGCTCTTTCGGCCCGCAAACGGCGCCTGATGCCCGGTTGCGTCACTCTCGATGGATTTACTAACTAGCTGGCAGACTATCTGACTGAGGGGGAGGGGGGTGATGGACAAGCTGGCTTTTTGAGCAAACTGACTGATTGACTGACGAGCTAATTAAATGCATGACCGGCGAATTTAATGGCTGTTCTGCTCTGGGTTGTTCATGCACACACACATGCACACACACATGCACACACACATGCACACACACATGCACACACACACTTAGACGCTGACACCCACCACCCCTTTCAGTGTTGCCTGTCAGTGTCTGTAACTGTTTCCCACCTCTTGTATTATTGTGCAAATTGAAATGCCAAAGAGAGCAATTCACACACACACACGCACACACACACACACACACACACACACTCACACACACACACACAGTGTGGTAGGTAAAAGGTTGTGGGTGGGGGGTTGCCTCCATCTCCCTCTCAGCGTCTTGCCAGGCGGGAAGAGGAAATATGATTATCCAGTGGGGGAATTATTGTCTCATCAACACCTGCAGCGGATAAATGAAAATAGGATTCATGTACTGAGAACAAGTTTACTTCTGCTGCCAGGACGCAATTAAGCAGGAAGCTGGATCACAACCCCCCCCCCTCCATTCTGGCTTCCCATCACTGGCACATTTGGGGAAGTGATAACGAACATCGGGGAACTGGAGGGCAGGGAAGGAGTTTGAGTCATTTCTGACCCATAAGAACTTAGTAACTCAGCGTTTGGATCTTCGTTGATGGTGACGGCGGGGAAACCGCCCGAGAGGCCGTTCACACAATAACGGTATCCACGTTAAACGATAAACTTGCGTTGGTCTTTCGTCTGCATGGCGACTGTGTTTTTCTGAAAACGAGTGTAATCTTTTGCAGAACGCCACCATTTTCGTCGCCATGGGAACCGGTGAAACGCAACGCTTGTGAAACAGAGACCACACCGCCCAAATAAGCATATCGGTTATTACGCTTCCTGTCTAATAGCCACGGGCCGAGAATTCTGAAATGGGCCCCAGAGTGTATAATAACTCGTTCTTAATCCTTACTCACAAGATAGTAACTCCTTTCAGCGGCTTACTAAGTCGCTTTGTCTCTGACGTCACCAGAGGAGCTCTGTAAAACGCAGATTGTTCTTTGAAAGTGCCCGAAAAAACCCATCGGTTGTTGGGTAAACCATCTGGGCCTCTCCACCTTCATGTTCTGACCATCCAGGAAGTGTAAATATTTACACCTAATCATCAAAGTAACATCTTCTGAAGTGATGATGTAAATTTCATTTCATCCAGCCATATAATAATTACCATAATCCGGCACGAAATCCAGAGATTGCATGTTGGATGGAGATGGTTCTGTCAGACCGTCATGCTAATGAGAGCCGCTAACTAGATAAATAAAAAGCTTTCGCTAACTATTGGGTATTTATTGCCGACTAAATGGTTTTGTTTAATTAACAGCACGTTTGCCCCATAACTATATATAATGAAATTAAAAGTGAATACGGAAAAGTTGTACAAAATACACATTCAATCGAGGTTTTCCTCTCCACCTCGTGTAAAAGACGAGGAATAACGATGATCTGGAACCATGAGTAAGACCGGACCTTTCTCCCTAAATCTGCTGAGCTTCAGTTTTGCAGAATTGATCCTTGACTTGTTATCAATCGATCCAAAAAAAAAAGGGATTTATCCCTAATGCCAGGCTTAGACTAAGTCCATACTTACTCAGGGAACGGGCATATAAAGTGTTTCCATGTGGACAAAAGGGCCAAGTACCCAGGTGTGTGTGGAACACCTGATATTCTAATCTCCCATGATGCTTTTTTCCAGAGCGGCAGAACGCAGTACCATAAATTCTTAATGAGGAAGTGGCAACGCTTCTTCTGGAGATGCTCCGACCCAGTCATCCAACCGAAACCTTGTGTTCCTTATCAAAGTCAGCCAGATTCTTAAGCCCCGCCCCTTTTTTTCCCCTGCTTCCGACAAAATGTCCCCACCCACTGACAGCTGCTATAGTAATGAGATAATCCGGAATATTCTGACTCCACCTGTCAGCCGCCGTGACGATATGACTGATCCACACGACAGCAACCGGTCTATGATGACAGGATATAGCCTCGCGTCGTGACGCCGGCGAGGGCCATGAATAGCTGCTATCTGAACCGCGCTCGGCCAAAGCTGTTCCGCGTCGCTACGAGACCCGGACACCAGGAATGCAAACAGTAGCCCGGCAGGGCGGCGTTTATGTTCTCTCGCTCTCTCGCGACCGCCTGATTTCTTTATTGACTCACCAACTGGCCTCGCGCTCGGGCTCTGGGATGTTTTTCCCCGAGTGTGATTTTGATCTTTGAGCGAAAGAAAGAAACAAGCCTCCTGGCGCTGAGGGGCCCCGTCCTCAGACATTCGGGCAGTTTGGTCTGTTTGCAAGATGGGTGCATACTCATTCTACTGCTTTTTGATCTGAGAGCAAACACCCTGAGGACCCGGGGCAAAAAAGAAACGAAAAAGGTGTTAATGGAGGGGTAGAGCCGGGAGGAGGGCCGACTGACAGTGACTGATGGTTCATTTTTCATTAGCGGTCTCGACCTGGCGGGTTTTATCTGCGACATCATTTTTAAATATTATACATCTATATATTGAATAATGTGACGAGTATCGAGTGCCGTGTAAAAAATGAAGGCGTTACACAAGCAAGTTAAACTCCATCAAACCTCTGGAGTCTTATTAACTCATACTAATATTTAGGACTTTTTTGAATACTTCAGAATGTCGCAATGTGAAACGATTATTGTGGCAAAAGAATGCAATCACTTAAAATGTATCTTTACTTTGTACGCTAACTTGTTCTCTCTCTGTTCAAAAACAACTCAATGCGATGGATAATACAACGATAACAAATAACTTCTCCGAACATCTGACAAGAAATAACTTTCATCGGATCAACTATGACATCTTTTGAAACGTGGACATTTGACATTTTCTGACTTCCCTCAGTTTACGTCCACAGTTCGTCTTCTCTGCATTCCGATCTGCACGTTTTAAAGATTGTCCCTTAACAACTAGCTAATGTTAGCACAAACATTAGCTAGTCAGCTAACAGCTCAGTCATTCATGCACCTTGGAGAAAGTTGACGGCTGATGGTTTCAGGTCAAGTGGACAGCGAGACACGTTGCCTTTAACACCTGTGTCATTGTAACAATCTAGGTTCACACAGTGAAACAGTCCAGGTTTGTAAAGTGAAAAAGTCCTGGTTCATACAGTGAAAGAATCCAAATTCATAAACTGAAAGAGTTCAGGTTCATACAGTGAAACAGTCCAAGTTTAAAAAGCAAACCATTCTAGTTTCATAAAGTAAAAAGGTTCAGGTTTATAAAGTGAAAAATCCAGGTTTATAGAGTGATACAGTGTAGATTCATAACCTATAAGAGTCCAGGTTCATACAGTGACACAGTCCAGGTTCATACAGTGAAACAGTCCAGGTTCATAAAGTGAAACAGTCCAGGTTCACACAGTGAAACAGTCCAGGTTCATACAGTGAAACAGTCCAGGTTCACACAGTGAAACAGTCCAGGTTCACACAGTGAAACAGTCCAGGTTCACACAGTGAAACAGTCCAGGTTCATACAGTGAAACAGTCCAGGTTCACACAGTGAAACAGTCCAGGTTCACACAGTGAAACAGTCCAGGTTCACACAGTGAAACAGTCCAGGTTCACACAGTGAAAAAGTCGAGGTTCACACAGTGAAACAGTCCAGGTTCATACAGTGAAACAGTCCAGGTTCACACAGTGAAACAGTCCAGGTTCACACAGTGAAAAAGTCGAGGTTCATACAGTGAAACAGTCCAGGTTCATACAGTGAAACAGTCCAGGTTCACACAGTGAAACAGTCCAGGTTCACACAGTGAAACAGTCCAGGTTCATACAGTGAAACAGTCCAGGTTCACACAGTGAAACAGTCCAGGTTCACACAGTGAAACAGTCCAGGTTCACACAGTGAAACAGTCCAGGTTCACACAGTGAAACAGTCCAGGTTCACACAGTGAAACAGTCCAGGTTCACACAGTGAGCCTACAGAAGCCTCAACATTTATTTTGTTTTGCTTTGCTGAACAAACCTCTTCCACGTCACGTTTTTAGATGTTATAATCCAGACACAGCAGAATATCCGAGCGTTTAAGGGTGAAACCGCGGCGCAGTCCTCATACCAGGCCTGGATGATAATTACCATCTGATTTCCACATCTGAGTGAGAGGGCAATAATCATCCTGACACATTGACACACTGTAAGTGAGCGATTACTTTATGTGGAACGACAAACTCCACCTGCCAAACTCCGACGGACGGCTGACAAGGTACTTCAGCTGAGGAAAAGCTAGCGTGGCAGCCGGGCCCAGAGATGTCAGGCGAATGTCATCCAGACGCTGAGTGGAGCAGAAGCAGGAGTGTAAAAGAGAGAAATTCCACATTGCGTAACAGCCCCTCTTATCTACTCTCTATTATCTTGGCCACAGTTTGTTACACGGCTGCCAAAGCTATGACATTTAAAAAAAAAAAAAAAATGAAACAGTCCTTATTTGGTCTCGACTGAATCCTAATAAACAAACTGGGAGGCACGTTAGGAAAAAAAAAACCCAACCGAGAATGAACTGCGATGAATCGCAGACAAACGTATCACTACATCTAATTTTGAAGGGGGGGGGGGGAGTGCTGAGCAATTATTGTCAGCATCACTTGGCCCACAAACGCTATTCCCCTCTGAGCGGGTGTCAGTAGCGGGTGCCGCTAACAGAAGGCCATGTCAACAACTGTTAACGCTAATTGCTTTTGCGACGAGAGCCATCTATTAAGAAAAACATGCAGCAAGACTCTGTGCAATGTCGCCAATGCATGAGTCACGGCTTTAGAACGGCGCCCTCCTTGAGAACAACAACAGCGTTTGGAATCCTCATCCGTCCTGCTCAGCTGTTTGGTTGAGCACATCTTGAGTTACTACTTGTTACAGTAAAGTGTGACAGAACCCGTTTCAAGGCTCAGCGGCAGCATGTATGTGGTTCAGAAGAACTGGGCCAAGGATGGATCCTTGGGGGACACCACAGCTCTAAAGAGGTCGCAAAGGTTGAGGTATTAATCATGGCTATTGAGAAAGTCCTATTCGCTAAGTAGCTTCATTTGAGTTTTCTATGGCACATCAAAGCATGTGACGACTTGATCAAGACAGCATGTTTATGTCTTTCTTAGCATGTTGCTAGCTAGCTATGTTCTTCCTTGCATAGAGCTTTTAAACAAATCTTTATCCACAACTGCTAGCAAACAAATGTCTTGCTTACATAGAGCTATCAAACTAATCTTTATTGACAACTGCTAGCAAACACAAATCTTCCTGACATAGAGCTTTAATACAAATCTTTATTGACGATGGCTAGCAAACAAACGTCTTGCTTACATTGAGCTATCAAACTAATCTTTATTGACAACTGCTAGCAAACACAAATCTTCCTTACATAGAGCTTTAATACAATTCTTTATTCACAACTGCTAGCAAACATACTTCTTCCTTAGATCGAGCTTTCAAACAAATCTTCACTGACAAATACTAGTAAAAAAAAATGTCTCCCTTACATAGAGCTTCAAAACAAATATTTATTGACAACTATTAGTAAAAATAAGGTTTTCCTTACTTGGAGAATTCAACAGATCTTTATTTTCAACTGCTGGCAAACATACTTCTTCCTTACGTGAAGCTTTCAACTAACCTTTATTGACAACTGTCACTACCAATGGACTGCAGGAACAGACTGTACACCGTGAGTCATGAGCTATACTAGTACAGCATGAGTTGGAATCAAACAAAAACAAATCTAACCAAGTCTTTCAGTGTACGCCCACTTACAACAATGACTCATCAGCGTTCACGCAGAAATGCCGGACACTTCAGTCATGGTCTGTAATAGTGGAATGAAGTAGTGGAAGGACATGTTCTGTAGACCGTTAACAGAAGAGAAGGGCTTGTATTCATTGTTTGGCCTTCACCCAAGTGACGTTTGCACGAGCAGTTGCAAAAATTTGCATTACAATCAGTGTGAACTTAAGATAAGGAGGGATTCAGCGCTGAGGATTGAAGCGAGGGAACATTTTGTTATTTACTTTTACATTTGGGAAGCAGTTAGCTCAGTTGCTTCACAGCAAGAAGGTCCTGGGTTCAAATCCAATCTCTGGCCTTGGGGCGTTTCTACATGGAGTGTTGCATGTTCTCGCCATGTTTGCATCCTGGTACTCTGACTTCCTCCCACGGTCCAAAAACATGAAATGTGGGTGAATGTCAGTTGGGATTGGCACCCCCCCTATTACCCCGGACAGGATAAGCAGTCTACCAAAATGAACTTGACGTGTCCCAAACCCCGTAAGTCCAGTACATTTATTCTATTTACACACAAAAACATCAAGCATTTACCGAACGAAAAGAGTAACTAACCAAGAAACCGCTTAATTGTATTGGATTAACCTTGTTTGCCTGGGGAGCGTTGTTAATAACAGTGTAATAACTGCCCCCCTACACGCACCACCAAGTAAGGCCAGTCAACAGACCTTCCCCGTTAAATTTGCCTGGAAGGCTGGAAAAAATGAGCTGCAAACAAAACGCTCAGAAGGGTTTCAAGCGATGTGAAGGTTGAGGCAAGCCAGGCTTTCGGCTCTCTGTCAGCGAAGGACACCGCTGAAAAGGAAAACAGGCACAACTTAATGAGGCACTTAAGGGCGCCCTCACTATTTAGGTTTCATTATTTTTATTCTAAATCCTTCACAGCCCTCATCTGTTGCTCATTCAGAGAGAGCTTATTTATTAGCATGAGTCACGGAGATGGAAAAAAGATCAGCCCGATGACAAATACGATTAATGTCCACATAATATCTCATTCTCAAACTGATCGAGTGTCTTTTGTCAACATTGTTTGACAACACGAATTAATCAAGCAATCGAGGAAGTGCGGGGTTATGGAAGGCAGAGATCGGCGGGGGGAGGGGAACAAATCAGCGGTGGATAATTACCCAGGGAACCTTCTAACTATCCATTGCAGGCATCTTAATCACAGCGTAATTACATCCTGTCAGTCACTGCAATGAAAACACTGAGGCAGAGGTATGGAAGCAAGGCAGCTCCGGACGACAGGCAGGAAATGGATATATGTGTCCTCACAACAAGCCGCCCGTGTGCTTTTATATACCACTTGATAAGAGTTAGCTAAGCGGCTCCGTCTGCACATTTCAGCAATTCCTCGCGGGTCAGGAGGCCTCGATACAAAAAGGTACATTCTTGTACATCCAGAATGCGGAGTGGTACCTCAAAATAGACAACCGACAGCTCTTAGAAAAAAAAGAAATCACACCGCCGCGGCTGTCTGAAAGCCTCACAGATACAGATACCAAAGGTACAGATCTGTCAGCCTTTTTCCCGCCTGCTGCCTGCTAAGTATGGCTACAGAATTCATAATATCTTTTTTTTCCCAATGCTGACTAGAAAATGTACTGACATCGGAATCTGTCAGCCGCTAAAAGCTTGCTCACTCGTCGGGAGCCTTTGCTGAATTTTAATGCGGCCGCCGCTTTTCTTTAGGATTTCAATCAAACCAGCCAGTCCTATCAGCGCTAGTATCTACAAGCTGAGTGATGAGCTGCAGTTCTGCTACCGATGAGCACAGGGATCTTCATACGGCGGGCCCGCAACAATTTCAAAAGCAGTCCGCAGAATACGAACAAATTCATTACAAATACGTGCATCTGATGTTGCGGTCCGTTCACTCTAAACATGACATGCCCTGGCAATGACCCAACAAGAGTCATCCATTCCTCAGAATCCAGTCGTTCTCCATCCTGGCTACTCCATGGACCACAGAAGTAACTCAGAAAAACAACAATCGTTAAGTCTGTGTATTAGGGGCTTTTCGCATAACGAAAGACTTTTATAACTAAAGACGCTATCATTTCAATCGTTATCTGAACTGGGAAAAACAACAACACTGATATAGAGGGTTTAATCTAGACCCGCTCTTTCTGGAAAGCACCTTCAGACAACTGTTGTTGTGAATTGGCGCTATATAAATAAAGATTGATTGATTGTTTGACTTGCACAAATCTTTCATCTTGTCTTACATTGGGCTGAAACGATTCCTCGAATATCTCGAGTAACTAGTTTACGCAGTTCTGTGGGGCCCTCACCTAGCAATCACTTCACGTACACGCCCCCTACCCACCTCAAACAACCATACCAGAAAGCCGGGCCCTGCTCATAAAACACTCCCCTTTTTAAACAATATGCTATTTAGCACTGATTTAAGTAGCTGCGTGATGAAATAGTAAATCAACCGAATATTGACTAGCAACAAAGTTGATAAACAATTTGAGAAGAAATTAAAAAAGAATATATCACCCGTTGTGGATTCTTCAATAAGAACAATTGCATATTAATCATCTCATCATACTAAGCCCAGCGCCATGGGTGATCGGGCCTTCTGTTCTGCTGCCCCTCGTCTGTGGAATGCCCTCCCTGACCATCTGAGGGCTCCACAGACGACTAACACATTTAAAAAAAAAGGACTTAAAACTTTCCTTTTTAGGAAAACCTATAACTTTAATTAACATTGCTGCTTTTTGGTCAGGTTTATTATTTCATTTTTTATTGATGCTTTTATCTGCTTTTACTTTGTAGCACTTTGAGATTTGATCCAAACGTAAAGTGCATTATAAATTAAATGTATCATTATTATTATTATTATTGTCATTATCTCTGATGGCGTGTCTTTGGGTTTTGTGCTGTTGCTTCAAAACGCCATCATAATTAACGAAAACCTCCATACCTGAGTACAACTCTAGGGTTTGAGGTCACAGAGTCGGCTAAAAACGTGATTGCCATCCCTCCTGATCCACATGAGCACACTTCCCCACCACACCGGAGCCGTCCTTTGCTGGATATATTTAGGTCAGCGCCTGACGGCTCGGACAGACGGAGGTTCGGTCGTGTGTTTGCGAGCACGCATTTATCAGCCGTGCTGTCGCCTCCAGCGTGAGACGGTTAGAGAGAGCTGGGGACTGGAGGGACTAGGGAGGGGGGGGGGACATCCCACTGGCATTAGGATAGCTCTCTCCATGGGATGCGTCAACCAATGAGCAGCAAAGCCCTGTGTGTGTGTGTGTGAGAGTGTGTGTGTGTGTGTGTGGGGGGGGGGGGGGTTGTTAATCAAAGCGGGAGTTGTTTGCCAGAGATGGCATTCGATGCACAAGGAGACAAACCACTAAGCACGGCTGCTGAAACCTCTGCAACAAATCTGCTGCCTTACCTAAGGAAGCAAGACATCCTACTACAGCGAAGGCTGCTGTGGCCTCAGGTGTGAGTATCGGTTTGCCGAGCAGAAGGCACAGAAAGAGAAGACGCTGTCGGTAAACTTAATGTCAGCGGACAGAAATAATAGGATGGATGTTGACAGAGAGGTGCTCCTGGGTGTCCGCCGCACTAGCGGCTAACAAATAAGGACGAACATTGCTACCTGACGGCTAAAAGCGGGTTTATGTTAGGAATGTTGCGGTTTTCATTGCAATCGCATGGTTCTCTCTACTGACTTCCTAGATGGATCAGTAATATTCCTGATGTGGAACTGTTGGTAGTGAAATCTGATTGAATTGCAGTCAGACTCAAGTTTTTTGTTTTGGTGCATATCTTTTCAACTTAATTAGATTTTTTCCCCTATTGCCTCTCTCTATGAAGTTGGTACTAAGAGTTAAATTTAGGTAACTCAGTCAGGAAGGGGTCACAAATTAATGTCCTTCTAGTGCCGGTCCCAAGCCCGAATATAAGGGCGGGGTTGCGTCAGGAAGGGCATCCAGCGTAGAACCTGGGTTGATGGGGCCCGGGTTGATGGGTTGATGGGTACCGTCACTTATGCAGTATCTAGCAGGGTACCTACCGACCTATGAGTGGAAACAGGTGATCCAACGTGGCAAACCCGAGAGGGAGCACCCGAAAGACGAAGAAGAAGAAGAAGAAGAGTAAGATAGCACATATGCAAGGGGGATCTCCTCGGACCAACGGTTGAGAAATTATGACCCGAAAAAAACCTTTGGAGATAAAGCGGCTTCTAGAGCCAGAAACATACAATCTTCCTTTTCATAACATCAATCCACTTCTTCCTCAGCCCGAGGTCTATGTGGGTATAAAAGTTGAAAATGATCCATGAAGTAGTTTTGAGTTAGTTAACACGAGGGATCTGCAGCGGCGATGACGATTCATAATTTCCCCAGACTTTTTAAGGGGTATAAATAGTTCTCTGCATTGGATCTCTGTGAAGCAGCCATTCCGCAAAACGGGGTTCAGGGTCTTACTCATGAAGAATGAACGACTGCCGACCTTGTGACAAGCCGGATATGTTATATAAGGGGATGGCGCCGATCTACGGGACGCAAATCGTACGATAAAATCCCTCAAAGTACGATCGATTTAAGCCTCTTGTACGATACTTCAGCGTCTCCAAGCTGAATAACGCAGCGTTCTATCAAGAGTGGGGGGACTTAATTTCCCCAAACTGCTTTGGCAAGGCTGCTGCAGAGGCCGGCGGTGGAGGATTATTAGTGTAAGTCTGCAAAACAGGAGCACGAAGAAGAAAAAAAGAGCAAACATGTTTGGCAGAACCTCGCTGGATAAACAGAGACAGACTCTAGTTCTCATCAAGAGCTTCTATTTATGAAACCCCTTTTCTGTCGGCGTACGCTCGGCTTCTCGGCCTCCTGCCCTCCTCACTGCTGCAATATCACTCAATCAACTCCGCCGAAATCCTCTATCAGGAATAAACTCAGATACTCGCGCCGCGGAACGGAAAAAAACCCCGACAAATGCGCAAATTCGTGCCAAAGCAGACGAACAGAAGGATCGCGGATTAAACGAGAGGGGATTTGCCACGCGACGTCACTCACGAGGCAAACGGAGCAAATCAAACGTCTTATTATTAATGCAGCGACAGACGGATAGATGTGTCATTTTATTGTCTGCTCACTTGTTCGATGCCCGCGGGATTTTAAACCACGGCGGGTAATTGTTTTACAGCGCTGCTGTCAGGTGGAGAACATGTCAAAGAAAGGAGGTCAGCTGTTCAGCCTCTAACATTGGGATTATTTCCTAAGTGGAATATTTAGAGGAGTAACAATTTTCCTTTATTCTCTTTTTCCCTTTTTTTTTTTTTTTTTCTTTCGAAAAGCCTACAATACCAAAATTGACGCTCTTTTGAATCTTTTAATCATCGCTGGATCATCCGGAGCGTCGCTCTAATCAAAACAAGCTTCCCGTGACACAAAAAAACTGCGCGGCTGTGTTTGTACAGTCAATTTGCTCAGGTAAGTAAGCGGCTTTCCGAACGAGAATTGAGGGGATTCAAAGCAGATAAAAACGCCGTAATCAAATTCAGCCACAGCTGCAAAATTGCTTTTTGCTCGGGATGAACCAGGTTAAGGGGAGCGGGCGAGACCACGACGCAAACCTCAGCCTTCACATCCAGGGAGCTTGATCCTATCAGCATGAACAGCACCGACTCTGCGGAATCGTGTTTGGAGTCAAAAATGCTCTCGGAAAAACACCTAACCTCCAGGTTTCCTTGATCGGGGAGAAGCCGCCACCCACAAATCAAAGACTTAAAGTAGAGCAATTTGTAAACAAGGGCGACCCAAAACCCAAAGGTGACGGAGAGTTGACGAAACATGTTCACAGACGCGAAGGGAAGATTGAGACTAAAACCAAACGAGGTGGAGTAAATATTGGTAAATGCTGGCCGTGAGGTCTCAGACTATGGAGGAAAGACTACTGTTGACGGCAGAATGTTAATACGAGTGGATTCAGATCCTTAACTTGAGTAAACACTCCACCACTAGGAAGAGACTGAATGGGTGAATTACCTAGGGGTGTACCCCATAAGGGACGGGGTACATGAAAGCGGTTAGAAGAAACCGATGGCTGGATACATACTGTACCGTACAACATTGTGACATGTATCTCTGATTTTTTTCACATGTATCTCAGATTTTTTTCACATGTATCTCAGATTTTTTTGACATGTATCTCTCATGTATCTCGGTCGTGGAAAAGTCATGAGAGAATCACGAGATGGACGAGTTCCAAGGTTATTTGGGAAAAGGAAAAAAGACAACACTTTATACTATTCATACTATTTGACGACTTTTGATGAAATGGAGCTATTTTTCTAATTATTTTTCATAACATTTGGAAGACAAATTAGAAAAGATACATTTTGGTTAACCTTATGTTATGCAAATAGTTGTTTATTGCGTGATTCTACCTCAATTTTACCTTCATATGTTCACATCTGCAATCCGCATGATCACTTCACTAAATCGTACGTACGGTTGCATAGACAGGCGAAATTAAAAGTATTCAAAAACTGCTTGAATCACCCGAGACTCTGAAGGGTTTTGAGGACAGTGCTTGAAGGAATATATTTAGCTACTAACCAGCGCTGCAGAACCACTAGCATGTCGGCCAATCAGTCACTCTGAAGAGGTCAAGAGGACCACGCATCCTCCGCCGAGGCTTATCAGAGCATGATGCAATAGGTCAGAACTCCTCTCTGGTCAACTCCTGCTGTGTCCTCCTCATAACTGATGAGTAATTAGGACAGGTAGCAGTAGGTCATGAGCTCCATTCAAGCATACAGTAAAGAGCTGACAGGGATCATGTCCATTCCAGCGGGGACTGAACATCAAGTACAGTAATGTCCATTTCTTCAGCTTTTCTATTTTTATTGAGTCTTAGCTCAGGGACCAATGTCCTTATAAGTTTTATCATATTTAGTCAAGATCCTGTTTTTTTTTTCTCTCTTTACTCAGGTTTCAGTCGTCTAAAGGTCTTCGTCTTGTTTCAGGGAAAGAAATCTAGATGAAAGGCGTTCATCTTTTCAAAAGGCCGGCCTTTTTGCTCAATTCTTCAGATTTCTTTGAGTGTTAATACAAAAGTAAGAAACAAACAGTTTCTGTATATCGTGATCCAGACTGATCAGTTCACGGCCTTAAAGTGGCCCGTATGTGCAGAAGAACAATAACAGACTGTCAATACAGAAGCAAAATGGGAGCTACTAAAGTCGGAACGCTTTTGTCCATAGGAAATATGTTTATACTGTTGACTTTATAGTGTTTATAGTGCTCATAGTGTTCAATATGTTTATGGTGTTTCTAGTGATGTTTCTAGTGTTTCTAGTGTTAAATATGTTCATAGTGTTTAAATTGATGTTTATGGTGATGTTTATATTGTTAAAAGTGATGTTTATAGTGTTAATACTGATGTTTATAGTGTTAATAGTGATGTTTATAGTGTTAATAGTCATGTTTATAGTGTAAATAGTCATAGTCATGTTTAAAGTGTAAATAGTCATGTTTATAGTGTTTGTAGTGTTTTTATCAATGTTTTTATTGTTAATAGTGATGTTTATAGTGTCAATACTGATGTTTATAGTGTTAATAGTGATGTTTATAGTGTTAATAGTCATGTTTATAGTGTTTGTAGTGTTTTTATCAATGTTTTTATTGTTAATAGTGATGTTTATAGTGTCAATACTGATGTTTATAGTGTTAATAGTGATGTTTATAGTGTTAATAGTCATGTTTATAGTGTTTGTAGTGTTTTTATCTATGTTTTTATTGGTAATAGTGATGTTTATAGTGTCAATACTGATGTTTATAGTGTTAATAGTGATGTTTATAGTGTTAATAGTCATGTTTATAGTGTTTGTAGTGTTTTTATCTATGTTTTTATTGGTAATAGTGATGTTTATAGTGTCAATACTGATGTTTATAGTGTTTTTAGTGACGTTTTTCGAGTGAAAAGTTCCTCCCGACGGCGCAGTTTTGTGACATATGACGATAGAAGAGTTCATCAAAGTGGCATAAATTCCGATCTGATGGTTCAGACTGAGGTCTAATTGCAAAAGATCCAACCTGTGTCTGATTTAGGTCCACATATGGAAGAGGCCCGAATCAGAACTGGAACAGATCAGATTCCATGTTGTTTGTTCACACTGACATGAAAAAGTCACATGGGAGCAAAATATCGGACCAGGGCCACATTTTTCTTGCAGTGTGAACGAAGCCTTTTCTAAGACATCGGGTTATTGTCAAAATCTCCGCCAAGATCCAGACACAAAACCAACATTCTGTCATTTACTCTGGTCCGACCTGAGTTTGAGGAACACATCCAGGCACGGAATCAGTTCTGATTTATGATTTAAAGTTTGACGTCAACTTCACTGTCATTTTCACCGTACCTACAGGAACAGAGGAATCCAAGTGGCAGCTGTCACACACCCGCAGTATCTGCCAAGAGGATACACCGCACAGATAAATACAACAGATACTGCTGACTCATTTGGTCACAGTTCACGTTTACTGCCGTTTCTAATCATCTTGGTGAACACAGTGATCATTGACCAACATCTTATTTCTTTTTCCCAGCAATAAATTAACTCTACCTCCCCTCTTTTTTACAACAGTAAATTAACTCTACCTCCCCCATATTTTTACAAAAAATAAATTAACACTACCTCCCCCCTTTTTCCTACACCACTAGATTAACTCTACCTCCCCCCTTTTTCCTACACCACTTGATTAACTCTACCTCCCCCCTTTTTCCTACACCACTAGATTAACTCTACCTCCCCTCTTTTTCCTACACCACTAGATTAACTCTACCTCCCCTCTTTTTTTACAACACTAAATTTACTCTACCTCCCCTCTTTTTTTACAACACTAAATTTACTCTACCTCCCCTCTTTTTTCTACACCACTAAATTAACTCTACCTCCCCTCTTTTTTTACAACACTAAATTTACTCTACCTCCCCTCTTTTTTCTACACCACTAAATTAACTCTACCTCCCCGCTATTTTTACAACACTAAATTAACTCTTCCTCCCCCCTTTTTTCATACAAAACTAAATTAACTCTACTTCCCCCCTTTTATTTTTACAAAACTAAATTAACTCTACCTCCCCTCTTTTTTTTACACCACTAAATTAACTCTACCTCCCCCTTTTTTACAACACTAAATTAACTCTACCTCGCCCTTTTTCCCACCACTAAATTAACTCTACCTCGTCCTTTTTCCCACCACTAAATTAACTCTACTTCCTCCCTTTTTCCCAGCACAAAATTAACTCTACCCCCCACCCTTTAAAGCTTTAAATTAACTCTACCCCCCCCCGTGATGCAGCTTATTGACTGTTTTTATTATAGTCTCTCCCAGTGAGTTAATGAGACATGCATAAAGTCTAAACGCTTAAATTGTTCACACGCAGAGAAATAAAACGACAGAATCATCTGAGCATATCCCCTCCTGTAAAAGCACCAAATCCACCAGCATTTAATAATAAGCATCTATTTGCATGCTAATCCTTCCGTTAGCAAACAAGTTGGCGGAACGTACATGCAAATTGTGGACCACTTGTCTCGACCGTGAAGCCTTCTGAGACGTCGGATAAAAAAAGTTAGATTTACGGTTAAGTTTTGCCCTGAACGGAATCAACAAAGTCTGCATACGTTGAAGCTGCTAATAATAATGGTAGAAAGAAGACTAGCGTTACGGTTCCGTAATTCAACCCTCGCCCAGATGAGTTTGCATCTCAGGGGTTGCTCTGTTTTCATATTTTTTCAATGAATCTTTGGCGTTTTATTTATATTATTGGAGCTAAGAGCCTTAGACTCCGACCTCCCCAGAGGAGGAAGGTGGACTTACTGCACCCCCTTGCAATTTTATTTTAAAACCCCCTGTCATAGAGCCACATCACGCCTCATTTATCTAGAACACATTGTTTTCCTCTTTTCTCATTCAGCCTGGAAATAAGCCGGAGCGAGAGTAAGAAAACTCTAACCGCTCTGGAACTTGTAAAGCAACAATTGCATCATCGTTCAACCTGATTTGACCCGAAAAGAAAAAAAAAACACAAAGATCCTCCGTTTTATTGAGACAAAGCACAGACACGAAACCCTGCCGAAACCTTTCTGGGAACTGAAAATGGAACTAAAAGTACCTCCAGCTCCGTCAAAACCCACAAAAAAGTCCATTCCTTGCAGACTGATGGGCTGCCAGCGAGGAGAAGCACTTTGCAGCTGAGGCATCATCGCTCTCAGAAGTGGGAACAGTAAGAGCAAAAATGCGTAAACGCAAGAAAAATTGGAGAAGAATAGGCGAAGACTTCATCACATGTAAACGGATGCCCCGGCTGGGGCCTCGCCGGTGGTTCCGAATGGAGAGTTTATCCTTGAATCTCCTATGATATGCTATCATAATAGGATTTGTGAGACGTAATATCTTCAATCCATAGCGGCGAGATGTTTTTTTTTTTTCCGGTTGTGTGCAGAGCCTGTTAGGTTTCCATTATTAATTACAGGATAGCGATGCTTCCTTCACGGCGAGGGTTCGCACTAAAAACCTTTCCTCTTCTTTCTCCGCTTTGGCTTTCACGCCCGATCGAAGTGCCATGAAGGGCTGGAGCCAAATGGAGCAGCGATATACATATATATATATATATATACATATATATACGTATATATATGTATATATATTCGTTAAAGACCTGCGTGGGTTAAATCTTCTCACAGATAGAGAGAGACTAAACTTGATGAGCAGCTCCGACTGAGCGAAGCTTCCATTGTTTGTTCGACGCGGCCGTTCTGTTGCTAACCTGCATCCACTCATCGCCCTGCGTAAGCGCCACGTGGGAGGCAGCAGTCAATCACGGCTGATTAACGCCGCCGCTACGCCTTCGCGGGAGGCTGGCGCTGCGATGAGGTGGCCTGTGGTACGATCCAAGGGGCTTTCGAATGAGGTCATAGCCTTAAAAACACACAGACCTCAGTGGGCTCGCTGTACGTTAGCCACGTTTGTTAGAGCTGGGGGATCTATGCGTCGGCGCTCAGCGTTTCCCAGAAGGTGCCGTGTGAAAAAAAAGAAGGGCCCCGGTTTTGTAAGTCGAGAACCGGGCTGGAGTCCCGGCGGAGACAATGTTTTTATTTGTCGTTTGGAATGTGATGAGGTGGAGGAGCCTGTCACAAGGGAGACTCCTGAAACCCTCGCTGTGGCATCACACATATCATCACATGCAGGGTTCAAGAGGGCAGGATGCGTATGACGCCTGGACGTACAATATTTAAATACATTCCAGGCTACTGATGGACGAAAAACACAAAAAAAAATAACCTTTTGCCGTCTCATGGACTGACTTCATGCCTTTTATCATTTATAATAACCTCCTAAAAGTCTGGGATGTTATGGATATTATGTGTTCAACTTTTATACAAACATAGACTTCAGTGTGAGGAAGGATTGGACTGATTTTGAAGAGATGTCAGTCGCATATATCCAACACTAAAGGCAGCTTTATCTCCAAAACCTTTCTGGTTATATCTTCTCAACCGTTTTCTTGATGATGGGTCAAAATGCGCCTTGGGTTGGTCCAAGGCCCGATTCGTTACAAACGTTACAAAACGCTTGATTGAAGCTCTGTTACTAATTCTGCATGTCTGCTGCAACCAAAAGACTTCCGCTGGTTGCTAATGTTTTTTTACGACGTCCAGCAGCACCAACATGGGTCACAAAGCATCCACAACTTTACCTAACGTATGTACAGCATCCATATTTCTCACAGCTGGCTTTTTCTAGCGTCCTTATTGGTTGATTTTACAGGAAAAACCAGAACTCAACACAAGACACAGACACAGACTCCGTAGCCCAGATGCTAATGGCTAAAATAGCAACACCGCTTTTTTTTTTAGCACGTCTGCAAGATGTACGCAGTTTGTCTTTACTCGGAGACATTTTGTTGTACGCGGAAGAAGATGGAAAGAAATACACGCGCATTTCCTTCAACGGTGGGATTCCTATGATGACGGTCAGGCGAGGAGTTCAGGAATCCCGTCTGACATCAAACACATGTTTACAGCCGGCTGTTTTATGATTCCGTTACTGTTGTGCTACCGGGACTCTCTCTCGAGTCACGTGACTTTCCGAAGCACTGACATCATGCCGTAGAAATGCCGTCATCCAGAGTCTAGTACATTTACGCCACCCGAGTCTCCGGCGCCGCAAACGTCACCAGAGACTCGTTTCACCCAGGTGACGCCCGCTGGAAGGTGTTTGAAGGTTTTTATAAAAGTTTCTACCTAAACGGCATTAAAGATCAAATAAATAAGCGCGATAGCATCCGAGCGGAATGCCCTGTACTTTTTTTTAATACCCTATGGTGTGCAATATAATCAGAATATATTGTCGCCATAGCCAGCGTTCTTTGCAGCGTTTTACTTTGTGTTTAAA
Organism: Lophius americanus; assembly: GCA_037951165.1. Lineage (NCBI taxonomy): Eukaryota > Metazoa > Chordata > Actinopteri > Lophiiformes > Lophiidae > Lophius > Lophius americanus. The sequence goes on from JBBDHG010000294.1 coordinate 163,056, forward strand.
ATTGATGTGCTTTAATGGGTGTCTGTGAAATCTCTGTCCAACCGCCGGAGACACATTAACGCCACTGCACAGCTGCACAGTGACAAGAAAGGCTGGGAAATGAAATGTGTAGTTTTTAGGAGCTGGAGGGGCTTTTGTAAAGTTCATAAATGCGTGTACTGAAGGAAGAAAGGCTTTATCGCTTCTTATTATATCTTTCCCTTTAAGCGCCGGAGCACGAGCGAGTGAGGCGGGAGTCAAACAACCACAGCTGAAGACGGCGGCAGCACAGAACATCGATGGGGCCACCCTGCCATCCAATCACACGTTACACCAGTCCAGGGTCCGGAAACAGGCGCCGCTGACCCATCGCACCCCTGGACATGGATTGATCCAACTTCTCCCCTCTGGCACTCGCTACGGAGCACCGCACGCCGAAAAAACAACCATGGCTTCTTCCCGCAGGCCGTCGCTCTGATGAGCACTTAATCAGTCATATAGAGTCAATAACCCCTCTAACACTGAAACATCCACCGCCTCCGCTGCAGTCTGTATTTATTACGCTCCAAATGTGCAGTTTATTATGTACATATCATAACGCGCTTTCACTTTAATGGTCATATACATCCTGCACGATGTGAATAGTGTACATATGCAAGTATAACCTCCTCAGTTTGTATTCATTATGTCTGCATTGTCACAACATCACAACACTTGATTTTGTGCACAGCCCATAATATTCCCTTTGCAACATCTGCATTGTCGCAACATCACAACACTTGACTTTGTGCACAGACCATAATCTGACCAATGGTCTGCACAGGTAGTAGTAACACAGTAATTACACAGTTATTACTGTGTAATAACCTGAAAGCATGAAAGCTGGTTTTGATTAACTTCAACACACCATGTACTCAAGCAGCGATGTAAGAAGTATTCAGACCCATTACTTGAGTAAAAGTACTTATACCACACTGTGAAAATACTCTTCTTCCACTAGTTAAAGTATGTAGTAAGTACGTGCTGGGAGTATCAAAGTAAAAAAGTACTTATTGGATTTCTATTACTTCTGCATTAAGGTGTCACTGCTTTAAAAGTAATTCAGTAATCTAATTACTTTATGATTATTTTATAGGATGCCTGTTTTCAGCTTTGTGACATTTTTTATAGATACTCCAAAACTAGTTTTTAAAAAGTTTATTTTATCTCAAGATGTGAGAGAAGTAATAAATAAATATTTCCGTTCCTCACAAACGTTTGTTTAATCTGAAAAGTAACTTGTAACTACAGCTGTCAGACAAATGCGGTGGAGTAAAAAGCTAAATACTTCCTTCGGAGCTGCAGCGGGGCTAGAAGTATGAAGTACCATGAAATAGAACTATTTACCAACAGAACTACAAGAACTTCAAATCAATCCTGTACTTAAGTAATTATACTTAGTTACTATCCACCAATGGACTGAATTAAGGTTCTGAACGCAGATTGTTTTGTTTCAGTGGTGTCGATTCAGGCATCGGATCAGGACGCCTCCGTTTGGAGGTTTTCTAGCACATCCAACTGGGAGGAGACCCCCAGGGGGGTGGACCCAGATGGCCTGGAAATACCTGGGTATGTCCCGGGATGAGCTGGAGAGGGTTGCTGGGGAGAGCCACATCCAAAATACCCTTCGTGGCCTCCGGTATCGTGCACACATGAGACGACACTGGGCCGAACCAGGAAGTAACCAGGTCCACCGTTTAAAGGTACGTTTCTTCTGTACGTTTGTTTGTTATGAAACGGTTCACGCTACACATGGGCAACCGGTTCTGATCGTGACATCGGGTTACATGTGACGTGTGGTATCAGTACTTTCACAGTCAAGTGAGGAGTTTGACCTGGAGTGTAATGAGGTAGAGGAGGGTGTCAGGAGGGGGAGATCACCCCTGTGAGCATCAGACATACACCAGAGGTGGAGGTGGCACCTCCGCCTCTGGACCCGTGGATGGATGGTGCAGGAAGCAGCTTTTCCAGGAGTGTGTGATGCATCAGCACATAAAAAACAACAATACTGACACAGCAGCTTGTGTTTATCTCCAGCCAATGATTAACACCTCACTCACTCACGCAGCCTTCAACTTGTCTGCAGAGTTGGCCGCTGCAGAGGCTGATCCGATCCTTCAGAACCATCTCTGATCTACGTGATAGGAACCACGTGATCCAATTAACACACACACACACACACACACACACACACAGACACGCACATTTGGGGGAACCTCCTTACCTCTAGACGCTCCAGGCTGATGAAGCTGGTGATTGCAAATCCATCAATGATATCCTCCTCCTGGGAGCTGGACTCCCGTCTTTTCCGACGGGGCGGACGCGGCGCTCTTGCAGCGGCGGCGGCGGCGGGGTGCGGCAGGGAGGCGGCGTCCCTGCCCGGACTGTGTCCCTCCCTGTCGGAGCAGGAGGAGTTGGGGTCGGGGCTGCGGGCGTCTCTGCTTCCTGCCTCCCGCAACCTGCGCACCCTCTCCCGCTTGGTTCGGCATCTGCGCCCCTGCTTCAATTTCCCATCCATGTCGCTTCGCGGCGTCAGATAATATTTATAAATATGAACGTGTAACAAGAAATGCCGCGCGGTCGCCGCGTGATCACGAGAGGAACGCGCCGCGAGGTTAGCGCAGTTTGCGCGTTACTAACAGCGCCAACAGGGATGACCTTGAGTACAAACCTCTCCAATCTCCATTACGATAAGCAAATGTTCAAGTATCCCACTCGAGGAGAGACGAGGAGGAGGAGGAGGAGGGGGGGGGGCGGGTGAGGGAGCGAGGGAGGGAGGGGAGGGGGGGGGCACTGAACTGAAAGGGAGCGACGCGACGCGGATCCACGCGTTTCAATCGATTAATCGATCACGAATCCGCGCTATGTCGACGCGGTTGCCATTAAAGCAGGTGCAAGAAAAAATCGCGTGCGAGAGTCAAAATCCACGCATGCCGTGTAACTTTTGTTGCAGGAGAATAGCAACGCCGGAGCCTTAAGCTCGCTGCAGAGGAATCATGTCGCTGCCCGTTGTTGTTTTTTCCACCACCCCGATCCATGAGACATGATCCGGGGGGGTGCGGGGGGGAGGTGGGGAGGTGGGGTGGGGGGGTTGGCTGTCAAACGAGGGATCCGATCGGAAAACAAAACGCCAGGAACAAGTACGGGTAGCGGTTGATGGCGGAGTTGATGATCGCGTTGAGTCGCTATTAAGCCATATTCCTCTCTCCGCGCGAGGAAGCGGCGCAGAAAGGAGTCCGCGCGCTACTTATGCGCAATATTCCCCCACATGATTCGAATAGATCATCCAGTGCGTAATCGAACTCCATGAGGAGGCGATGAATTCCAGTTGAGATCAGGTTGACTCTCCGGTAAATCCACTCCGGTCCGTCCGCGTCTCGGCTGCTCAGTGGCTCCGCGGTGTTTTCTCTTCGCATAAGAAGCCTTTGATAAGTGTCCTTAAAGCGACAGGAGTGATTAAAAAAGAAAAAAACACCCTCACCCCTCCTGCTCCTCGCAGCTCCCTTCATCCGAACATTAAGACAAGCTTTCGGAGAGAAGCCCCCCCCCTCCGCCGCCGCCGCCACCGCACCAACGTAACCGACGCGTTTCCGCCACCTCTGGCTCGCAGTTGTTGTTTTTTTTTTTTTTTTACCATAGGAAGGAGAGTGGTGTAACAAAAAATAGGAAAAGAAAGGAAAGAAGAAGAAGGGTGGTGTTGGTGGAGGAGGGGGGGGGAGGGCTGAGAGGCATTCTCACTATTTGGCACACTTTGTCACACAAGGACTATTTTAGTCTGGCTAGCAGGGGATGATGCCACATCATGCATCCCACTGACTTTTTCTGCTGTCACTGGTAGAACACACACACACACACACACACCATCTCCATTCTGTGGCAGGCGACATCATCACAAACTCAAAGCGGAAAGTTACATTTAATGATTAGACCACCATAATAACCACTTTCTTGTCAAAAGCAGTGGTTCCGCGTTGGTGGTTATAATGTTACGGCTGTTTGATTTCATCGGAGGGTCAAAAGGGTAAGAAACTATTCAGTCTCGCTTTTTTTTTAAACAGCGGGTAAATTTAGAGACCCCAAGTCACTTCCCCCAATCAGCCATAACATTAAAACCACCTGCGTCTGGGATGTGACTTTGCTCTTTCCGTCAGAACCAGCAGAACGTTTTTCAGCAATTTGTGCCGCGGTATTTTTTTTTCTGGGATTGTGCAGTTGTCCTCAGTGATGTGTGTTCTGACGCATTTCTATCAGAACCAACATTAATGTCTGCGCCTTTCACTCCCCACCCGGCTTTGGGGTGACCCAGAACCTTTTCATCAGTTGTCCTCGCAGTTCCGGAGATGTTCTGAGGTCCACTTGTCTATTATTCCTGCTAATCATTCCGAAGACATCGATCAGCCATAACATTATAACCGCCAGGAGGTGAAGTCAGAATGAGATGGATTATCTCGTTACCGTGGCATTTTGACGCCAACATTTAGATAATACAGATGAATGGAAGTAACAAAGCTTCCTTTTTATTTCGATAATTCCCGTCCTCTCGGAAAGTACCGAAGTATACAGCATCTGCAACATCTACTGGGCTTTCCTCCTGAGCGAACCCAAGGGAGGGATCTCTTTGGACACGCCTGTATTTGGAATGCCCCTAAAACTTCAGAAAATAAACGTTAACCTCCGGGCCACCCGTACGAACCAAACCACACCTGGAGCCCAACGAGATGAACTCAGAACTGTGAGTCGTGTTTTCCGGCAGTGGGAACGTATTTGGCAACGAGGGAACTTTCTGTCACGACTTAGACAAGAGTCAACATGGGTTCTGTCAAAAGGGTCACGGTCGCCCAAGGCTCAGTGATGCAGAGGGTTAGACAAGGTTAACCGGTGTAATACGATCTAAAATAAGAGGTACTGTCGCGCTTCTTCTTCTTCTTCTTCTTCTTTCAGCCGTTCCCTTAAGGAGGATCACCTTGTTCCGCGTATTGATTTGGCATAGGTTCTACGCCTTGTGAGCCAGTTTGTGGCCGGGTCCAAGAGCTACTCTAGCACAAACTGCCGAAGAAGTTAGCGCTGGTTCTGATAGAGAGGCGTCAGAACACACAGAGCGACATCGCAGAGCTGGAGGCCTTACTTCTTATTACGCAGGTGGTTTTAAGGTAATGGCTCATCGCTGCCATGGACACGATAAAAAAAAAAAAAAAAAACAGTAGCTTTTCTTGTTTTTTTCATTGACGTCAGAGGCGATTACTGGAGGTTAAAGTTAAATATATGACATCATCTGGATACGATTATAAACCCCACTAAGTGTTATTTAAATAATAAATACCTGTAATTACTACAGGTAACGTTAACCCTCCAGAGGAAACTTCTCCAACCAGCCTCCTGTGTAAACACCTGCTTCATATTTGCATAAAGTTTTGTTACACTGGAGGCTTTTTTTTCTTGCTACCCTCCCAAACCGCTGGTGTTGGTGTCGGCGCCCTTTGGTGGTGGCTAAGGAAACTTTCTGAGCCCAAGATTCAACTGACCTTTGACCTCTCTAGCTGTAATCCTCGTTCCCCTTGTTGTAATCCCCTGTTCTAATTTTGTTGCTTGAGTTAAACATTAATTGGAATTAAAGACCACGGATGTAAACAATAAAGACATTTTCTTTTTATTTCTATCTCTATTTCTATTTTATTCTTTTCCTTTCTTTTTAATAAGGTCCAATAGTTCCAGGGCGACACGGTTTTGGTCCAAATCTGTTGTGGATGTTACAGGATGATGTCATCTAACTACTCTTGAGTAGTTTCATCTCAGCCTGATTATGGCTTAGATAGATTTCAGACGACATAAAACAGCTGTTAGAATGTTCTACAGAGAGCTGGGCCACCACCCAGAACCTCTCCGAGCCGAACCGGAGCCGGTCGTGTCACACCTCCGTGGAGGCTCGGACCCCGGTGGTGAGGCCAACTCCAAACCCCTGAACGTTTCCCCTCTTCTGACGGTGAGGTTTCACGCTCCGTTGCTTTTTTCTTGTGCGAAATAATTAGTCTGATCCTCCATTTGTCAAAATTTGATTGACTTCGATTGAATTTCGATGAATTTTAAAATCCTTTTATTGGTTCGTAAATCTCTGAAAGGCCTTAATCCTTGGAGATTATCATCAGATTTGCTTTTATTCTATAAACCTCCTAGAATCCTCAGGAATGCTGGGGTGTGATCTTTTACTTATTTCCTGAGGTATGGTAAAAGCCACGGTGAGGCTTTTTTTATTTTATTATTGCCTTCTGTGGATCAGCCTCCATGAAAAACTGAGGGCAGGAGAAAGTATTGAGGTTTTTAACAAAAGACATGCTTTTCATAAATTCATCAATTTATTTACTTACTTTTTTATCCAGTCTATATTCAAGTCAGTTTTTCATTTTTAAAGTAGTGGCTTTTTAATAAAACTATTTGTAATTATTTTTACTGCCTCTGGTGTTTCCGCGGTGTATTTTGGAAGATTTAAAATTGCGTTTCCTCAGTTCAGTTCCTGTTTTTATAGTCCCATGATGCATTTGGTTTTGCCAGGTGATGGGTGGGTGGGTGGGTGCGAGGGGGCAATGGTTTTTAAATGGATTTATTGTATATTGTAACCTGTTTTTATAGTTGTTAGGGATAGTGAATGTTATATTTTATAATGTTTTACCTTATTAAACATAAAAACTGCTATATAAAGACATTTTGATGGATTGATTGATCAAAATTTGGGTTCTCAGAATCTCAAAAAACTATTCACAACTTTTTCTTCTCCTTCATCGTTAAATCTAAAAGCATGACGTTTTTCCATCCACTTCAACTTAAAAATGGTAAAATTCCTCTCTAGATCCAGTTTTTATAGTAATCTTCTTTATGGTTTTATAGTAGTCATTTTATATAAATTTATAGTTTTTAGTTGCTCCACTGTTTCCCCAATCCATTTTGGAGGTTTAAAGATAGTATTTCCTACGTTCACTTCCTGTTTTTATAGTCCCATCATGCAGTTGTTTTTACCTGGTGATGGGTGGGTGGGTGTGAGGGGGGAATCACTTTTAAATGTTTATACATTTTTTATCCTGTTTTTATAGTTAGAAGGGATACTAATTGTTTTGTTTTAATCATACTTTGTGTTATTTTGTAATGTATGCAGAGTGCCAAATAAATAAAGTGAGGTTGATTGATTGATTGATTGATTGATTGATTGATTGATCATCTTTTTATGTTTTTATAGTAGTCTTATTTAATAGTTTTATAGTTTTTAAGTGGCTCGAGTATTTTCTCAGTTCACTTCCTGTTTTTATAGTCCCATCATGCAGTTGTTTTTGCCTGGTGATGGGTGAGTTGGAATTATGGGGGATTGGCGCTAAAATTTTTACACATGTTGTATCCTGTTTATAGTTAGCATGGACAGTACTTGTTTTTATCATACTTTGTGATACTTTCTTCTGTGTTCCGAAAAGTGTTATATAAAGTTTGTTTGATTGATGGATCAACTTTTTTTCTGTTAGTTTTTAAAGACAAAACATTTTTTCGTCCACTTCAACCTAAAAATGTGAAAATTCTTCTGTACCGCCAGTTTGTATAGAAGTCTTTTTATGTTTTTATAGTAGTCTTTTTTAATAGTTTTAAAGTTTTCTAAGTTCCTCCAGTGTTTCCTCAGTTCATTTCCTGTTTTTATAGCCCCAATCTAGGCCACTGTACATGCCGCAGCAAATATGAAGCCTGGTTCTAAGCAAAAGTTAAGCCGATTGTCCGCAAATAAAAAAAAATATTATTACACCGCACCTTTAAGCATTTGCAAACAGTATTCGAAAACTGCCTCACATTTACAAGATCCGCTCCCTCTAAGATGCAAATACGGCTCATGGAAAGCCATCTGAGTCAGCACGCCGTCTTAGTGACGGCTACTCAGCCACGCCGCGACGATTCGCAGCTCCCATTAGTAACAGTCGGATGAGGAGACGCGGGGAGAAGCACTGGTAATAATGAACACTTAACATCCAAGGCCTACATAGTAATGATCTCACACGAAGGTTTGTGAGCTGTTGTAAAATAAAACTTGACAGAAAAAATGACAGTATTCAGCCAGCGTGACCATATTGCGTATGAGAGTCCTCTGGCTCATTATTTGATCTTCACAGGACAGGAAGCAGCGAAAAAAGCCAGAGCCTGCCTGAAATATCGAGGCAGTTAAAGCGGCGGTTGAGGTATTGGGAATTTCCCGCCACGGCGAGAACCTTCTGTGAAGCCGTGCAGGCGATGCATCAAAACGCAAAAAAGAAATTGACTTTTATGCAAACGAGGTGTGCTGCGGGGTAAATCACCCGCAGAACTGATGGTGATCAAACCGGAGACGGCTCTGAGTAAACGGACATGATGTCATACGTGTTGCCGCGTCGGGCCGCACTCCGTAACCTGTGAGCAAATAATATCAGAAATTCTAAACCGAGCCGCCGCGTAAAACTACTGGCGGCAGTTCAAGGTCGGTAAGTGAGAAGGCCCTCGAGTGCTTTTCACCGGAGCAGCGGATCCGAGGCTGGCAGGAAGTGCTTTCTTCCACCTGTATGATGCTTTGGAGAATAATAACCAGGTGAGTAGAATATCAGTCTTTGAGGCGAATGGAGCGTCAGGGAGACGCTATCGTTTTTCTTCGCGTTGCTTTAACCTCCGTGTCCCGTCGGAGAAAAAAAAGAAAAACAGAAAAACTCTTTGTTTGAGCAGCTTTGCGAAAGAACTAATTCGGTAAGGAGATTAAAAAAAAAAGGGGGAACAGGTATGATGAGAGAGTCGCGGCGGCGAGAGGAAGAGATTACCTCTGTTTCCTCCGTGCTTCTGTTTGCCGTCAGCTTAACCCAGGAGCCTCAGAGCTCCGGCGCTACAGTCACTCAAACACTAGTCTCTCTGAAATGTTACTCCCCGGCTACGCTGGGGGGGGCAGAGAGGAGGGGGGCCCGCCACGCTTTTAAGAAGTTCAAATGGTAGAATTGTTCTTCTGTTCCTCTTCCGGCGCCTACATAAGGATTGATCTGATGTCGCTGAGGTCAGGGCGCTCTCTGCTGCGATGGTTCTGAGAGCCCACCGCGTTTTTTTTAGACGCCGGATTGAGAGGTTGAGGGGTCTGGAGCTGAAGCCGTAAATAAAAAAAAAAAGGAAAAAGTATTTCCTCAAGTACACACCGCGTTTTTTTGTAAACAACGTCACCCTGCACAAATCAATAAGTCTGGATTTCACACCCGCTGCACTGCTGTGGAGAAAACACTCTCTGTGGGTCTCACCTGATCATCCGTGCAAGGCGCCCGTGTTTTTCAGCAGCCGAGCAAGGCAGGTGCATTGTGGGAAAAGAACGAATGGATGCAAATTGATAGCGGCTAAAAAAAAAAAATCGAACTGCAGCTGAAATATTGTGTCTTAACCCACAGAGTAAAAATACTTTATTACTGCACTCAAAAAAACGACAAAGCCCGTCAGGTGACATTGAAGGAGAAAAAAAACTCCTGGCATCGACGTAATAATGCGTGGGAACAACTCAGTATCTGGTGGTCATGACTTAGTAAGCTATGGGAACGACTTATCTATTATCTGTTATCTATTATCTATTTGTTAGGCACTCCTGTGGGGTTTTGCTGGGACCCAAATGCAGACGCATATGACGTAGAGCTGGTGCAAAATATATTTATTTTCACTACGTGACACGGGGAAACACAGGAACTGAAACACTGCAGGTTACCCACAATACACTGGGAGGGGTTGGGGTTGGGACGCGTGACGTCACGAGGACATCATGCAATGAACTGGCACAGAAGGGAAGGTGAGGACAGACTTTATACACAGACATAACGAGACAATGAGACACAGCTGGAGGGGAAACACAGGTGAGCGCGACGACCAATCACAAGACAGACACAGAGGGGGAAAGGAACACAGAGGCGTGACAATTATCTATTTTCTATTTTCTATTACATAGTGCCTACGACTAAATAACTAGTTCCCACAAGTATAACTCGTTCCCATGACATAATAAGGCGTGGGAACATCTTATTATCTCGTGGCCATGATTTAATGACTCGTTCCCACGAGATAATAAGGCGGGGTCACGCGGTTATTATCACCCAAGATGATTATCTGGTGTCCACAACTTATTCTCTAGTGGGAACGAGTTATTAAGTTATGACCACGAGATAATACTTGTCCCCACGCCTTATTAAGTCGTGAGTCGAAAATTGACTCACTTCTTTTTGGAAGTCTTACAACCCTTGTTCTGGAACTGAAGGTTGACGTAGTTTAAGAACAGAACAACTCTTGAACAGAACAACTCTGCTTTCATCAGAGTTAAAATAACCTGGTTTTGAAGATTACTTTGATCTTAATTAATAACGGTTTATTCATCCTAGTTGAATATTTATTTCTCAGGGTTGAACCAACAAAAATGATGCTAATTTAACATTTTTGTACTGTAAAACCTTTCCAACTAATATTATTTTACTGTTTAAACCCTCCTCGTTCAAAATGGAACCAGGCGGTGCAACCTTGGCGGGTTTGGACCGTCATACATCTGATTGACATATTCACTTGTCCCGCCTCCATATAGATGTGTGTATAGTTGTAATTTTTTTTAAACTTAATTGACTGATTTCTTTATTTTTATGAAGAAAGGAGGCATGAGAGAAAAAGAGAGACTAAGGAGGTGAAGCATTTTGCTCCTTTTCTACTCCTTTTGGGAGTAGGAAGCAATTATTACCTTTATTAGTCATTATTTCAATTTGTGATTGATTTGGCAAGTATTCCGTTTTTTTTTTTTTCCAATTTGTGGTAGATTTAAATTTTTGTTCCAAATGAATTAAACTCTATTCTATTCTAGCTGCTGCGATGATCCACTAACCCGCGATCCACGTCGGGTTTTCTGGTTTATTGACACAAAAGATGCGTCTCCTGTTTTTGACCACTCGTAGAACTAAATGACATTTCCCCTCCGGACAAACCCTTACTGTTACTAGCTTTAATTTGATTTGATTTGACAGCCATCGGGGTCTTAAGACCAGGAAAATAAATATTTGTCATTGAGATTCTGATACCATTTCCCGGACAGAACCCTGCAAACGCATATTTGCCATTCCGTTTCCCCCTGCGAACTCATATTTGCGCAAATGATTTAAAAGCAGAGAGGGAGACGGAAGAGTACGACTTACTTCAATAGATGTTTTTTTAACCTGCTGCTCAGTTTTCTGGAACCCACAATAGATAAAACCGCAACGTGTCAATCATTCTCGGGTTTTCTATAAAGATGCTGTCAGTCAAAAAAGAACAAAACCGCAATATATATATATATATATATGTTGGAACAATAAGTTAAAAAACAAACCCTGTTCATTTTCTAGTTTGATTGAATAAAACGGACAAGAGGAATCCGACTTATAAACATCGTGTTACAAGGTGAACTTAGGCGAATGGGGTTAATGTGGTGGTTAGAGGTAAAACCAGTTTAATAAGGCGGGACAAATGAATGAAGTAAACGTGATAAATTCCTGCAGAATATTTTTTATCCTTCCTTCCTTCTGCTGGAGCCCTGACGCTGGTGTTGCTGGTGTTGGCGGCTGATGACTCTGCTGAGACTGAGTGAAATGAGCAAGCTGGTGAGCACTAATGGAGAGGTGGAGGGAGAGCAGCGCCGAAGAAAGACAATGAGAACACTTTTATTTTGAAAAGACGGACGCGAGGTTGATGTTCTCGCCGTAAACCTTTGCATAGATGTGAACAGATGTTCTCTTGATTGACAGCCCCCTGACAACGCCAAAGATGGAGCATTTGTCCAAGAAATGTATTAGCACATTTGGGCTGAATCTTCCCGACTGAGCCGTCAGAGGGAGAACCTGTACAGAGTTAAGAGTTTGAGTCCGCAGAATGAAAACCTCATGTTCTGTTGAGGCTCAGAAACAGGTGGCAAATTCTTCACTCATGTCGGCCTCAAAGAGCGAACTGAAACACAACCTCGCGCAGCAGGACTGCTACCTCATACCTGTTGACAGAGGGGAAACCATCTGGGCTTGGTGGCAGCAGCCTCAAGGAGGCAAGTCTTAATTCTTGTAGTGAAACGAGAATTGACTTTAATCAAATGTGTAGCGATAATTGCAACCCTCGTTATGCTAATCTGACCAAAGTGTCCAAAATCAAGTGGATAGCTCAGTGGGTTGCACCGCTCACTTTCATCCAGGCAACAGAGGTTCGTGGCAGAAATCCAGTGTGGACCCTTAGGCAAGGTCCTTGATGCTACCGGCCTACCCAGCCACATCTGGTGCTGGTCCCAAGCCCGGACAAGTGGGAGGGTTGTGTCAGGAAGGGCATCTGACTTAAAACTTTCATGGGACCCTTGAGAACTCCCAATCCAGCAGAAAGTTGTGTCTGTAATGCAAAGTTAATTCATTACATCACCTGATTTAGCTAAGCGTTTATTTGAAAGACTCCCCAGAGAAGGATGGATGTTCATGGTTGTAGTAGAGAGGGTTCTGGGTTCAACGTCCAACCGGGGCCTTTCTGAATGGAGTTTAAAAGTCCCCCCCCCCATGTCTGCTTCTGTTCCCTCTGACTATTTCTGATCCAAAACCCTATTTTACAAGATGACATTTGAACACAACTTGATGACTTTACAATTCTGCTTCGCCCGAAACTGGTTGTGACTGAATAGACATTGAACGCATCACGCAATACATCCCTGTGCGATGTGTTGCTGACCGCTACGTGAGCTAAGTGAGCTACGTGAGCTAAGTGAGCTCTCCTGCCGATGTCAGCAGTAAAAATTTGTTTGATCTGGCTTGTTGTTCACACTTTAGCACTATCAAACTATTGCGTGTTGCTTTTTAGGAATAAAACAAGAGGGTTTGGAAAAACCGCTTGAGAAGTCGGCGCTCATCAACACACAACTGTCGCTGACTCTGGGGCGGGGCTCTGGGATGCCTCGTTCCTAATGACACCACAAACATCCTGTCTGCACTTCATTCTTTTATTATGAAGATTTGATCAAATTGCCAGTGATACTACTTACTCGGCGTTCACTGAATAAAGATCGGATATCGGAATCTCTCTTTGTTTTCACCATAATGGATTAATGGACGTAGGAATTAACAATGCCTCGCAGAAAAGCAACGCCAACGCAAAGTGAGTTAGCATTTCGCTAATTTACTCAGAGATGGAAAAAGTGACATTTCAAAAAAGATTACACTCTTGGACCCGCTTTCAAAAGTTCTGCATTTGCTAGGATCCTTCGCGTTAACACGAAGGATCGTCAACGGCAACGACGATTCCGAAGTGTCCCCAACTTTTCCGGAATATAATCACAGTTTGACAAAAAAAACAAAAAAAAAACCTGGAGACCTTTTTTTTTTCCCCTTTCATTTTTCATTACCTGAATATTCTTCTAAATGGGAAAAGGAAATGTGTTTTACTAAAGTCGGGTTTCCTTCCGGGTTCGGATGCTCCCGCACCGAATCCAATCAGAAAAACGGCCAGCAGCTGTTTTGAATATGGATCCTTAAAACAGAGACATGCTGCCAGCTGTCACCGTGAAATTACTACGAAGGAAGACGTCAGACTTATGCCTATCGGGCAGTTGGCTGCCTCTGTGACACATCATGGAGTAATTCGCTAGTTTGGTGGCAATTTACAGGCAGACTCAACAAGAAACCTGCCCGGGGGGCCGTTGAGCAACAAGCTCTCACGGGGGGGGGGGGGGGAAACTTCGGCCAGTCGTAGCGGCGATGCCCTTCATAACAACCCCGTGAAAAATTTACCCGCTCTCTCCGCAGACACAGCTTGTACGAGATTCTCTTTGCCCGTCCACTTCATCTCCCTCGCCCTCGCCCTCGCCCACTCACTTCATCGCCTTTATTCTCTCTCCGCACGGCCCGCCGTTATTCTGATCCCGTCTCCGAGCCGGCGCGCCGTAATCTTTCGCATCAAAGACAGCAGCTGTCTGCTTCATGCCGAACACGGACTGGTATTTATAGAACCGTCGCCCAGCTTTGGCGCGAACCCGCAGTAGGTAGCCAATGTAAACATGTGCGTAGCCGGCGGCGTCAAGGAGTAATGAATCATCCCGGCGCATGACTGAAAGTCAAATGGAAGTCATGGAGTTAAATAAGGGGGCTCGCAACAGGGGGATTAGTCAGGAAGCTGAGAGCAAACACAGCGTGGTGTCAATAATTTAGGGGGTCGGTTGTGAACTAAGTGCAGTTGGATATTTCATACCACTGGGGGAACAAAGTTTAATCAAACAAAAAGACCCGGCCTCCGAGCGGGAGTGGGCGCAAGAGTTAAATTTATTGCTAACCCTTTGAACAAGGACTGCAATTTTTTATGACCGGCGTCATTCAGAGCCAAATTAGCAATCCCAGCCGCTCTTTTTTAGGGAAATAAATCCAGCCGGGGGAGCGATGTGGATAAATGCTGTCATGAAAGAAGCGGCGTTTCTTTGAGTTATTGTACAGAATGAAGGGTTACGATTCTGTTAACACTCGGTTTTTGTTTCCCCCCCCCCTCGCTCCGGCCAAGAGTCTGTTCCTTTCCCTCCGATCCGGGCATTGCTCAACATCGAGGAGAGAAATGCCGTAATGGTTTTTATTGATCCTCCGCGTCTGGTGCCCTCACTGATGCCGACGTAACGACGCTCTCTGCTCGTTCAAATCGCATCAACAGATGTTGTGACAGCAAAGCTTTTCATAAAAGACTCCGAAGAGCGCTCGATATTTCCCAAGAACCTCGCTTTCGATTTTGCTCCGGCTGACGGAAGGAAGCATAGAGGGAGGATATCATTATGTCATTTAAGTTTATAACTGCGATTACTTATTCCAGGTTTAAAAGCGACAACCCCTTTAAAATGTTAGATAAAAGGTGTACACTGCAAAAACTCACAATCTTACCAAGAGTTTTTGTCAAAACATCTTATTGCACTTGATTTGAGACGGAACAAGTTACATTTCTCTGCATTGTTAGGCGGTTGAACTTCTTGTTGGGTCAAAGAAAATCTCGAAAATATCCCAAGAGCTCCAATTTTGTATTTCTAGCGGTCTTAAAGAAAAATTTCGGTCGTAAAATTGGAAATTTGAAAAGTCGTAACGCTCTTAAAACTAGAACAGTGTCACTACTGAATAGATAGAAACTTTATTTATGAGTTGGTTAAAGAGATAGGACTGTAAATAAACAAAAAAAAAAACAAGCAGAAATACAAATTATAATAAAAACCCAACGAAAAAAAATTAGATACGGTGCAATCTTGCAAATACTAACTAATATTAGTAAAATATAGTTAATTTTATTTACCAGCTCATTTCTAAATGTCATATATCAAAATATCACGTCTTATTTTAAGAAATCATACCACGAAAATTTCCCCTTGTTCTATTTTTTCACTTATTATAAAGCTAAAAAAACTTTGTCTTCATTAATCTTCGAATTATTTTTGAAATTTTTTTTTTCCAGTGTCAGAGACAAAAACAGTATGATTGTATAAGTTAATCCTAGCAAGACTAGACATTTGGGAAACAGCAACCGAAGAAATACCTTGACTCATAACTATATTTTTTTTCAAAAAAGGGAATTTTACATGGTTTTTTTTCTTTCTACGGATTTTGTTGAACGAGATTAGTTAGCAGAGGACCTGAAACTTTTGGGCAATGCCCACCCTGACACCTGAAAGATAATATAATTATTCTGTTTTGGACTGAAACTGGTCCTCCTTTGGACTCTGGGATAAAAAAACTAGGTATCATTTATTTAAAAGTAAAAATAAATGTAAGGGTAATGGATTACACGACCTAAGGGGAGCTGGTAAATAGAGAACCATAGGGGGCCCAGTAATGGCCCCTTGGGGACACCACCGGATGGGGAGAACGTAAGAGAAGTCTTGGGCTAATGAATATCTACACAGAGATCTCTGTTGTAGGAGCCAAAAGGATTGTAGTAACTCTGAATTCGGCCAACAGATTCCTCCGTACGATTTGTTAATATCGATCGGATTTATCAAAGGAAGGTTGAGGATTAAAGTCGAGCAGAATCGGCAGCGAGTCATTTATTGACTTGAGCAGTTTCTGTGCTGTGAGGAGTTTGGAAACCATACTGAAATACTTCAAAGCTGTTTTAACAAAAGACAAAACATGGACTGAGAGGAGACAATATTTTTCTACTATTCTTTTAAATAAATAATGGTTTGGAAAATAGCCTGAAAACAAACGGATACAGAGAATGGCCATGTTTAATCTGAGGTACTATGACAATTTATTCTTATTTTATTCACCGATTTTATAGAATCCAGATCAAACGAAAGGGATAGAAAATAGTCAAATTGCAGACAAAATTCCAAATAGATCAACATAACTTATTTCTATGTCTCCCTCTCTATCATAATAATAATCATCTATGAGACAATCAGTTTTTAATTAGAAATATCAACAAAAACGCAACTTTAAATAAGCCTGTGAGTGACAGAAAGACCTTTAACGGCGTATTAGAGCCGACTAAAAGAAATTCTTTTAAAGGATAACATCAAGTAGACGAAAATACAATTTCTGCTGATAAATAATCCCATGTAAAATTGACATTAATGGGGATTCTTCCTTTTTTTTCTACAAAACAATGGTCTCTGCAGAAACATGCAACCTAATCCCTTCAATTACATAAAAAAGGACTTCATTTTCTGAAACCCTGACCTCGGCGTTTTTGAGAAAAGCTGGTAATAAGATTAGAAGTGTGACGTCGTAACGTTCTTAACTGCAGGATATATATGTCAAGGCGGGGCTTATCTTTTTTCTACTTTCTTGATGATCTGTATTGGCTTTTCGGATGCTTCTTTTGCTCTCCAGTCTACGGTCATTCATTACGTCCGAATATTGATCCAGTGGCAGGTCGTGTTCACATGGGGCGAGTCGATGCATGGGACAGGGAACTGATCGGTTCCCTGATAATGGCGCAGCTGTGTTCTGAGCGGGACTATATTTTTTAGTCAGCCGAAATTATTGAACAGCAATTAAGAAAAAGAAAGTTGACATTTGTCCGTAACCAGAATAGGCTGCAGGGGCCGACAGGCCTTACTTTGTGAGCGCTCAAGTCACGCGTGATGATTGGACGACTTATTCGGACAGTATGAGTTGGAATCAAACAACAATGAATCTGGTACGTTATAAACCCAACAGGGCTGTCAATCAAATCTTGTGTTTTAGCCTGCTTGAAGAAGATTTGGCTTCCCCTCAGTAAGTTACCGAGACCACTGTATTCAACGTCAGAATGCAAACAGGAATATCCTCATAGGAAGGCTCTGGAGAAGAGTAGAGGACAGAGGACAAAGTGTCCGGCCTTGAGGACATGACTCACAGGCAGTCAGATTATATTTCTATCCTAAGCTCACCCATCCAGAGCAGCGTCCTGTGGGACCGCTAAACCTGCCCGTGACCTCGCTCCTACTGAACGCTCATCAAGCACTCATCCAAGGCAGAGGTCCATAACGAGTAAAGCTGTTGAATGAGCCACTAAAGCCTGTTTGGAACTCTGTTACACTGGCTTGTCCGGTGAGGCTCTACCTCACCTAGCTCACCACCTGGTTCCCTCTGGAGTACCCAGAGGGAACCAACGCCTACCCACCGCACACAGGTAGACGTAAACATGCTATCCCCACACAAAAAGGTCCATAGGCCAGTGCTGGATTTGAACCTGTATCCTACCTTGAGTGGTGAGCCCACAGGGTGGTGGCTCCCTGAGGCCTCTTCCGACTCCAGAAGGGTGCCCTGGTCTCCTTATTTCAAGGTGTAGCAACTTCTCGGGTTCTTATTCATTGGGGCCTTTGAATCGCCTTTAGTCACAAAGTCTCGTAGTCAAAAGGAGCCAGTTGAAGCATCTGAACACGATCGCCTCAGGACTCCTCAAGATGAGCTGGAGAGTGTTGCTGAGGAGAGGGATGTTTGGGATACCCTTCTCAGCCTGCTTTAACCAAGACGCGGCCCCTGATAAGTTGACGACAGTGGATGAATGAATTGCTGTGGAGAAGTGCAAGACTTTTGCTTGACATTTAAGACGTTGTCTCTGAATCTCGATCCGTTTCTTTAAATTTGCATCCCTGTGGTTTTGCTTCATCTGAAAAACAACGGTGTGCTACACAACCGGACACAGATGAGAAACTTGAAGCTTCTTTCATCATAGACGTGGGTTAATTAAAAGCGAATGAGCTTAAAAGGTCATTGCGTTTCCTTCAGCACAATGGAGTGGCTCATGTAAAACACAATTTGTGGAAGTACTTTGTAATTTATCTGGAGTGATTTGCGTGAGCCCAGACCGTGTGTGACCTATGGATCAATGGAGGAGGGAATGAAAGAAAAGAAAAGGTCAAGCCTCTTGCTTTGTAAAGAGGAGGCAGAGGGTGTGACTGTCAAAGTGCTCATGTCCGACCCTGAATACGTATAATCATATTCCTCTATAAATAACTTGAGGGCAGACGTTTTGCTGGCGACAGCATTCCCAGCGGTCCAATGCAATCAAACCACCAAACCACCAAAAGCTGCCGCATGTGGCGGATTCTGCAACCTCCAGGCCCGTGCCTTCGCCAAGCCAAATTAGCCGAGGCGATGTTTTTTCTCGGTGAGGCTCGACACGGGGCCACAATGTGACACATTTGTCACAGTGGGAGGGCTTCGCTTGTCATGATCTAAGAAAAAGTGGGCAAGCGACACTGATAAAACGTCTCCGAGCTGGTTTTTCTATGCATATCTGCATCCTCACGGTATAATGAGGCGTTGCTAACAGAGAGGGTAAACATAGACGGCGGTGTAAACATAGACAGCGGGCGGCAGTGGGGACTGTCTATACCTGTGTAATGAGGGAGATGCACAGATGAGCCCACCTCCATCTTCATGGTCCAGGTTATGAGTAGATGGAGAATTTCTTACTGGAGGATTATAGAGGAACATCGGAGGAGCTCAACGGTAATGACGTAGACAGATGGATAGAGCCTTAAGTCCGTACTTTACCTTCATCTTTGGATGTATTTGTGCATTTTATAAGACCTTAGTGCGAGGAAGAACTGCATTGATTTTGGGAAAGGTCAGTTGTATATTTCTGACATTAGGGAGGGTTTTATCTCCAAAGTTTTACGGATAGTTTCATTGATTTTCATTTATTTACCCGATCCTTCCTGAACTGAGATGGATCATTTTCCAATTTGATACCCACATAAACCTCAGCGCGGGGAAGAACTGGAGTGATTTTGGGAAAGACTGGTATCCTATTTCCGACATTAAGGCTAGCTTAAGCGTAAAACATTGGTCAGCGATCTCTCAACGGTTGGTCCGATTTCTCCCAAATTTGTTGTTTTTTCTCATTTCGTAAAACACTTTGCGTTACATTTTATTCGCATGAAGAGTGCCACGGTAAAAAAATTCTGATTGATAGTTACACTTTCTCATTAGCCGGTGCTCACGCCGGTATGGGACCTGACGCCGCGACCTCACTGCCTCCATTACCGCGTCCACGCTCTGATTGACAGCTAATCCAACCTCTTCACGATCCAGAAATATTCAATATAGATGAACCGGTGATTCCCACATTGAAAGTTTGTTCGTCTTGTCTCGTGACCCCCGCGCAGGAGGAGCGCTAATGCAAAGTGGACGCACGTATTTGTCTCGACGCCGGCAACGACCTCGTAAGTGGGGGAGGAACGTTATTCCTCAGCACATCGTGAATCATAAAACAGATCTGTTGCCGTGCGGAGCCCCAAAACAAAGATGTCGTCACCACATCCCAGAATACAAGAGGGTCACGGCGAGTTCCATCCCTTTGAGCTGATATCCGTATCTCCGTTGTTTGCACAGTGCATAAATTCACAAGAGCAACAGAAAGTCTCGCTGAATAAGAAAGGAGTGAGCAGAATAGAGAATCAGCGGCTGACAGAATGAAAGTTAAAAGGCTGTAAAAGGAGCGCCTGTTGAAATAGAGAGAGAAAGCGAGGGCGAGGGAGAGAGAGAGGGCGAGCGAGCGGGCGAGCGAGCGGGCGAGCTGCGTATTATATTCACATTCTTACAATGCTCCCCTGGCTTTCACAAGGCTCTTGATTAGCAAACAGGAGCCGCTGAGATAAGAAAAGCCAACACTCGCTGGCTGGATTAGCATGTAAAGAGACTTTTCATGCATGCGTCTCCAGGAAAATGAGAGAGCGCCGCGCTTCAGATGCTGCTCCTTCTCGCAGGAAGGCGTCCGATCTGATTCCCACTCCCGTTTCTTTATGGGTCAATGTTTCCTCTTATCCTTTTTTTTTTTTTGAAACCGCCTCTAATAAGTTAGTTACTTTCTATCAACGGTGGATTCGGGCGTCTGCCGTGTGATCGTGAGGCTTTTCGTGATAAAAACCTGATAATAATTCCAGGTTTACTTTTATACTGGAGACAAGAGGGGGAGAGGAAGAGGCGTCGCCTTACCTCTGAGTGGTTAATCTGACCAACGTCGGAACATTACGACGTTATCAAATAATACGTTATTAGTGAGAAAGTGTTGTGCGGTAATTGATCGATCCGACGTAACGTGGGAAGGCGGAAACTCCTCCTCACGTGCTTTTAATCTGAAAAACCGAGATCTTTAAGAGACTTTCACAGCGCCTCTTCCTCCTCTTAATGAGTTCATTAATTGTCGCACGAAACAGGAAGCTGCTCATAATTAATGCTAAGACCGACATCATGCTGTAACGTTTAAATACAGAAACTCCTCATCAAACGCTTTTATTCTGAAAACCCAGACCCGAGTCACGAGGCATCAGCTCCTTAAGTACTTCATTCATGCTCAATAAAAAGGGAAGTCGGTGGTTCTGATCCACTTGGCTGTGGTTGGATTTATGCAGACGTCTTTAAAGTTTTCCAGCGCTTTTCGGTTTTGTTCACAGCGCCGGTCCATCCCAGCTCCAGACGAGTTCTTCTTGGCCATAATTGTAGATTTCATTATTTCTTACTTCCCCTCTTCATTTTTTTTTTGACTGACCTACAAACCTAGTTCCTCCACAGCTACAGGATGTCGTCAGACCGCGCGACCCGCCGATATTCAAAGAGGCGGGTCAACCGCCATGAGGGTTAAAGACTAACTGCATGGACCCGCGCTGAAAGCATCAAAGATGGGGCACCATAACACAAAATGACCCGACGCTGCAAACCAGTTTGTCGCACATTTACTCAAAAGACCATAAAGCTAAAGCTAAAACAGCATCAAATGTAAGTAAGGTTGCCGCGGCCTTTTCCTCTCAGCCTCCAGCCGAGCTGCTGGCACAAACATGTGCGGATCAATCTGGACTTCATTCCCACCACATCAGCACCAACCGCCGACAGATATTCAAGATACTTCAGAATTCATATTCGCCACAGCTGTCCCTCATCTGAAGATGAAGTCCGTCCTCCTTTTTTTTTTTTTTTTTTTCCCATTATTGAATTTGTTCAATAACACGATGGTAGAAACTTTCAAAGGCCTTTCAACACTCCCCCCCCCTACTGGGGTTGGTTCTCATTTTGTATGATTACTTTCTTCTCTGCAAAAGCGATTCTATCCACGCTAGCCACGCCGCCGTTTTTTTTGATGCGCTAATGTCACCGCTCTCTATAGCGTTAGCTTTGGCCTTCAGGAAGTCCTTAAGGGAGGATTTTTTATTTCTGTAAATCAAAAAGCGATTGGCCTTCTTTCCTGGTGATGAAGTCCCCACCAATGAGTGAGCGCCGCTAACCTATTTCTCTGCCTAGCAACAACAATCCTTGAGTTTTCTGATTGGATAACTCTGTTTTTGATGTTTTCAGGACAGGAAACTTTCCCTTCTGAAGTAAACCTGATAAAAAATGAAGGCTAGATTAGCTAGAAAAAATTCAAATACCTTAAATATTTAGATGATCTTAAATGCCTGGCCTTCTCTGCGTTTGTATGGATATACAAATCTAAATTTTGTATGCAATACATTACATCGCTGAACATCGGCAACTTTGCCCATGCAGCACTGGTTGGTATGTTTTATACATTAATACATTAATATAATATATTGTACAATCTAAAAAACATTTTGATGTTTTTTAGATTGTACAATATATTATCTGCAACACCGCTGCTCTCTGCAATATATTTTGTGCAATACAACGTGTTGCCAGGCGGAACAGCGGTTGTTCTTAGATGTGAAATATGTATTTATTCATTTTTATTTTATGTCATTGTTAATTGTTCATCGTCTTCTTCCTTGATGGTATTTAGAGAGGAAGCATTCTTCATTGTCTTACCTAAAAACAATGTCAATCTAAAAAAACCACTGTCAGCCTATAAACAGTCACACTACAAAATACCATCAATCTAAGAACACTGTCAAACTATAAACATAAAAACAATATCAACCTAAGAACATTGTCAAATTAAAAACATAAGCAATCTGAGCACGTCGTCAAACTTAAAACAACGCCAATCTAAAAACACTGTCAACCTTAAAACATAAACACACCATCAATATTAAAACACTGTCAAACTAATAGCAAAAACACACCATCAACCTAAGAACATGGTCAACTTAAAAATATTAGCAACTAAAGAGCATTATCTACCTTAAAACACTGTCAAACTAAAAACATCATCCACATATAAACATAATCAACCTAAAAACACAATCAATCTAAAAATACTGTCAACATAAAAACACTACCAATCTAAAAACATCAACCTAAAAACACCATCAATCTAAAAACATTGTCAACCCAAAAACATCATCAACCTAAAAACACCATTAATCTAAAAACATTGTCAACCTAAAAACATTATCAACCTAAAAACATCATCAACCTAAAGACATCAATTTTAAAACGCTGTCAACCTAAGAACACTACCAATCTAAAAACATCAACCTAAAAACACCATCAATCTAAAAACATTGTCAACCTAAAAACATCATCAACCTAAAAACACCATTAATCTAAAAACATTGTCAACCTAAAAACATCATCAACCTAAAAACACCATTAATCTAAAAACATTGTCAACCTAAAAACATTATCAACCTAAAAACATCATCAACCTAAAGACATCTTTGAAAACGCTGTCAACCTAAGAACACCACCAATCTAAAAACATCAACCTAAAAACACCATCAATCTAAAAACATTGTCAACCTAAAAACATCATCGACCTAAAAACAACATCAATTTGAAAACGCTGTCAACCTAAGAACACTATCAATCAAAAAACATCATCAACCTAAAAACAGGAACTGACTCCAGCCAGTGTTCGGTTGGACCGTCTTGTTCTTCCGTACAAACATGATGGATTCCCTCATGGATGATTTAATGAGTCTGTGTTTTTGTAATGTGTCTCATTATGTATTTTTACAGTGTAGTAAGACAAGCAGCTCATTTCCACCGAAATTACCAGATCATGTAATCCACAAATGCGTTTAGCACAAATATCTAAAAAACACTTTAGCATAATTAGCAGTGTACTTTATAGGCTTGTAAAACAAATATTTTTACAGGCTGGATTCTCATGAAAAATGTTTTGGTGCACGACTCAGTCGCAGGTCTCAGACCGGATCAGGAGGAACTTTCAAATCCGGCAGACGGACACTCATCCGCCGCAGAACTTCACTCTCCCTCCTCTTCATCACTCTGCGCCCTCAGACAAGATGTTTGTAATAAAGGCAGACAGACCATTAAAAGACTGCGAGCAAATATGTGGATACTTTGGTTTCTAAATGGAAGCCTGCTGAGGAAAGCCGGCGCAGGACTTTGATGAGAGAGAGAGAGAGAGAGAGAGAGAGAGAGAGAGAGAGAGAGGAGCCGGCTCTGCTCGGGTTCTTCCCCAGTAATGACACCTCTAAATATAATTTATGACCGGGATCATAAGTTATTCACTGACTAGCTGATGAATTATGGAGGCTCCAAATGTAATTTATCTGATTACGTGTGACAGCAGATTCCCAACTAGAGTTTCTACAAGCTTCCTTTTTTTTTTTCTGTTGTTTTTTTTTTGTTTGTTGTTGCTCTAAGCAGCTCTCTTTTGTAAATTGATATCCATTTGAGCACAAAAGTGTTTTATCCGCTCGCTTGATTGTGCAACACTGGAGGATTTTTCTCTCACAATACGGCGCTTGCCTCCGCCAGATAATCGTTACTCTGGGGTCATTTAATCCCCCTGAAATGCAGAGGGTCCGGTCTCAAAAGCTGATTTTGAAGCATTTTTTTTTTTTCTTTTCAAAGAGTAAATGCCACGTTATAATAGACGTAATAAATAAGAAGCACAGAGACTTTTTTCTTCTTCGTTTTTTTGGAGCAAGTTTATCCTCTGATGATACCTGGAAATAAAGAAAAATACAGAAAACGGGGTCAAAGTCTTTCATCCATCTTTCATGTTTGTTGGACGCCGAGTCAGATCCGTGTCTCACATGAATTTTCAGGAGCTTTGGTTCAAGGTTGGTGCAGGGAGATTAAATATGTATTATGGTCTGGGTAACCGACCGGCTGAAGTTCTTCAGATTTACAAAATTCCGATTGGATTTTTTTTTTATAATAACAAACCGAAAAAAAAAAACATAAAGAAATTGGTAAACATACAAAAAACAAAACATAAAAACGTACTCTTCTTATACAATATATATATATATATATGTACATACACACACACACAAACATTCACAGTTATACACACACATACCATATACATAGATATTTACATACATATTTCATATTCATATTGTATATACACAGGTTTAATATTTATACACACACATTGGAAGTCTTTGTAGAGGTTCTATGTTTTTCGTCATATACGATTCCATACTATTCTATTTTATGTTTATTCCATATTTATTGAACCTGTTTTTAACATTTAAAAAGAATGTTTTAAACTACACGTTGGTATTTCTTGAAATTTACACCTTTAACTGATATACATCTTTATTTTATACTTGTTCTTATATTATCTTCAGCTGTCTTCTTGGTTGACTGTGTAACAACTTTGAGTTCCTTAAATACAAATTCCTAAATCTGGGATTATCGAGTGATCAGCCATAATATTAACACCACCTGCCTAATATTTGTAGGTCATCAAAACAGCTCTGCGTGTTCTGACACCTTTTAGTTGACTTTCACTATAGTGCATGTTCCCTAAATCCAATAAAGCTTTCTGTGTGTTCCCTACATCCAATAAAGCTTTCTGTGTGTGTTCCCTACATCCAATAAAGCTTTGTGTGTGTTCCCTACATCCAATAAAGCTCTCTGTGTGTGTGTTCCCTATATCCAAAAAAGCTTTCTGTGTGTTCCCTACATCCAATAAAGCTTTCTGTGTGTTCCCTACATTCAATAAAGCTTTGTGTGTGTGTTCCCTAAATCCAATAAAGCTTTCTGTGTGTTCCCTACATTCAATAAAGCTTTCTGTGTGTTCCCTACATCCAGTAAAGCTTTGTGTGTTCCCTATATTCAATAAAGCTTTCTGTGTGTTCCCTACATCCAGTAAAGCTTTGTGTGTTCCCTACATTCAATAAAGCTTTGTGTGTGTGTTCCCTACATCCAATAAAGCATTGTGTGTGTTCCCTACATCCAATAAAGCTTTGTGTGTGTTCCCTACATTCAATAAAGCTTTGTGTGTGTTCCCTACATTCAATAAAGCTTTGTGTGTGTTCCCTACATCCAATAAAGCTTTCTGTGTGTTCCCTACATCCAATAAAGCTTTGTGTGTGTTCCCTAAATCCAATAAAGCTTTGTGTGTGTTCCCTAAATCCAATAAAGCTTTCTGTGTGTTCCCTACATCCAATAAAGCTTTCTGTGTGTTCCCTACATCCAATAAAGCTTTCTGTGTGTTCCCTACATTCAATAAAGTTTGTGTGTGTGTTCCCTAAATCCAATAAAGCTTTGTGTGTGTTCCCTACATCAAATAAAGCTTTCTGTGTGTTCCCTACATCCAATAAAGCTTTGTGTGTGTTCCCTACATTCAATAAAGCTTTGTGTGTGTTCCCTACATCCAATAAAGCTTTCTGTGTGTTCCTTACATTCAATAAAGCTTTGTGTTTGTGTTCCCTACATCCAATAAAGCTTTGTGTGTGTTCCCTAGATTAAATAAAGCTTTCTGTGTGTTCCCTACATCCAATAAAGCTTTCTGTGTGTTCCCTAGATTCAATAAAACTTTGTGTGTGTTCCCTTCATTCAATAAAGCTTTGTGTGTGTTCCCTACATTCAATAAAGCTTTCTGTGTGTTCCCTACATCCAATAAAGCTTTGTGTGTGTTCCCTAAATCCAATAAAGCTTTGTGTGTGTGTTCCCTAAATCCAATAAAGCTTTGTGTGTGTTCCCTACATCCAATAAAGCTGTGTGTCTGTTCCCTATATCCAATAAAGCTTTCTGTGTGTTCCCTACCTCCAATAAAGCTTTCTGTGTGTTCCCTACATCCAATAAAGCTCTCTGTGTGTTCCCTACATCCAATAAAGCTTTGTATGTGTTCCTGAAATACAACATGAATTGTGTTGTGTTGTTTTAATGCTTTGTTGTTTTAAATCTAACAAAGCACCATTTATGTTCCCTAAGTCTGGCTAAAAATGGTTATATAAATCCAAAAATCATTTTAATGTCTGTTCCCAAAATCTAAGAAAGCATCAGCTGTGTTCCCCAGGTTCTGACCAAGATCATATGTATTATCAAAATATAACAAAGCATTGCGTGTGTTCCCTAAATCTGATTAGAAATGGTATGTTAACAAAATTCAACAAGGAACTTAAGTGTATGTTCCCTAAATTGTAACAATGCATTGTACAGTGTGTAATCTATTTATATAAAAAAGCATTGTGTGTGTGTGTTCACTAAACATAAATAAACATCACTTTTGTTCCCCAAATCTAACTAGAAATTAGTTTGAAGGCACTTACACATATATTCCCTTAATCCAAGAAGAAAAATCTCTTTTTACCGAAACAAAGCATTGTGTGTGTTCCCTAAATATCTAAAAGTATAAAGAGTTCCCTAAATCTAGAAGATCGAAAAAGGATCCTGTGCGTTCCCTTAATCTGACTATAAACTTGTGTTGCCTAAATGAAACTAATCATCATGTACATGTTCTTTGAAATGAAACAAATCACTGTGTGCATGTTCCCTAAATGTGACAAATCATTTTGTGTGTTCCCTAAATGCAAAACATTATTGTGTGTTCCCTAAATGCAACAAAATGTTACATATCACTATGTGTGTGTTCCCTAAATATATAAAATTATAGAGAGTGCCCTAAATCTAGAAGTTTTCTAACAAAAGATCATGTGCGTTCCCTAAATCTCACTAGAAACGTGTGTTTCCTACATGTAACAAATCATTGTGGGTATGTGTTCCCTAAATGAAAGTAATCATCACGTACTTGTTCCTTAAAATGAAACAGATCACTGTGTGCATGTTCCCTAAATGCAACAAATCACTGTGCATGTTCCTTAAATGCAACCAATCACTGTGTTCCCTAAATGTAATAAATCACTGTATGTGTTTCCTAAATGCAAGAAATCATTGTTTATATTCCCTAAATGCAGCAAATAACCGTGTGCATGTTCCCTAAAACGCTTAACTCACTGTGTGCATGTCCCTAAATGCGTCAAATAATTGTGTGTGTGTTCCGTAAAGGTGTTGTCAGGGCGTCACACCCCTTCTGCTGACATGATGGGGGCCGTTTACACTAAAACATTTGTTTTCACATAAAACGTTTTTTTGTGAAAACGGTGACATCACAGCCGCTACCTGTGTTTTTGTTGTTGCTGTTCACGCTGCGTAAACAGAAATCATCTGCACTTCCTGTTTGGTCTTCTTCTGTGGTCTTGTATTTGAAATGTTATA
This sequence comes from Lophius americanus, assembly GCA_037951165.1. Classification (NCBI taxonomy): domain Eukaryota; kingdom Metazoa; phylum Chordata; class Actinopteri; order Lophiiformes; family Lophiidae; genus Lophius; species Lophius americanus. Next base: position 190,895 of record JBBDHG010000294.1, read on the forward strand.
CTAATGGTCTTGTGGGTGAGCGAACATACATTTACTAACGAGGTTACGTTTTCACTCCTGTGCATTTGTTTGTGTGTTTGTTTGTTTGTTTGTTTGTCTGTTTGTTTGTTTGTCTGTTATTGGTGAGAAGGAATACAGAATTTCTTTTTACATGAGGTAGATTTTGGCGTAAACTAAAAGTGATCAGTTTCCTGTTTCGCAGCAAATAAAATGGAATAAAATGAAATAAGCCGACTGGAGTAGTGACATCACAATTTGGCTACTGCTGCCTTTGATCCTTTGATTTCTTTGATGTTCCTTTGGGAAGGTGGAGCTGGGGGGGCTCAGTGGACTGAACAGAGACATTGAAGTGGAAGTTCACAGGAGACAATACGGTATTTGAGAGATACTCAGAGAGTTATCCGCTGATCTAGTTCGGGGTTCTGGTAGGGGGCTGGAGAACCCGGACGGAACCAACATAAACACAGGGAGAACATAAAAATCCAGAAAGGCCAGAGAACCCAGCGCTCCCCTCTACACCACCATGCTGCCCCCAAAATCAACGTTTGTGTGTGCTGAAGGCGTAGTTGTGGGCCCCTCCGACAAAAATGGTATCTTCCGGATTAAAGCTGATTGAGAGAGAAAGATCCGTCACGGGTTCGTGGGTTTGTTTCACAGAGAGATGTTTACAGCTGCGGCTCCTCTGATGGCGACTCTGTCAAACAAAAACATGTCAGCAGGCAGAATCAAACAGATGGAGGAGTCGGCGCTGTCTTCGTCGGTGGGGCTTCCAAGCATCTCCTCTCTGCTGAAGATACAGCTCACCTCCAAGCGCCGCAGATAAAAAACAACAACAACGTTTACTCTTCGCTTTATCCTGCCCCCGCCAAAAAAACCCCCCCAAAAACCCGGCGCTCCTGTTTGTCTGCGATACGGCGAGCGAGATGAAGATCACAAACCTTCGTCTGAGACATCCGGTTCTGCCGACGCCGCGCGTTTGTCCTGCTGTGCCTGAAAAGAGTTTTCTTTTTGGAGATGAGAGGCGGAGCAGGAAAGCAATACTGGCTGTGTTCTCCACCTTGCTTCACCCGCCCCTCCGCCCCCTCCGCCCCCCCCGCCCCCCCCGCCCCACTCCCTCCTGGCACCCAGAGGCTTTTTCCAAAGCTTTTAGTCAAAAACAAGCGGCTGTATGACGGATCAAACGCCCGTCCCAGCCGACCCGGCTTCTCTGCCGGCTTTGATACTTCAGTCACTCGCTCACATCAGTCCCTGCGTTCCGTCTGTTTCAGCTAAATGAATCTTTTCCTTCTACCTCAATTATTTGCCCCCCTCCTCATCCTCGTTCTGTGTCTACAGGCCTCCTCTCAGAAGATTGACTCGCTCAGCTCCGCAATAACGTCGAGAGATGCATCGGCCGTTGTAATTACTGCCAGCCCTGTGGGCCAGGAGCCGAGATTGGCTTTGGGTCTGGTTCCGTAGATCTGTCCGTCTGAATGGGAGGAAGTGGGGGAGCGCCGTTGAACCCGCTCACTCCTTCCTCCCCGACTCCCTTCATCCCCGTTCCGTGGCGACGTGTAACAGCTACGTTGCTCAACGCCGAGGATCCACTTACAGGACTTTTGATTTTCATTATCAGATTAAGGGGCCCCGGCGTCCCCTCACCAATCCTTCGCTGCGTTCTGACTCTGAAACGTTGGCGCCCGACAGCAGAGACGTTTGATTGGCAAGCAGGCAGCTGGAGTGGAGTGCCGCAGGAAATGAGTGACAATTGCGGCCGTTTGTCAAGCCTTGCTGTTGTGTTTGGTTGCCGGCCCGTATTTACTTTGGATGATGAGGTGGTGTAGTTTTAGAAATTCAGCCCGTTGATTCTGTCAGGTACTCCGCTGGAGCTTCCTGCCCCCCTCCGCCCCTCTGCCTCACGTAGGGTACTTCAGTCTTTATTCCAGTTTTTCAGTTCCACCAAGGAGGATTTGTTTTCGCTCCTGTGCGTTTGTCTGTTTGTTTGTTTCTGAGCAGGATTATGTAAAAACTACAGGATAGATTTATTCCAGAATGGGATAGAAATGTTACGCAGAAGTACATTTTGGCATATCCTAGAGATAACGTTCAATTCCTTCAACGTTACTTGTGTCGCAGCATTTCAAATGAGATAAAACAACAAAGTAATTGGTTAGAAGTAACGACGTCACAATGTGGTTATTGATGCCTTTTATCCATCAATTCCTTTGATCTTATCAGTTTCAACAGTTTATTTGATGCCTTTGATGTTCCATTGTGTTTGGGGCTGGGGGATCAGTTTCAACAGTACGTTCATTCCGTTGGGGTTGAAATGGGGGCTCAGTGGGCAGAACAGAGACGCTGAAGTGGAAGGCACAGGAAAAAAGTGGCTACAGAGTATTTGAGAGTTTACCCCACTGACCTCAACACGATCCCTCCGTTCTACCCACTCATACCGCCTCCTCCTTCCCCGGACTAAGCTAAGCACCATGGGTGATCGGGCCTTCTGTTCTGCTGCCCCTCGTTTGTGGAATGCCCTCCCTGACCATCTGAGGGCTCCACAGACGACTGACACATTTAAAAAAGGACTTAAAACTTTCCTTTTTAGCAGAACCTATAACTTTAATTAACATTGCTGCTTTTTGGTCGGGTTTTATATAGTTATTATTTTATTCTTTATTGATGCTTTTATCTGATTTTACCTTGTAGCACTTAGAGATTTGATCCAAATGTAAAGTGCGTTATAAATCAAACGTATTAGTATTATCATCATTATTATTAGTTTGTTGGATTTGTCGGTAGATTTAGATACTGGTAAAAACTCAGACAAAAAATCTGCTTGTATTTTTGCTAAACCTAGGATACTGTTGTGTCTTGGCGGAGAATTGGGCTTTTTCCGAAGTGCTTTTTCAGCTTGATAATAATGTTGGCATCAGCTTTGGACAGGTTGTGTATTTCGGGTAGAATTTTGTCATTTCAACCATAATAATTGAATATCCTGGTCGGCTATCGGTAGGAACCAAAGGAATAAAATCTTGCTGTTCTTGCCCTAACATAACAATTCTATCACTCTTTATTTTCTCTGTTTTGGATTCTGACAGAAGAGACGTCTGATTGGCAGAAGCCCGATCAGTTGAGAACCACCAATGAATGAATGATATCTGCAGGTATGTGACAAGCCTTTGTGATATTTTTGGTCGTGAGCCCATGTCTTCTTTGAACTTGGAGTCTTACTTCAATAAGGAAGCTGGGAGCCGTTTTGGCGATTATTGATTTGATGCCCCTATCAAGACTGTTTTAGTGAGGTAATAAGATAAGCAGCTACCTCTTGAAAACAAAAGATCCTTTACTTTTGATTCTTATGTTTATCAGACCATAGACCATATTGTCCTAGCCTGAGTTCAAGGATACAAGCAGCTTTAGCGAGCTTCCTCCAAAGGGGGGACAGGATAAAAACCTTTGATACCCCTTTTCCCTCAAAAATAACCTGGTGCTGGTTCGGTGCTGGCGCTACTGCCAGTCCTTAGTTGGTTCAACTTGCGAACTCTTGTCTGTTACCAGTTTTGAGAACCAAGAGCTGGTGCTTAGGCTGTCCATAAGCAAAAAACTGGTTTTGAGTCTTACTCTGGCTCTGAACTAGCCCTGGAACCAGCTCTTTGGAAAAGGGGTATGAGATAAGCTTGGAGGTCCACAAAAAGCTTGGCATCAAAAGGAGCCAGCTGAGGTGACGGCATAGCCGTTAGCCGTGAGGCGGTTTGGTAATCTGAATAGGATTTTGCCTTTTCTTGGAGGATTTCCAGGCAAGACCGACTGGGAGGAGGCCCCGGTCTAGACCATCAGTTAGCAGGCGGGATTAAATATCCCATTTGGTGTGGGAATAATTCGGGAGTGTTTTGGCAAAGAGTGACGTCTGGAGTATCCTTCTCGGCTCGCTGCCACACAACCTAGCAAATTTTGAAAAACACTGTTTTTCGGACAAAACTTCCTAACTGTTGGTCGGATTTTGTCGCACATGTATCGACTCAAGGACATCTATCTTTAGCATAAATTCACGCCTGTGAGTCGATCTGAGGAACTCTATCGCGTATATATTATAATTTACTCTAAAAGTTCGTATTTTACTCGCGAATGTTTTTTGCGGACGTAACTTTACATTTAACTTGAGGAGTACAATCAGGGGGTCCGCTTGTACAACACAGGGTATTGGGACTTTTCTGGGATAAACCCTCGCTGTCGATGACAACAACATAGATCTAGTTAATGTCAGGAAATTGTATGACCTCTCATCAATTTACTTTATCTGCAGTAAAACACGCTTCTGTTTCAGTCAGTGAGTGTTTTGAGCTGTTTCCTCCGATAAGCATCTGTTTGAAGAACAGTATAGTACACCAGTGGACTTAAAGCACACACTCGGTTTGTTGGCTCGCCCGTCATGGAGAACATTATGCATGAGTAATTGATTTGTTTTGAAACAAATGGCTCTACGATGACGATATTGAAAATGACAGTAATCGCAGGCCTGGTGCTGAAGTGGTCTCAGGGTTCCGGGCGCCGACATATCAGATGTGATTCATGTTGCACAAGTGGCGCGCTGAATGAGCAATAACCCCGAGCTTGCATGAACCTAATTACACCACGTGTCAGCTCATCAACGACGCCCGATCTCGTACCGACATATAGATTAGCTACAAGTTAACAATAGGCGAGTAATAACGACCCGCTGCAGTTTGCCTTGCATTGTGAAAACCTCCTGCTCTTCTTTATTACCATCTTTCTCTCACGTTTGCACTTTGGGTCATCTTTACCGCATCCTGCATTTCCTCGCCGCTAAATGAGACTCTCGCTGTGGCCCCCGCCATCCTATTGATCGCCCGTTTAGCTCACCGAGTGCAGTTTACGCGCTAAATTTAGCTTTGTGCTAAGGGCCCTCATTAATATTAGATCCAACAGTCGGGGTGGGGAGACCATTACTGATTGATTTCAAAGGAAAAGGCAGAAGGATGGAAAGAGACAAGACAGAGAGGAACAGGTTTATTTATGAGAGTCAGAACCTACGCTAGTAGTTCTTTTTCAACTCTCATGGACGCCGTAGGGCACAAACATGGTCCACGCCAGCACACCAGCACAGACGCGACACAGATGCTTCCAGCTACACATGATTGATTTCATGCGTTTGTGCATTCTGGAGTGTCACCAGGAAAAAGCATAGCCCTCCAAGATAAGAGAGAGAGAGGGAGAGAGAGAGGGAGAGAGAGAGCGAGCTTCAGCCTGCGGGAGCTATAGCATGAAACAAAAGAATGCTGACCCCTCTGATTGGGTTCGCGCTCCAGCTGGGCCCTGGCATTGTCATATTGGGTTTGCGTATGTTTCTGGAGGAAACAGAAAGAAAAAAAAAAAAAAAAACCCCGGAAACCCATGTGTAAATCATTATTGATCATCAAAAGCAGACACTTTCCAGAATAAAGGGTATTTCTGTAGTAGCGATGACTCAGTCCGATCCAGCAGTCCCAAACTGCTCACAGATGTTTGTGCCAGCTGCGATCCTACAGCGGGGGAGTGCAGTCTCATATTTACGTACGATAATACATAAGTCCTGTTCAAATCTGTCAAAGCCCACATAACTACGTGCCAGTGGCGGGCCCCGGGTTTTTTCCACTTGGGCCTTCAATGCTGTGGTACCACAACAGTTTTCAGGGATATACAGTAACTGCAGAGACAAACACTGACACCATCAAGGACGTAGCACTGTTACACAGAATGAAATGATGTTGCCTCACTAAAAGACGTCACATATGTCCGTCACATTTGCGGATATGACCGCCGGGAAAGCAACGGTACCATAAAATGTAACTAAGTAAGATCCAATAGCGTTTTCTAACACTCCAGTGTTCGGAAACTCTCAGACTCTTAGATTCCAGACGCCAGTAAAGCAGCTGAGCATTAACATACGGGATCCACCAGATGACTGACACTGGACCTTATTTTCACCATCAAGCATTAATCAACACCTGTTTAAGATAATTAAAAATGAGACTCACCGAACCTCCTTTCTTTCTCTAAAAAATAGTCCAATAACGCGGTCGTAGTGAACGGCGGTGCTTTTCAGTTCCATTATAAGTTCATTTTCCATTGGCATGGAGGTCCTACTTCTCAAATTAGCTTTAATTTGTTGAAAATGAGCGCTCAGCAGGAGCAAAGGATATGAATGAAGTTCCCTCCTCATACTTACGTATCGCAGGACGAGTCTACCTGAAATACAGGCCCGAGACTACCTGGAATACCCTGGCATGTCGAAGAACACGCCTTAAATGACAACTCCGAAAATCTGATTGGTTAAAAAATATGACAATCAACAGCATTCGGTCTGAGAGTTGCTTGCCCAAGCGTAGACATTTCACCCCGAACAAAAAAAAAAGCCTTGAAAGCAAATGCTGGGATGTACTGGGTGGGTGTCTCTGAGATGATTGCAACTTGTGTATGATGAAGAGTGTCGTTTTTTTCTCCAGGCAGGAACAAACGAGGTTCTGTAGCGCTTTGTTCTCCCCTCAGGGGTAAGAACACAACAGCCGGAGGCAAGGAGTGTACAGATTTCATACAGATGAAATTAACGAAGAGAGTTCCCAAAAGGCACTGGTGTGATGTAACATCGTTTAAATATTTAGTGACTGTACTGAATCAGACTTTCCAGGTATTTCTGTATGTGACAAGTTTGTTAAAGTTAAAATTTTAAATCTAATATCTGAAATTTCATCATCCTTCATTCATTTTTCAAAGCAGGTTCGTCCTCAAAAAGCCCCCAATCCCCTGCGTTGCACCAGCAGTCCCCCTTACTGAACTCCTCAAAATTAAATTTATTAAAGTTTGTTCACAGTATTCTTTGGAAAGAAAAAAAAAAATAACTATTAGAGTAATTAACATTTATTTTTGTAAACCTTGTTTTAAAAAAAAAAAAAAAAGAGCTCATATATGACCAAAGCTAAGCTAATATATGCTATCCTATTATTGTAAAATATGATAAAAAAAAACAAGATAAATCCCCTAGAGTCGATTCATACGTACAAATTTGGACTAATTCCGATCAACGGTTAGAAAGTTCCGAAAATCAATGTTTTTAGGAAAAAAGCTCCCCCTTCTGACTAAAATATGAACTATTGGAGTAAAATATGAACTATTAGAGTAAAATATGAACTTATAAAAGATAGACATCCTCGACTCCATTCATATGCACCACATTTGGACTGATCGGACCAACGGTTGAGAAACTATGGACACAAAAATCTTTGCAGCTAAAGCTCCTCCTAATGTCAGAAAAATGGTACTGACTTTTCCCAAAAATATGCCAGTTCTTCCTCACACTAAGGTCTATGTAGCTACAAAATTTGAAATTGATCCATGAAACAGTTATTGAGTTATCAGGAGGTACAAGATAAGGGAAACATTATTGACTTAACTCCAAGAATATTCCGTATTCTGCATTCCACATTCATATTCCAGATTTAGGAACACGGTTATACTGAAAACACAGAGAGCAGGAACAATGTGATGAATAGTGATGATGGAACGAAACTCCAGCCATTAAACCGGCATATTTTCATCCCACAGAGGTCACATGGTCACGACTCTTCTATTGGCCAATCCCAGGCAGGCATCATGTGACGCGTCAGGAAATTTGCATATGTGGTAAGCAGTAGTGGGTGTAGTATTTATATCCTTTACTTGAGGGAAAATACTCCACTAAGAATTAAAAGTCCTGCATTCAAACCTTAAGTAAAAGTATCGAAAGTACTCTGTCCTTTCGATAGAGTGTTTTTCTGTTATGGGATGTGGTTTTATTAATATTATTATGAATGCATTGACTTACTTTTTGATTCTTTGAGTACTACTGCTCCCATTTGGTAGAAATACCACAAAGTATGTTATTCTCCATAGTTTTTGTGGGACAGGATTCTACTATTTTTGGTAAAGTTGGATTGAAAATGTACCAAAAAATAGGATTTCGACCGTTGTGGACATTGATTTTCTTTCACAAGTGTTGGCTAATGCTAGTATGCTAACATGTACAGGTTCCATTTAGATAACCTGCCCTTTCAATTACGATTTCTTCCGGATATGGGTATCTTTCACACAGCGATGTCGCTGTAAGTCGATACAGGAGTGATTTAATTCACCTCCTGCGGTAGCTAAATTTGACGCCCACTTACACATTAGAGATATTAACCAAATCCTCCAGCTGGATAAGTGGATTTATGTGGGACAGCTAGTTGTCAGAGGGGATCTTATTTGGCCTGGATCCGGCTGCCTTGCCACAGGGCGCAGCTGTAATGACAGGCCTCTCTGCAGCCACGCAACCACACTCAGCACGGTTCATCGCAGACAGCAGCACTGCAGGGGAATTATGTGGAGGGGCCTGGCACCGCCACGGCACTAGATTTTTTCCAGTAGACTGCCTCTTGGGCCAGGTTGACAGTGAGTAAGCCTTGAATTTACTCTGCCAGTCAATAAATCCCACTCCCACCGAACCGATGGGAATTGATGGATCATTGAATGCGCTCTTTTCTTCCCATATGTTGGCCTTGTTTTAACTGTGTGCAGAGTTGTGCGGGTGTATGTGCACTTGAGGTAGATACAGGCGGGCATATATGAATATATTTGCTTTATTTTACCTAGTAAAGTCTTCATTGAGATGAAAAATCTCTTTACCCTAGAGTGACATGGCCAAGAGTTCAGCACAGATAAAAACTACAACAATATATATAGCAAATATTGCTTGAAATGCATGAAAAACCTTTTTTTTTTTATGCAACATGCATCGACTTTGAATAATTCTCTGATACTTATGTTTGATGCTTATCAAAACACAGGTTTCTAGATGGTTTTGGTGTTTTTTTTAAATCACCCACTGCTTAAATTCCCATGAAAGTTCCACATATATTTCATAGGTTTCAGACTAGGAGGCTCAACGGACCCCCAGAAGGGATCAGTGTCAAGTTAGCATTAATGAATATGCAACATCCTGACAGAAAAAAAAGAAGAAGCTGGATGGGAACCATTTAACGTCTTCAGACTGTGATGTTGTGAATCAGTCCCAGTCTCATCAAGATTGGCCACAAAACTACCGGCTTAGTTTATTTTTTAGAAAAGATCAAGCTGTGGGTTAAAATAAGTATGTTCCATGACATGACATAAGTTTTAAAGGTTCAGTGAAACAAATTTAGGAGTGTCTCTTTGAATAAATGAAAGATGTAATCAGTATAATCAGCTGAAAATAAGAATAGTTTTTCGCGTTTCGTTAGTTTAGAATTAGCCCTTTTTAGCTCTGGAGGTCACCATGTTGTGTTTGTGCAGTAGCCTGGAGCTGACGAACCAAACACGGGCTCCAAGGAAGGATTTACATCTATATAGCAAACTGATGCTACCTCCCTATCTTTGTAAAACTCAAATGATCATTAACCCATTTTATTTTCTTAACATTAGCATGTACTAGCATGCAAAGCAGCTAGCTACTGCAAGATTTTTCGACTGAAATTTGACGATGTAGCCACTTGAGGCTATATAGGTTACCCTACTTTACCTTTTTAGCTATATGTGTTAAAATAAAGCGTACAATATAATTATTATTATTTATATGTACGTATGTGAATACATTTTGTGTTTTACCGCTCGCCTCTTCTTGCATCCTGTCTTGCACCGTGTTGCCAACCTGTTTAGTTCAGTGCAAACAAATGCAGTCGTTGCAGGGGTCATTGTTGTGGCGGTGTGGCGAGGCGCCCGGCTAGAAAAAGGACATTTCTCAGACTTCGCTCTACAATGCTAGAGGGGGAACCTCCAGACGAAACGCCGCGAGGGCACCTACAGCGTCGGAGCTTGAAGGGAAACCGACTGAGCCGTCTTTGACTTGCTGGTCGGTGATACAGGTGTGTGTGTCTTCCGTGTCTGTGATTAAGAAAGCTTTCGGATCAAAGTGTCAAACCGACTCCCCGGCGCGGCGCAGCGGGAGGGGCGAGGTGTTTTTATGCCTCCCGATCAGCCTCCTGCACAAACAGCCACAGGCTCTGATGTCCCCTCCGCCTCGGCAGATATCACCACACGTACAGCGGCGTCGCTTTAATTCGGAACGACGGCTAATCAAAGGAGCTCCCGGAAAAAAAGGATAGCAGGGGTTTGGAGAGAACCTTAAGGTGAGTTCCGCCTTCAAGAGGCATGCATCTGATTAGAGTTCTGAGCCGAGGCTCCTGAGATCAGATGGTTAGGCTTAAAGTAAACAAAGAGACTGGAGCATGTTCCAGCTGGTCTGGACCTCGACCTTGTCAGATATGAAACAGTTTGTTCACCATTGTAGTAACATATCATGCCGCCTATCTCAGCTCGGCTCTGAAAAGAGATGGATCGGGCAAAAGAGCGAATCCAGATCAAGATACATTTTATTGTCCAACAAAATGGGACATTTGTCTTTAAAATACGCATTACATACAGAAAATATTCAAAGGTTAGGAACCGATAAAGTGAACATTTCTCCAATGTGGAAATGGATCATGAGATGGACAGGCAGCATCTGCAGTTAGGAACCAGTTCCGGTGGTTCAGGTGTCTGATTGGGATTCCTCCAGTCTGCTTCCCTCAGGAGGTATTCCAGGAACGCTCCAGCGGGAGTAGACCCAGAACTTGCCCTGGGGACTATTTGTCGCCTGGGGATCCCCCAGGATGAGCTAGAAAGCCTCTCCGGGGAGAAGGATGTCTGGAATATCCTTTTTAGCTTGCTGTCAACGCGACCCAACACCGGATGGGCCGAAGACAATGAATGAATGAATGTCTGTGTAATAACCATAATGTCATCACACCGAAATGCAATATTCCCGTCATGGTTTGACCCATGTGTCATGGCTCAGAGGGCCAGTTCTGATTCTGACGTACGCTTTTGGCGATAGAACCACCCATAGAATTGAATCACCCTTGAATCGGAACCAGCTTTATCTTTTTCGGCGGTCTGTGCTACAGTTGAGTGGGCCGTTAGTCACCCATAACCCTGTTCACCAGTTGTCCTTCCTTGGACCACTTCAGGAGGTCTCAACCAAAACAGACCACAAGCACCCATTCCTTGATTTAGATTCAAGCGTAAGAAGACTATATGTCTCCTCTCCAAGACCGGTTCCCACTGCTGGAGGCGTCACCTTCTTCCCCCGCGTCTGAGGTTTGAGGACGCCTGTTCGACGTGGCGCCCAGTCCGATATTTTAAACATTATGTGCATTGTCTTATTGTGAAAGGATGCTTGTTTGAGCGAATAGATATCTGGGGACTGGGCCGAATTTAGCTTTTGCAAATTTTAGCTTTTTCTAAAAAGTGATTTCACAATTGTGAATATTCTGCTGACGATTGTCATACAAATAATTGCGATTTACAATTGAATTTCCTTCTGTCTATTTTGTCCCACCCCTATAGTAGCAGTGTAATTACAGTCTTGTAATAGAAATATACCAGACGAAGAAGAAAACCCTTTTTTTTTAGACTAGATGTCTAACTTGTCCTTGATGGACATTTTTTTGTTATCCTTTAGCGCCAGGGCGAAGCTAAAAGGCTAACTTAAGGGCAACCAGATGATTTAATGCCAATAAAAAATTTCCATCTAACGTTGGAAACTTTGGAAGAGTGAATAAAGATTACATTCTGTTGAATCAACCTGCTATAATCAAAAAAAAAAAGATTGCTCAAATAATTTAGTAATAATTATGACGTACCTACAAACATCTGGATGTTTGAGTCGGAATGCTACCTAATCGATCCCATCCACTGACAGGCAGCTTTGTAAGCAGACAACTAATGTTAAAAGGTTCAAATAAGGGCAACCTGATGACATCATTAATGCCAATAAAAGTGAGAGTGAAAGCTTCGTCTCATGTTAATGTCGTTATGATTTCTCCTTTCAGTGGTTATAATGTTATGGCAGATTGATATATATATATTTGCTTTCACAGAGTAATGACCCTGTTGACTGATTTAACGGTACCCGAACGTCATCCAGCACCAACGTTCTCTGCTGGTTAAGGGAAATCACCCCCCTCAGTGCGATGTTCGTCTGAGGGGGGTGATTTCCTGTGGCCTTTTATCAACTTCCTGAATAGTGAGTGGGCGGCTTCCCACAAACCCACTCGCTGTTGGCAAACTAAAAGCTAAACAAAATGCATGACTGGTGACCTTAAAGCAGGCAGCAGCCACACATCCTGTCTCAGACTCTTTAACCACAGTCTTACGTCGCCTGACGCGGCAGCTGTGACTCATTTTGTCATTTTGTAATCTCACCTCACATGAACTCATTATTTGTCTCTTTGGAAAAGCGCTTTGTGTTATTGAGCCTGACGAACATTAAACTGACATTTGAATGGAAGGAACGTACGACTCCAGGTGCTAAACGTTTCTAGGGTTCATTGACGTCAGTAGATAGTCCTTCATTGGGTTTTTACCTGTGCATCATAACGTTGGCTTAAAGCGGTTGCTCGGCTTCTATAACGAGGGTGACGGCGGCCTAGTTGATAGGGCGCAAGATACTGAACTCCAAGTTTCTCCCAATGGCTGCTCCATGACGGCGTGAGTCGATGATGAGCAGGTAGCGCCTTGCATGGCCTCTGTCATCATGTACGAATGTTTGTGTGAATGGGTGAATACTGGCTTGTGTTTTAAAGCACTTTGGGGTCCAGCGTACTAGCAGAGCGCTATATTAGTACAGTATATTTACCTTTTACTACAATATCAGTCAATAAAAATGTTCGCAAGTTCTGCAAATATGTGAAATAAGCCAAAACAACAAGCAGCGGTACAAAAATGACTTGATGGGTTTATCGGCTTGTGTGTTCATTCATCATTAATGGATAAAGAAAGACAGGAAACACGTTTCAGGACAAAAATTATGCTCAATGAATGAATTTATCGACGATAGAAAAGAGTTGGTCCGATCAAACGCGAACTCTGTCTTTGAAAAAGAAGGCACTGTTGATTAAAATGCCGTTGACGTGGGTTTGGATCCTGACGACGCTTAATCTAATGAAAGTGTTTGTAATGTGGGTAAAAATTCAAACGAAAGTTACAACAGCAGCTGGTAAAATACCACTTCCTCTCTACAAAGTACTGCACTCCTTCCTCGTATGGCAGCGTTTAAGGAACAGGAGCAACCGATAAGGAGGAACGGCTCCAGATGGAAACCGAGCTAGAAGCATCTAATGCTAAGCTAGCAAATGGACAATCAGCACCAACAGATGGCATAAACTCTTCTTTTGAAAGGGGAAAAAAAAGGAAGAGGGCACTATCAGACACTATCTCATTCTCACGGTAAGAGAATACATGCCTGTACTAAAAGTACAGTAAAAGGAAGTGTCATTTCCACAGAACCATCAACAAAAAGTGGATGTTCTGAAACAGTCTCGGGTCTCAGTGGCAAAGCAACATCCTGTCACACACAATAACGGACATCAGGACTCATAACAAGCGTTTGGGCAAATCAAAGTCGGCAGCAACCTGCCAACCGTAAAACAAAAGGTTCCGTTTTTTTGACGGGGATCCATTTCAGTATCGATCGTTCATTAAAGCCAATAAAACAACAAAGTGTTGATGTTCTAAATCAATCAATCTAGCAGGGCTGACTGCTTGTACCGTTTGGAACAGTTCGCTAGAGGGCAGCCAGAGGGATTGGTCCGTAGCTGCCAGGAAGTGGCTCCTGAGCCTGGCTACGTTAGGCATCATTAAAAAGGTCTGAAGACGCCAAAGCTTCACAAATCTCTACTTTTTCTTCCTGGATGTTGTAATGCGACGGAGGGAAGAGCTCCATTACATGCAAGGGCGAGAATAGTTCTTTCTAAATTGCCGTACAAACTTTTTGTACCTTTTGGACCTTTTACTAAGTCTCGTTTGGGTCAAGAGGTCTGTCAGTTAGTTTCACTCATTTGCATTTCTATGTGTAGCCCCCTTATAAAATCGGTGCAACGGTTGAGAAGTTTTGGCCCGTAGTGTCAGAAATAAACAGCTGACCTTTCCCCAAATCAATCCAGTTCTTCCTCGCACTAATCATGGATATGAAAATCATCCATGCAATAGTTTTTGGCATGGTGACGGCGAAAATGATTCCCTAATAACCCCCCCCGACGACTTTTCGGGGATATAATTAATAGAAAATACGTTTTTTAAGGGCTGCTAATAAAATGGTATTCTAGACTAACGCTGATTAATTATGGGGCGGCAAATTTGGATTCTGGATCGGAACCTGGTACTGGTAAGTGGGATCGTTAACTTGCTTCACTGCATCTTGTGTCTCCACGGTCACAATTAAGGACGCCGGGCCAGCCCCCCCAGGTCCACAGAGTGGGTGGATGGGTGGATGGGTGGATGGGCGGGGGCTGCAGCCGGGCTTCATGTGTCAGCTTGGCACCCTGGATCAGCTCGCTCTTCAATGGCGCCACCTCCCCTCTAATCCCTGCCTGTCATTCCGCTGCATTCCCGGCTGAAACCCCCCCCCCCCCTCTGTTCTCCATTTGATTCAAATGCTGTTTAGGGCTGCAGCAGACTGAAGCAGAGACCCGGTTTCATTTTCAGCATCTGTTCTCTCAGAACTCTCGCCACCTTCAACCCAAAGATCCACATCCATGAAAGTGATTTAAAGGCCCGGTTGCAGCAGAATGATAACATTTGCCCGCCGTTCTCGCCCCCTGTGTCTGCTTCAGTCCAGCTGCCATGACAACTCCTGGGTCCTTCTCCTCCTGCAGAACTGTGGGACCGGAGGGACTTGACGGGGAACGTCCTGTACCGTTGAAGACAACACGAAGACCTGACCTGAGGGACGAGGTCATGATGGAGATAATTGCAGTCATGTTTTCATGGTGAAACTCACAGCGGGTCAGGTGTTGTTCTTTATGTTTCCTGATGGAGCAGGAGGTTTAGTAGAGTGGAGGACAAATAGATTTATCATTTTTTGTGTTTTAGTACCAGTACCAGTACCAGAACCAGAACAAGAACTGGTCATCACAGGGAGAGCCAGGGTTCATTACAAGAGGCAGACGACACTTTCTGCCAATAGAAAACGTTGGTGATTAGATTTGTCATCATTTGTCCACAATTCATATTCACACGGTTAAAACAGTCCAAGTTCATACAGTGAAACAGTCCAGGTTCAAACAGTGAAACAGTCCAGGTTCATACGGTGAAACAGTCCAGGTTCACACAGTGAAACAGTCCAAGTTCATACGGTGAAACAGTCCAGGTTCATACAGTGAAACAGTCCAGGTTCAAACAGTGAAACAGTCCAGGTTCATACGGTGAAACAGTCCAGGTTCACACAGTGAAACAGTCCAGGTTCATACGGTGAAACAGTCCAGGTTCATACAGTGAAACAGTCCAAGTTCATACGGTGAAACAGTCCAGGTTCATACAGTGAAACAGTCCAGGTTCATATAGTGAAACAGTCCAGGTTCATATAGTGAAACAGTCCAGGTTCATACGGTGAAACAGTCCAGGTTCATACGGTGAAACAGTCCAGGTTCATACAGTGAAACAGTCCAGGTTCATACGGTGAAACAGTCCAGGTTCATACGGTGAAACAGTCCAGGTTCACACGGTGAAACAGTCCAGGTTCACACGGTGAAACAGTCCAGGTTCATACGGTGAAACAGTCCAGGTTCATACGGTGAAACAGTCCAGGTTCATACAGTGAAACAGTCCAGGTTCAAACAGTGAAACAGTCCAGGCTCATACAGTGAAACAGTCCAGGTTCATACGGTGAAACAGTCCAGGTTCATACGGTGAAACAGTCCAGGTTCATACAGTGAAACAGTCCAGGTTCATACGGTGAAACAGTCCAGGTTCATACGGTGAAACAGTCCAGGTTCATACGGTGAAACAGTCCAGGTTCATACGGTGAAACAGTCCAGGTTCACACGGTGAAACAGTCCAGGTTCATACGGTGAAACAGTCCAGGTTCATACGGTGAAACAGTCCAGGTTCATACAGTGAAACAGTCCAGGTTCAAACAGTGAAACAGTCCAGGCTCATACAGTGAAACAGTCCAGGTTCATACGGTGAAACAGTCCAGGTTCATACGGTGAAACAGTCCAGGTTCATACAGTGAAACAGTCCAGGTTCATACGGTGAAACAGTCCAGGTTCATACGGTGAAACAGTCCAGGTTCATACAGTGAAACAGAGGAGTATTATCTAGAACTTTGAGATTTGATGTAAAGTGCATTATAAATGAAATGTATTATTATTATTATTTATTAATGGTCTTCAGGCTTTGACCTCGCTTCCCTCCCGTGAAACCGTTTTCTGTGCCGTGTCTTTGGAATAGCCCTGAGCCCGGACCTTCACGGAGGAGAGGGAGTCCGGATGTTTTCTTTGGATCTTTCCCGACTCTCTGAAGCAGCTTCCATCGCCCTGTTGTAGGAATCTCTCGCACTTGTAGACGAGGTGTCTCACCGTAACCTTTAGCCAAATTAAACTTATGTTTTCTTGCTTGCATTAAAGCTTTTTACCATAAAGACACAATAATTAACATTCCATTTGATGCACATAAAGTTTAGATTATTTGTTCACTTTTATGGCTTCCTGTCATGCAGAAACCCGGCAGTGTGGCTGTGAAGCCACCGAGATCTCCTCAGACTTTGGTTAATTAGGAAAAAAACGGGTGATTCCAGACCATTACCCACACATTATGGGCTGGAATTATGCCGTTATTTTGCACGATACGATAAATACGATAAACGTATTTAAAGATCAATAGGAATTTGCTTAATGAGGTTAATCTGTATCTGTGGCAATTCTTACATTGTATAAACGTATCCAATATAATAAATCACATGCTAAAGACATCAAAGCCCACAAGTTACCTGCCACGAAAACATAAAAACATCAGGTCACGTCATCTCAGACTCCGAACCCTTCTGTTGTGTCACAAAGACATCAAAGACCTGAAATGACACGTTAAAAGGCCCTCAAATTATGTGTTACAAAGGCCTCAAGACAATCGAGTCACATGTTGCAGACACATTAAGTCACGTGCTAAAGACATCAAAGCCTTTAGGTTACATGCCACAAATACATAAAAACAATCGGATCAAATCGAAAAGAGATCAAATTACATCAAGTTACATTTCAAAGACAACAAAGCCCTAAAGCAACATGTCAGAGATGCCGAATGCCATCAAGTCACATGCTAAAGACATCAAAGCCCCATTCTAAAGACAAGCAAAGCCCCCAAATTACATGTTTAAAGCCATCTCGGCCCTCAAATTATGTTCCAAAGACATCAAGTCACATGTCGCAGATACGTTGAGTCACATGCTAAAGACATCAAATGCCCTCAAGGTACATGTCACATAGACATTAAAGCAATCAGATCACTCGCCACAGAGAGATCAATTACATATAGCCACATGTCAAAGACATCAAAGACATCAAGCTAAATGTGTGACAGAGACATCAAAGTATTTACATTTTGGCAAAGATACGCCAAACCATGAATTCACACGCTAAAGACACCAATGCCCTCAAGTTACATGTCACATAAACATAATAGCAATCAGATAACCTGCCACAAAGATATCAATCGCATCAAGTTATATGTCAAAGACATCAAAGCCCTCAAGTGAAAGGTTACTATGACATCAAAGCAAGTTGCATGTTGAGAATATACTCAACATGTCGAAAAAGCCAAAACCATCATGTCACAGGTCATAGACATCAAAGCCGCCATGTTACATTCAACAAAAACAAAAATCTCTACTTCTGCTATTAGGAAAGGAGTTACAAAAGCCCCATTGTTCATGTTCCAGCCCGAATGTTTTTGTACTTCAGCTCGGGTTAATTCAATACTACTGCTACTATTACTACCACTAGATGTCTTGTGGATTCATACAGCGAAAGAGTCCAGGTTCGTACGGGGAAACGGGCCAGCTTCACGCAGGTGTTTAATTTTGAACATCAGGCTCCCGTTAAGATTTATTGAGAGATTTTTCAGTCGGGTCCATTTTTCCCGTCACCAGAACAGACGAATCCATTCAGAGTGACAGAGGGCCTTCGGTGCGGCGGCGGCGTCTGACGTTTGCGTTGCTGGCAGCGCCGTTTGCTGAATCTTCAATAAATCCATGGGTTGGTATTCCCAGCTGCTCCATTAGCCGTTTAAGAGCTTGTGCGGCGTCGGCTGATGGCCGATTCTGTCATTGTAACTTCAGATAGCTCTGTCGGTACGGCAAGGTGACTGCGGCTGGAAGCAGAATAGGATTGACCTTTGAACCCGCGGCTACTCGGCTGTGATAAAATGCTGACACAATGGACTCCTCCGCAGCCTCGAGTGTCTCTCGCTGTCTCCCTGTCTCTCCCGACGTCCAGCCCCCGCGAATTGAAGCGGCACCGAAAGCCAGCGAATGAAATCACACGTCATAAATACGCCGCGCCGGACGGCCAAAGACATTAAAACGTGGAATCTAAACTCGTGTGTGTGTTTGTGTGTGTGTGTGTGTGTGTGTGTGTGTGTGTGTGTGTTCGCATAATCGCCCAACCTGTGAGTATTTGCAGCTTGCAATTTGAGAAAGAGGGGAGCGGGGGATTGTTGGCGAGGCGATTCTCTGTGATTAACGGCGGTGCAGATGGTTTACAGCTGCCTTTTACCGAGGGAATTAACACTTAATATTTACAATGAGGCCAGCGCCGAACCCCTGGCAGCTGCTCTGCGCTCCCCGGTGCCAGAAAGGAGCATGAAACCTCCCCGCCACCCTCAGGCCACGGATCACACCAGCCCTCTGTCCAACACACACACGCATCAGACGTAACATTATAACCACCGACAGGTGACGTCAGAATATTATTGACTGTGGCATTATGAGCTTAGCCGGCGCTGTTGTCCCCGACAGCAAGGGTATGTCGTATCAATCCTGATACCACAATCCCCCTGATTGATCTCCTCTAATTAAATGTGAAGCTTAGGACCGGCACTGGAAGTATGGCTGGGTCGAAGCTATGTGCACGGTACTTTTCCTAAAAAAGGTTCCCCTAGTGCGAAAAATATGAATTATTAGAGTAAAACACGATAGATCTCCTTTAGTCGATTCATACGCAACAAATTCGGGTTAAATCGGGCCGATGGCGGAGAAGTTAAGTCCGAAAATAAGGTTTTTTTCGTAAAAAAAACCCAAGAAAAAAGGAAAGAGTTCCCTTAGTGCGAAAAATAGGAAATATCAAAGTAAATATCGATAAATACAAGCTAGATCTCTTTGAGTCGATTCATGTGAACCAAATTTGCATTAAATCGGAGAAATAAATGGCTGAATATCTTTTCTGGATAAATCGCCCCTCGATGTCGGAAATGCAGAATTGAATTGAAAATGATCTATGAAACAGGTTTTGAGTTGTCGCATTAAGACGAAGGATCTGTGGCGGACGTGCGTAATAACGCGGCAAGGGAACAATTTGTCCTCAAAGCTGATGGGAAAGGGCCACAACTTCATAGTTGGTTCAATCAGGGGGGGATTGCTTGTACAACGCAAGGGATTAGGGGCTTTTCAGGGATACGGATAGGGAAAGGGAAAACCTAAAGAGCATGAAGGGAAGGAGAAAGTGTCGACAGTGGAAACACAAATACTGATAAAAAGAAAGGAACAGAGGAAAAGGGGGGAAACTGCATTATAAGGACAACAATGATAGGAAATGTAAGACAAGAGGAAACAAAAATAAAAAAATAAAACAGGAAACTACGACAATAACCACCACGAGGAACAGAACATTCAAAATAAGTCCTTACCAACTTGGGTCCTACCATTCATGTATCGGATGTTCTGGCACGTACCACCGGCCTAAACGTTGTTGCACTCCTTCATAGAAACTGTATTCTCTAACTGCAAGAGGGACCTGAAGGTTCAGGAATGGTTTGAACACCAGTTCAAGTTGTCGACTTGGCCTCCAAATTCGACCAGATCTCAATCCCATCCGGTCGGATCCAGGACCTGAAAGGAAATGGAACCTCGCGTCTCGGTCCCAGATACCACAGCACACCTTCGCAGGTTCTGCTGGAGGCCACGCCCTGATGGATCAGCGATGTTTTGCCGGCAATGCGGGGGAACATTAGACATGTGATGAAGCTGAGGAGATGCAGCCGGGATGAACGTAGGCCTTCTGCACTCATCATTTATTCATAATCACCATAGAAGCCTCTCCACATCCGGACATGATGTGCAGCCTAATGATGGGATGGGCGCCAAACAGAGACATCTGAGTAACTCCTGCAAGGAGATAAAACTGAAATGGATTGCTGCAGAGATTTGTCATTTTTGGAGCCGGAACATTCGTAATACAGCGGCGCGTCTCGCGTGGGAGTTACTAGATTTGTCAGCGGCTGTAAAGTTATTAAATCAAACAGCCAAGTTGGCAAAAGTAGCTTCGGCTGCGTTCAAAAAAATGAAGCAGTTCTGTTCCATCCCTGCCAAATTCGTATTTAACACTGAGGAGCTTTGTTTTAAGTGGCTGCAATAAATTCGAGCAGTCGAGGCGATAATCGACTTTGTTTACACCGTTGCGTTCGGAACAGGTGACATCAGATAGAAAGGAGGGAGACGGCGAGCAGCAGATAGAGGCGTAACAAAAAACACACGCCGCTTATAAAACACAGGAGGTGAGTTAAGAGGAGTCATATCTGAGAATTTGGTTTTAGGAGGTTCGCCTGTTTAAATTCCAGACTGGAAAAAACTCTTCCTTACTAGAGTTCTGTTTGCTGTTGAAGACATCCAGAAGTCTGCAGACGTGTAATCGATGCTCCGAGGCTCAACGCCAGCATCGTAACATTCTTATGGCGACAACGCCAAACGTTCTCCTCGCGGCCCGCCGGACAGACTTCTGATTGTTCTGTCTGTCCAGTTCCAATTCATAGTGAAGTACAGCCAGAGTTTCCAGGTACAGCTTTTCTGTGAAGGTCTGCTGGACCAGCTTCCAGGTTTTCAAAGCGTCTCTGTCGCCCCGGCAACACAGGAGGTCTTTTGGTGTCACCGCTTTCTGGTAGAAGCCATTCAAGTCGTGATCCCGCCTCTTTGGTGGAATTAAACTCTGAGTAAAAGCTTTCTGAACAGCCTGAAACGATACGTTTACAGTCCGTGGGATTTTCGTACACCTCGTTACCAACAGCTGCCAAAGTCCTTTCAGCTTTCTTCCTTCACATTGTTGGTTCTTCATCGATTTCTGTCATTAGAAAACAAAGAACAAGGTAAATGTCACGGCGAGATTTCACTGCCCCTGAATGCACCGTCCATACCGCTCAACAGGAAGTGCCACTAATTGTTGTATTCCCGTTCTTCATGGACAAACGCCAACTTTTCTTCTGAAAACTACAGGCTTCCAAGCTTCACTTATCCAAGCTTCACTTATCCACCACAATGCTTCACTATGGATGGATTTTTTTTCAGCATCTACTTCATACCTCCTTCTCCAGACGGATGGATCATCCATAGAACCCAAAAATAACTTCTTTCTCTTATCTAGATGCTTCTGAGCTACTGGAGCCACTTTACTTATGATTTTGTGTCAGCCGTCTTCAAGGTCTTGGAGTTCAGGCATGGGGTCCGGATGTAGGTTTAGGTTCCAAGAAACAAATCTTTGTGACTGTGCTGTCGGAATTGCTGAGTAGAAAAAAGGGTTGGGATAGGAATATATCTGAGCGAGGATTAGACTGGGATTCAATTTGGTCTAATGTTACCGGCGTTTCAAAAAAACCCCAAATCATCAATATAAACACTTTGCGTTAGAGCATACCAGGCACCGAGAATAACTCATCAAACAGAACTGGTACCAGATGGCTATTGCTCTTTCTGCATCCCAGGAACTGTTGGCTTATTCATCCTTGCCCAGGGGGTGCAGGAATTCTGGAGGGAAGGTTATATGTTCTGTTTCAGGACTAATGGGTCTACAGTTGCCAACTGACCTTGTTATACATCGTCTGAAGAACGACTCCCTCCTGTTTCTTTCGGGAAAAGGAACGCCAACTCTCTCTGACTGCAGCCAAAAAAGATTATTGCTCAACGACGGAGTCCTCCTCACCAATATGTCAAGTACTCGACGGCTCCAGAGCTTCTGGACGTCTCGTCCCAGGAACTATTACCATCTTGAATTAATAATGCAGGACCAAACACAGCATCAGACTTAAAATATCATCTATTGGAAAAGGAGCACTCTAATATGGAATAGTGCTGCTCTGGTGTTGACGGAAGGACAGGGGTTTGGGAATTCCGGATGAGATTTATTGTCATAGAAGCATCCCTGGGATATTATTGAATCGTCATCGCCGCTGTCTGTCGCCGCGTAAGCCCCCGAGTCGCCCACCGCTGATCCTTCGTGTTAACCGTTTCAAATTTTAAAGCAACATAGACTTAAGTGGAAGGAACTTCAGGAACTGAAATTTTTTGCATATTTCTGATACTTTATGTCCAAAATTGTCAGGCCATTATCTCTCAAGCGTTGGTCTGATTTCGTCGTGGAGATCTGTCTGGTAAATATTGTATTTGACTCTAAGGGGTTCCGGACATAACTAAAAAAAAAGAATCCATGAATCCTTTTCCAATGTTTGTACCTAATTTACACCTAAATACATCTCAACTTGAGGAAGAACAGGGTTGATTTTGGGAAAGGTTTGTATTATAGTTCTGACATTAAACGGGAGCTTTATCTATTAAAGTTAACGGACCATCATTTCTCAACCGTTGGGCCCATTTACTCCAAATTTGGTGCGTATGAATCAAGTCAAGGAGATCCGTCTTGTATACATCGAGTTTAACTCTAATAAGTCATAATTAAGTCACTAGGGGGAGCTTTTCTCAAACATAACCTCGTAACAGTTGGTTCCATTTAGTCTGAAATTTGGTGCATATCAATCAAATCAAGGAGATCTATCTTGTAAATATATCTTACTCTCGTAGTACATATTTTACTCACTAGGAGGAGCCTTCTTACAGAAAACACTGTTTCCATATAAAACTCAAAAACCATTTCTTGGATTATTGCCTAATTCCATGCATAGCCTTCAGCCATAACCTCCTTATTGTTGCTCCGTTTTTGTCCAACTTTGGTGCCTATGAATCCACTCAAGGAAATCTTTCTTGTATATCATATTTACCCACAGGGAGCTTCCTCTCCTTTCCAAAAAAAAAACCTACGTTGCTTATACAACGTAGGGGATTAGGGACAATTCCGAAAAAGTCTGTTTTAAACATAGGTCCATTTTGAAATAGAGCTTTATATTTTGATTGTTGATTTTTGATTAAAAAAAAACTGAGTGACAAAAGTCACATTTTGTATCTATTGTATTCATTAAGCTATTTAAACTGCTTTCGACTGATTCGTGGATCGCAATAAGCTTAAAATCCGCATTACATGCCACTAAAACTCATCTAGGATGGAGGCTGACTGATATTTGCTTCTAACTGTGCTCTGGAAATACAGCAGAGATGACCACAGATGCTCCTATTTTAATCTTGTAATACACTGTGTCCCAATGTACACAGAGCCGAGCGCTGCTGCAGCTGAAAAATAGCCCACTGTGGGTGTATTGTAGCCACACTGGGTCCATTGTGTATGAGCTGTATAAAACGTCAACTCGAGATCCATTAAAATGCAGCCCGGCCTGCTAACCAGCCAGCCTGCTTTAATTCACTTCCAAAAAGGCAACATGCGTGTAAATGTGTGGGGCTAAAGGTATCGGCGCCTCGCTCTCTCGCTCTCTCGCTCTCTCCCATTCAATCGATGGAATTTAAAAGCGGGGAAATATGTGAAAATGGCCTCTTCGTGTGATCCTCATTAAACACCGCCGTGACGCCCGGTGCTGAGATCCCAGCTCTCGGCGCATGTAGCAGCCGAAAAAACAGGACGCACAAGGAATCATTGAGTCCAAAATTGCAGCGAGGAGGTGCTCGTGTTGGCAGCGCCGTTAATAGCCGTTAATGATGACTTCAGCCAAACAGACAGCGTTAATCTGACCGGGGGCTGCTATGGGGGCAGGGGGATGTAGGTTGCTCTGCTAATGATGTTTAGTGGTGGAAGGGGTTGGGAGGGGGTGGAGGGGGTAAGGCAGGGGCGATGCAGTAAATCTGTTTAATACACCCATGAATTAACAGCAGCCTGTTGGCACATTTAATGCGTCCCAATTCAAAATCAAACGGCGTCACATCAAAAGGCTGAGTGCAAATGTGATGTGTGACGCGCCATGTGTGTCCTCTGTGAAGCGCGTAGGCTGGTGAGCCATTAGCCTGCTTCATCGAAATGGTTCAATGTGAGGACCCCCGCGCAGGACTGATCGGTGGTCGTCAGGGTGATTCAGCTCAGTAGGCCTACGCCCACTTGTGACAAGGGTATATCCCCGGAAATTCCACAATCCCCTGCCTTGTGCAAACAATTCTCCGGATGGAGCTTCTTAAATTAAATGCGTCCTCATTGTTTCTCGTTAAAGAATGTCCCCCTAGTGAATAAAATAGGAACTATTGTAAAAACAGTGTCCAGCCAAAAAAGGAGATGACCTGAGGAAAAAATAGGACCCCACAAACCAGAAAAAGAAGATGCCCTGAGGAAAATGAGACCCCACAACTAACAAAAAAGGAAA
The DNA here is from genome assembly GCA_037951165.1 of Lophius americanus. Taxonomy (NCBI): domain Eukaryota; kingdom Metazoa; phylum Chordata; class Actinopteri; order Lophiiformes; family Lophiidae; genus Lophius; species Lophius americanus. Next base: position 215,471 of record JBBDHG010000294.1, read on the forward strand.
ATGAAACCGCAAAACGCTATAAAGAACAGAGAACGTCCCTTGATGCTGGTGAGTCTCAGCGCCAAGCCGAAAAAGAAGGTGGCCAGAGGATACTGATTCCCCCCTAATGCAGCAAAAGGAGATGCCCAGATGAAAATAAATTCTGCAACGAAATAAAAAAAAACAGAAAAAAAAAAACCTTAAAAATAAGCGAAACAGTGAGAGGGTTTTTAAAAGATCACGACGACCAACCAAATCCAATATACCGGACTCGGTGACCTATGGCCCAACTGCAGAAGATTGCGTAAAACAAAGTAAACCTGACCCTGTTGATTTGTTCCTGCTGGTGTATCCTTCTACTCTGATGGAGCTCACTGTTGAGATTTTAAATGCCTATTAAATGCAAACCAAAGGGAAGTCACTTGATCTGAGCTTGGAGGAGCTGCAGACTTTTTATGGCCTTCTGCTCGACATCTGGCTACAGTTCTGTGCCACGGAGGCACGTGTATTGGTCACATGACCCTGATGTCTACAATGGAGCCATCTCAAATGCAATGAGAAGGAACCGCTTTGACGAGATGATGCCCCTCAATTCATCTGGTGGACAGGTCAAAGGCCACAGACGACCCTTTCTACAAAGTCTGGCCCATCTTCAGTACACTGAACGATTCCTACGAGATGATGCCACGCACAAAACAGCTATCAGTTGATGAAAGCATGATACCCTGTTATGGCAAACATGGCTGCCAGCAGTTTATCAGGGCCAAACCAATCCGGTTTGGGTACAAGTGGTGGAGCCTTGCTTCACCCACAGGGTACATGTTTCACATGGAACCCTACTGTGGAGTCCACATACATCTGCCTGAAACTGGTTTAGGACAGGGCCCGAGTGTAGTCCTCGGTCTGGCCGAGCAAGCATAAGTTCCTCCAGGAAGCACATTTGTGCATGATAACCTTTTCACCTCTCTTGGCCTCAAGGATGAAATGACCAAACAAGGTTATGGGTCCCTTGGCACCCTGAGACAATGCCGTCTACATGACATCCCTTTAAAGGGTGTGGAGGCTTTTGAAAAAAGGCCTCGTGGAAGCACTGAGGTCCATTCGGAGGGGGAGAAGTTACTGGTGCGATGGAAGGGTAACAGTGTGGTAACCATGGCAACCAATGCCGTAGGATATTCAGAGGGTCAAGCATCCAGTTTGTGCAGGGAGAAAAAAAAGCCTTTGTCAAAGTGACACAGCCTCTGTGTTTCCTTACAAACAACCAAAACATGGGCGGCGTGGATCTGCATGATCTTCCCACCATGAAGGGATCTTGGGCCCTTGGATCTCTAGAAGAGATGTGGATAACAACCTCTTGGCCAAGGCAGAAGATCTACAATTGCAAGAAAAACTCAGGATTCCACAAGTGGTGATGGGAAACATCACTGGCCTGTCAACCAGGGAAAACGTTACCAAAGATGCAGTCGGTGCCTACATTTTCACTCACAAAACCAATATGATATGAAAATATTCATGCAATTTATGTGTTAGGGAGGTCTAAGGAGTGAAATATTTGGAATTAAACAGGTCTGCAGTGTCAGAATTAAACAGTTGAACTTTCTAAAAAACACACAAAATATACTTTCCTTTTGGTTATATGAAATTAACTTAAGTTGGTCTAGAATTTAACTTAAAATTTAGAATTAACTTGCTCTAATTTAAACTTGGGGGTGAATCGAACACAAGTGTTATTGTTGTTTTTGAGTTTGGTCTATTTCTAAAAGTTTTGTCCATTTTGCTTTGCAAAAATTGGGAAATATGGACGCTGGGGATCATGTCCGCGGTTTTCTGGCGGTAACTACATACCAGGGGGCTTTGTGGACCCACTCGTTTACCGCGAAGACGTACTACCCATCAGCAGTTGTCTGAAGACGAAGGGTGATCCTAAAGGGTTGGATGCTAGTCGGCTCCGACATCTCTGTGGACTTACGCAAACTTGTTTTCCTGTGTTTTTTTTGTCATTGCATCATCGCATACTGGAATTCAGACCTCCATTTCTTTGTTATTAGATTTGGTATCGAGTCAGCCCTTTTCGTGCAGCAGCATGATCAGATGGAATAAAGTCACAATAGGCCTTCGATATGTGGTTGAAGTCAGGGATTGGGTCTTGGCACAGGGAGGAGCCGGATTCTCTTTCACAACTAGGGACAACATGGTTTTAGGTTTATGGCGGTGGAACTACTCCTTTATGAAGGGAGGCGTGACGAACTCCTGAATTGAAGTATTATCTGAGGGTCTTGCTTAAGAGTGATGGGATATTGGACTTGTGTGGTTTGGAAGCCCGTTGTGTTGTAGAGAGAGAGCTGAGCCGTAAGGCAACGCTCTCGATTTACCGTACTGCGGTACGGTGACTCAGACCACCGTCAAACCGGAAGTTGTGATTGGTCCAGCAATTTGAATTCCATCTTTTACTTTTTAGGCTCGAAAGTCGTTTTTTTTTGGCTTCTCCGTGTATTTAAATGAGTCAGTGACTGGTTGTAATGTTGTGGCTGGTCGGCGTGTGCATTCGCCGGTATAATCAAGGTTAAACCTGATTTCAGAGTTGCTATTTAGTTCCTATTTGCCGCACTCTCTCATAGCACCGCCCCCTGCTGGTGCTCTTGTGAATGACAACATCCGGCCTCAGGAAACGGAAAAACAAACCTTTACTTTTTTTTTTTTTTGTCTCTCTTTGATTTCTAATTTTTTTCTTAATGACAGTAGAAAATGAATAGAAACAGTAGAAAATGAAAAACACTTCATCCCTATTTGATCGTCTCGTTCTTCGTTTTGGATTCTTGTATCCCAAAAGGAAAACAATCTAATTAGCGCTCGTTTTTTTCGATTCTCAATATTCGTCTCTGAAATGAAAAAAACCCCCCGATATATCCAAGAACACACGGACCGAGCAGGTCAGACTGGATCACTCGCTGTTTTGTGGTTTTGGTTTGGCTATGAAAGGTTGAGATAATATTGGCTGGGAGTTTTTTTTTTAAAGTTAAATGTTCTGGAAAATAGATTGAAATTGTTGTCAGTGAAGATTCGCCTCATGTTTTCTGTATCGACACATTCACCGCTGTCCACATTTCCCCCTTATGAAAATGGAAAATTCAATTGGTTAACATTAGGCCTCCCCTGCAAACATATTTCCTGTTGTAAATTAGATATAATTATAGTTTTCTGGAGATGATGTGGAGTGGGAGTTCATCTCCTGCAGATGAAATCACTGACTTATCATCCTCCCGTGAAATTCTTCTATGCAGGTCGTTTCTCTTCCATACAACTTGGCTCAACTTGTTTGTTGTAAGTAATAAACTTGTTTAAGATGAATTATTATTATTATTTCAAGCCTGGTGACATGCCGTTATGAGCCTTCAAATTTGAGGCCGATGTTTTCGTTCTCTGTTTACTCCGTAAGGTGAGATAGAAACTTTTTACAGTGCGTGACAATAATAGATTTTTTTTTCAAATTTACAAGAGTGAGATTTAGCTTTCCTCTTACTTAATTACAACCCCGCATTTGATACAGTCTGTGGGGATTTACTTTTCCTCATCTTGCTTTATCTCATTGCTACGAAGGAGAGTTAGGGCCAGGCATGATAAAAGAAAATAAAAATGAGAAGAGGAAGTTTTTTTTTCTCAAGAAAAAAGCAGAAATGTCGAGAAACAGACGAAATGAGGAAAATATGTCGAGTTGTCGGGAATAAAGTCAAATGTTGAGAGAAAAGTTGAATTGTCGGGAATGAATCAAAATGTGGAGAATAAAGACAAAATGCCGAGGAAAAAAATGTCGTAAAAAAGTCATTTAACAAGCAAAATATCCAAAAAACAGTCAAAATACACATATATACACGTATATAAACATATAGATACATATATATATATGTATACATATAAACATATATACACCTATATATACATATATGCATATATATATATACATATATACATATATATATATACATATATACATTTACATATATACATATATATATATATACATATATACGTATATAGAGTAGAGGCATCACAATGTGACTTTTGCTGCCTTTGGTACGCTGAGCTTGGGGCTCAGTGGGCTGAACAGAGACGCTGAAGTGTAATGCACAGGCTACAGAGTATTTGAGAGATGCTAAGAATGTTTATTGGTAGATTAAGAGGATGGCATTAACATTTCTGCCGAAATCAGCATTATTATTTCCTCAACCTGGTAAACTATCATGCCTTGGCAGAGGTTTGCACTCTCTGAGTGCTTTTTCTCGTAATATGCACGGGTTATATTCCCCTGTTATGTCGCGCTCTGTGCAAAGTTGTGTCATATTTCAGATATCCTATTACAAATAAATTGGCTCGCTTGTCTAAATGGAAAAGGCTTGAGTCCTTCCAGCAATGGAGCAGATAGAAAGTTTCAAATGAAACCTCCGATACAGAAATCATTCTTGAATTACTACAAGTAAGTTTTACGGACAATGAAGGCTTCAATCCAGCGCTTAATTTATGAACTGTCAAGGAATATTCGCCCTGAGGTGAGGGGAGCGTTTTAGTGGCGGAGAGATTGAGTTGGAGCGGGCCGGAGTTTTGTTCGTTCAGGATAAGCCCTCGGAGTGGTGGAGAGAGAAAACTCGTCCTTATCTCTCACTCTTTTATTCATACACTGCTGTATTCTTCACAGCTCCTCGCAGAGACTGCTGAGAAAAAAAATGGCTGACTTTGAAACGCCACTCCAGGGAGAGAGGAAGCGAGGATGTCAAGAGCTCTTTTTCCTCTCTGCCTTCTCTCCGACGCCTCTATCCTGCAGCTAATATAACCTTGCGCAATAAGTAAACACACTCCGTCCCTGTTGAGTTGAGGAATTAGATTCTTTTCAGTCAAGTGAACAAAGCAAAAGATGATTTGTTGTTTGTTGCGGCAGACGACGATGAGATGAGACGGCCAGAAAGTGTTTTTTGGGGCCGAGCCACTTTATGGAGTCGGCAGGAGCAAGAACTGCCTCCTTGCAGTACGGACACTGGTGGTGGTGGTGGTGGCGGCTGATGACTCTGCCGAGATTGATGAATGATTAAGTTGATGAATCTGTGATGATTTGGCATTGGTGAGGGGGCGGAACCTAATCAAATAATCCGCCGTCACAATGTGGCTATCGATGCGTTTGTTCCCTTGAAGTTTCTTTGGGGGTGGAGACGGGGACTCAGCTTCTAGAGTTCCTTTGATGTTATTTTGAGGGGGGTGAAGCTGGGGGCTCAGTTTCAATAGTTCCTTTGATTTCCCTTTTCGGGGGTGGAGCTTGGGAGCGGAACAGAGACGCTGAAGTGGAAGGCACAGGTAACGAGCGGCTAAATTGTAGTATTTCGGTATTTGAGAGATACTCAGAGAGTTTGTTGGAGTTGTCAGTAGAAGTAGAGGCAGACTTATGAATACGGGTTCCAGAGTGTAATCTTTTGAATAGGCTGCAGGTTCCGTGTCTATTTTGCAAAACAGCAGCTCTTGTGGAAACACTGATGTCAGCGCCCCACTACACTGTTCATGAACACTCCTGTGTTCATGAACACTTCCTGGTCAGAAGGTCACATGATCTCCTCATGGGACCATTCCAGTAGCTTGGTCCGCATTTCGTCATCCTTGCCTACATGCCACCAACTTCTCCAACTGTCTGGTCGAGTCTAGTCTAGACAACTTCCTGCTGGGATCCACTTCCTGACAGGGTCCAAGAACCAACCTCCATACCTTCTGGTCCCAGTAAATTTAATCTGACTTCACCCCCCCCCTCCTCTCTCTCCCCCTCGCTCTCCCCTTCCCTCTACCCCCCCCCCCCCTCTCTCCCCTTCTCCATCCCTCCCCCTCTCTCTCTGGCTCCCATCCCTCCCCCCCTTCTCTCTCTCTCCCTCTCTCATCCCGCTCCCCTCCCTCTCTTTCCCCCCCTCTCTCTCTCCCTCCCCGCGCCACCTCTCTCTCTCCCCCCCACTCCCTCTCTCTCTCTCTTCTAATTTGTTCTTCTTACGAGTCTCTCCTGACTCACATGTTCCCAGAGATCACGTGGAACAGCACGGAGCAGCGAAGGGTCTTCATCAAAAGAGAGGACGATGGGCGCTAAGTGATAATATTCCCGTGACCGCGGCACTGAGACGAGGTTTTTAATATCATTGAAAAGTATTTCATGTTTTAAATATGATTTGAAAATGAAGCCTGTAACTCAGAGCCTCTCCTCCTCCGTCTGCAGAGAGTTATCAGGAGGGAACTGCTGCTCTTCCACGTTACCGCGGATACCGCTCGCATCTCGCCAACAAGTCCATTTGGCTGCCCCGACGAGATAATTCAAAGTAATTGTGTTTATTATTGTTTCGTTTATTAGCCACAGCAACGTCTGTTGTCATAACTGCAGTCGTCCCGCCAACACTTCAACGGATCATACCGTAAGTCTTTGTTTTTGTTTGGTTTGATTGCTCCTTACTACAAGTATTTTACTAAGCTGTTGGGTCCAGTAGAGGAATAAAACTAATTATTCTTGGTGCTCTGGGCCGAGCCGGTGCCGGTGCCGTTGCCGTTGCCGGTGCCGGCACCACAAATCAAAAATGGATAGGTAAGTCCCCTCGCTCTTATCGATACGAGAAGTTCAAAATGATGAATATTCACTAAAACGACTTTAAAATGATTCATATAATGAGGACAGTGAGGAAGTGAGGCAGTAATAAATTATTCTCACACAATTATATAAACCCATCTTAACATACATTAGAGAGAAGAAAAAAAAACCTGTCATTGATGACATCATCAAAATCCATAAATGGGCGGGAATTTGTGGGCGGTTCCCTTTCAAACAAAAACCTCCAACGGTGAACGGTAGCTCATTGTAAACGCAAATAAAACACGGGTTTTAATAAGTGAAATTTCTGTCTTTAGAAATTGTAAATTAAAGCTATTAATATGATATAATGTCTATTATACTATTATATTATACTCTCTTCATCAAGCTTTTATTTCGGTACTTCCACTTTGTAAATTTGTATATTAGCTAAATATTTATTTTTGTTTAACATATTTAGATTTAGCACTTAGTTTTGACATTTAGCTTTAATATTTATTTCAAACATTTAGTTTTATCATTTACATTTAGATTTAACATTTAGTTTTGACACTTAGTCTGAAAATTTACATTTAGATTCAAGACTTGGTTTTAACATTTAGCTTTAACATTTAGATTTGGATTTAACCTTTTGTGTTAACGTTTAGTTTTAACAGAAAGTTTGATCATTTACAATTTAGATTTAACAATCAGATTTATCTTTTTTATTTTTAAATTTACAATCAGATCTAGATTTATATTTAACATTTTGGTAAAACACATTTTTTACATTTACATATAAATGTAACATTTAGTTTTAACACTTTAACACTGAAAATTTACATTTATATTCAAGATTTGGTTTTAACATTTAGTTTTAACATTTAGTTTTAACATTTATATTTAGATTCAACATTTAGGCTTCGAATTCAGTTTTAACAGAAAGTTTGAACATTTGCATTTCAGATTTAACATAAAGAATTAACATTCAGTTTTTACATTTACAGTCAGAGCTAGAGTCATATCCAACATAAAATTTAAACACATTATTAATATTAACATTTATATTTAACATTAAGCTTAACTAAGCTTAGCTAAGATTAACCCTTAGTTTTAACGTTTACATTTTCATCTAATATTAAGTTAAGATTTAAGATTTAGTTGACCCTGTAGTTGGTAATTTTATATTTAACATTTAGAAGTAACCTTAACATTGGATTCAACATTTAGTTTTAACATTTACATTTATTATTTACATTTAACATTTAGATTTAATATTTAGTTTTAACATTTACATTTAATATTTAGATTTAACATTTAGATTTAATATTTAGTTTTAACATTTACATTTAATATTTAGTTTTTTCGTCCAGGAGGCTTAAGATACCAGAAACATAGACGAGCAAAGAGGGTCGTGGATAATATCGCACTCATGCACACCGTAAAGGTCACAAGATGGGTCTCCTGGGGTCCATTTATATTCACTGAATTTTGGACTAAATCGGACCAACAAGTAGGACGTTAAGGCTGAAAAACAGTTCTATTCTTAACATTAGCCCCCCCTAGTGAGTAAAAATACAACTATTACAGTGAAATACACTTATAATACCAGACAGACATCTTCAAGGTGATTCATGTACCCCAAATATGGACGGGATTGGACTAACGATAAAGAAGTTATAACAGAAAAAGTGTTTCTTTGTAAAGAAGCTCCCCCTGGTGGGTAAGATATGAACTGCTATCCTGAACTATAGTCCATACAAAATATTCATTCCATTCATTTGCACCAAATTTGGATGGAATCAAACAAAAAGGCTGAGAAATCATTGGCCGAAAAAGTTTTGAAGCTAATGCCCCCCCCCTAGTGTCGGAAATATGCAACGGACCTTACCGACAACAATCCAGTTCTTCCTCGCTCTAAGGTCTACGTGGGTTTAAAATTGGAAAATGATCCGTGACACATTTTGAGTTAAGACTGGAAATCAGTGTTTTTCAAAAAGAATAAGAAAAAGCTGGCGGAGGACGCGGCGGCGATGACGATGACGACTCCATAACATCCCCAACTCTTCGCAGAAGCTCTTTTATTTTTCCACAAATCTAAAAGAGCTGAAGTCTCAGGTAGACAATACCCCTAAGCCCACAACAGTCTGCCTATTCACATCAGAACCGCACAGAACCTTGAGATTTTTAAATCACCGGTGGAAACGCTCCTTTTTATCTCTGGCTTTTAATTCAGCTTGGACATTTTGTGTTTAATCTGCACATTTCAACCTTTATTTTTATGCTCATTTTGCGTTCTTTCATGCTCTTTAACTAGCATCCAGCTGATTATTAGATCCGTCTTTCATTCTTCGAATTTATGCGTTTAGTTTTGTCCGTCGTATCTTCACTTTGATCGACGTGTTTCGGTGGTTTAAATATGCTATATGAAAAAACTCTGACTTGACTTAGCTCGACGATACCCGTAAGGCCATCCTCTTAAAGGGCCAGCAACTCTTCGCCGCAGCTTATGTTATAAATTAAAATACGATTATTCTACCACTACCCGTTAGCGTTCGGTGAATTGCGATCTCCATTCATATCTCTTCACCGTTTCTCTTTGAAGTACCACAGTCTTCCTCAACAGATAAAAGAACACGTTGTGACATCATGTGATGCAGAGCTGCGTTTCGTTTAATAATTTAATTCTGTTTACTTGGTTTGTTTTTTTAACCTCTGTTGTTAAAACTCAGCCCTTCTTAAAAAATCATCTCTTTCATCTGGTTCCGTGTTCGCGGTGACGATCGGCCCCCGGAGTTTCAAACACATGGCTGATAACGACTTCGCTTTTATGCGAACAGCGAGACAAGACGCGGCTCCTCAAACTCGCCTCCCTCCAGACGGACTCGTCCCTCCGAGGGGCCCCCGTGTAAAAAGCCGCTGAGGCAGCTTTTTACAATGAAGCAGCAGGTAGCGGCCATTATCCCAATGCATTATGGGATCATGTCCGGGAGGACGGAGACAGAATGTGTGTGTTTTGTCGTGTATTGGTGCACTTACAGTTGTGTGATTGTCCTTAATGTTCCAGCGGTTGCGTTCTTGTGCAGACAGTCGCTGCCAGAACTCTTTTACTACTTACAGAGAAAGTGGGCGCCTGCCGCTGGAGAGGAACTTGATTAATGGGGTTTGTTTTTGACTTTCTTACTGGCTTAGTTCTGCTGCGAGGCAGAGGAAGATCTATGAAATGAACTAGAGGGCAATAGACATTTGCAGCACGGTTCCTATTGTTCTGACTTTTGGACCAAATTACAGGAAGCTGCGGCAGGCCGCCATCACGAGTAAAGAAAAAAGGTGAAAAGATTCTAAGAAATAGATCGATAGATAGATAATTGAATAGATGGATAATTGGATTGATAGATAGTTAGAGCGATGGATAGCTAGATCGATACATAGCAAGCTAGCTAGACTGATAACTGGATAGCTGAATCGATAGCTAGATCCATAGCTGGATAGCTCATTTCAACTCACACTGTACGATAGCTATCGATAAGTACATCGATAGCTAGCTAGATAGGTAGATCGATAGATAGCTAGGCGATAGATAGCTAGCTAGCTAGATTGATAGATATCTAGATTGATGGATAGCTATATTTATACATCGCTAGATAGCTAGCTAGCTAGATCGATAGCTGGATAGATGAATAGATCAATGGATAGCTAGATAGCTGGATCGATAGATAGATAAGTAGTTCGATAGATAACTGGCTAGCTAGATGGAGAGATATCTAGATGGATCGATAACTAGATCGAGATAGATAGAGGGATGGATCTGGAGCATTTAGTTCAGCAGGGCTACCCTAAAGACTATATCAGCCTCTCATTCAAAGAGGAAAGAAAAATGATGCAGAATAAGCTCAAATGTACAAAAAATAAGATTAACATTTCTTTTACACACATTTCTCTGTGGATGTTTAACCACTTGGGTCAACCTCTTCGCACAGAAAACTGTTTGCTGTCTTTCAGAGCCTCCGATGTAAAAACTCTATGTGTACATTCAGTGAAAACGGTGTATTATTACATCATTTCTATGCAGCAGTCGTTTCTCTTCTCCACTTAGAGGAGATAATCATGACGGACAGCGAGGTTGCTGATAGGAGGCGTTTGGTATCTGGTGTTCTGGTGCTCAGCAGGAAGATCTCAGGTCATATTAGGACACACACACACACAGTGTTTTTTTTTATATTGCAGTAAGTACTTCTACGTAGGGCCCAAATATGACCCTGGTGCAGCTTCGTCTTCGATTTTTCTTCATTTGAACGTCTTCCTCAATACAAACCATAACAAAATGTCAAATTCTCAACAAAATAGCAACAATATCCGCAACTGCAGCAACTTTAGAAGAGAGAGAGAGAGAGAGAGAGAGAGAGAGAGAGAGAGAGAGAGAGAGAGAGAGAGAGAGAGAATGCCTGTAAATTATACGTCAATAATCAGACTGTGTGAGAAATTTACAAGATGGGAAATATGTTTACTAGCTGTGACAAAATAATGGAGATAAAGCAAATATTACAAGCTGTTAAAGCAGTTCTTCTCAAAATTTTAACATTAGAGCAAACAGAACTTAACAATAAATAAAAATATCGATACAAAATTTACAAAAAAAAAATGTTTTTACCAAAAGGCAAAACGAATCATTCTTTTCCGAAAAACAAATTTACTAAATCAAATACAAATTTCCTAAATGTCAAAAAACGTTGATACGAGTACATCTTGAAAGAATACTAATCATATCATAAAAATTATTTGGGAAAATAAAATTACGATGTGAAACATTATTATTAGTATTACAGAAATAAGAACATATTTCCAATAAGAAAAAGCAACAAAAAAAAAACATCAATAAAATGATTAAAAAAAATAAAGACATGAAAATAAAAGAAATGAGAACACAAATTTACTGGATTAAATTCAAATTTTCAATTTGGGAAAAGAAATTTACGAGAACAAATTTCTCGAAATACATCAAATCAAATCAAAACAAAAAAAGAAAAAAAGAAGAAAATAAAATGAATGGAAAAAAGCATAAAAACAGGAAAATTAAAAGAAATTAGAAAAACAAATTCAAAAATGTATTCCAAATGAACGCAAAACAATTGCCAACATTTTAAAAAACAAAATGCAATCATTTAAAAAAATCATTTTGGAAACAAATATTCCTAAAATGAAATCACGTTTACCAAAAGGGGGAAAAAAAAGTATCCCTTTGCATTAAGATTTGAATTCCATAGTTTGTAAGAAAAACATCAAAACACCAACAATCTTAAGGCAAAGTAACCGAAATGAAAGATTAACAACATTTCTCCGATGGATTTCTTTGGGGACACTTTTGTGCTTAACGTGGTCCAAAGAAAAGTAATATTATTAAAAGTAATATTATTCCAGTGATATTATGACGGCCCAATGAAAAATCTTTTCTTTTTGTTCTGCAAATTCTCGCTTCCACCGGTTTTGCAATTCCAGCATTGACAAAGACGGAGATCCAGAGTTATTCCGGGACACTGCGGATATGCAGGCGCATTCCGGTGTGGAGTAACCGACCGACGGCTCCACTCATCCTCGCGTCGCTCCCATTATTCTCCCCTGATGAATGGCTCTCCTCGCCGCTCCTGATAAGAGTCCTCCCTGCCTATTCATCAGCCCTCCATTCAAGGCTTCGCACTTGTAGCGGGAATATCTACAGCGGCGGCGCTGGTGACTCGGGGCCCGCTATCGAGGACGCAGAAATCCAACACGCGCTGTGTGTTCGAGCGGACGCACTCGCGGATCTGCCGCCACCCTCGTTCTAAGCCGAATAGTGATAAGTGAGAAAAAAATGTCTCTCAATCAACGCTCATGACTCAAGGCGCGCGAACCCTGTATGATATGAGACCTATTCACACGTACACATGACAATCGGAACAGTCGACCTTGTCTGACGGCGTCCGTCCTTTGTCGAGCAATGTACGCGAGGTCACGACGGCCGATAAACGGCTCCCCTACAGTGGTCGGCCGATTGGCAGATTTTCTGGGGTGTCAGAAATTTTGGCAGGGTCTCGACTCCATCGGCTGACATCAGCGCCTTCCTATCTCTCTGCGCCTGCGAGAAGGGGCGGAGCGTCTGAGTTGAGCCCATGAAGACGCGCTGGTTATAATAATAAAAATCTTAAGTAATAATTATCGTTAAGTAGAAAGTGCAGTTTGTGGCTAATAAGAAAGGATGAATAAGAAAAGGTTCACAGCTGTCGGAGCGGTGCTAGCTATAGCGCTAAAACTCTATCTAGTTACGTTAACTAATCTGGCTTACCCACAATTCTCTCTGCTAAATAGACCAGCAATACTGACCACGATTTTCTAGAGACCAGTTACGTCGGCAACTTAAATTAAAAAAAGTTTCGGCAGAGAGGATGGCAAAAAAGAATCAAGTGAGCTCGTTTCTGTCTTGTTAGCATGTTGCTGACGGACAGACTTTTTTTTCTGCCACTTTCAAAACAAAACTTTATTGACAATTGTAGATAACAAAAGGCTGCAGGAGCCGGACGGGTCGCACAGCGTGAGCACACACCCATCGTGAGCTTTCGCTAACATTTGATTCGCACAGTTTGAGTTGAAATTAAACGGCCGCGACTCAAAAGTCGTACAGCGTGAGCACAGCTTTACTGGAACTGCATCTGCGGGCACCAGCGCTTGATTTTGTAATCACCTATTTGCTGTATTGATTTGATGTCAGCCTGTGGGTCATGGGAGGGAAGCCACAGGTAGCAGTTAGGCGTGAGGTCATCTGTGTCCAATGTAGCGACCAGTTGCTAACCCGTTAGCGTGTGTCAAAATGGAAACTATGAGCCGTAAAGGGCCACCGTTGATTTCCATCTATTATTCATACTTAATTAACCAACCACAAGGACCTCTAAGGATAATGATGACACATGACTTTGATGTCTGCATGACCTGTCACTTTAATGTCCTTGTGGTCATTGACGGTACTACTGAGTACCATCTAGTTTTTAAAGGAAAATGTAATGATTTTTTTAAAAATAGGATCTGGATAAATGGGTGGAGTCAGGAATTTGGTTTCTCCTTCTTCGATATTGCAGATGTGGATTTTTTTCAACATTTTCCACATTTTTCAGCAGAAAAATATGCAATGTATTTTGAAGAACTTTACTCAGATTGTTGGGCATATCACAGGGAAGAGTTCGTAAAATTTGGGATTAGTTTATTTTTTTTTCCAAAGTAACATTAACCAGGTATTTCCCCTCATTTTCATCTATTATTCCTACTTTTTTTTTTTTTTAAAAACATTGAGAGAATGAACAACACCTTGAGATCCTTAAAGGATAATGATGACACATGACTTTGATGTCTACGTGACGTAGCTGTTTGCACTAAAGGTCCGTTTTGTCTGAACTGAACCCAAAAGGAAGGAAACTTCTACTCTCACTTCCACTCTTCCTACCAAACCCTGTTTTTAACGTGCAAAACCCAGAACCGCACAGGACAGAAATCTTCCCCCGGCCACGACTCCCTGTTCAAACAAACACGTTGACGTATGTTGTCGGGTCGGGGAAGTGTGCGGTCCGTATAACACGATGACTTATTCCAGCTCGGCCGGCTTCCTGAGGCTGGATGAAGAAGCGAACGTCTGGCAGCCTGACTCGCCGCTAATCCCGGATAGAAGGCATCTCAGCGACAGCCGGTTTCTGCGCCGTCACCTCCCATCGCTCCGACAATACGTCGCTCCATTTCGCGGCACCGGCATGGCTATTTTTTGTGATGTGTCTGAATGCAGCCGGTAACTCCGCCCCCTCTAAGCCGGTAAGTGGGTGGATGTTGCCGACTTTTAATCTGTATATCTACGTGCTTCGCCCTCTCGGCGAGCTCGGAGCAATAGCCGCGGGGGCCGAAGAGAGAGTTTGGCGAGGGAAGGCTATGGGTTTATGAAGCGTAATTATACGTTAATAACCCGGGGGCTTCGCGAGGTTCCTTTTCAACACCGCTTATGTAAATATTATCGTAAAGCTCCCCTCGGTAAATTAAACAGTTCCACTCGCTGGCATCGCCCGCTGGAGAGGCGGAGGCGCCGGAGAATAAAACTCCTGGAGGAATCCGGACTATTCAGCGAGAAGAAAGAGGCGCTCGTCGATTCTAACGGCGTGACACTCCGGGAGTTCACGCGTTCGAACGTTTGTTTATAACGCCGTGTTTACAACAAAGTCTTCGTGAGAAACCGAAGGAGCGCTAGGAGCCGTCTGGGTCAGGGGCGGTGCTTCTAAAGTCGTTTACATGCCATTTGTGGAGATTAAAGAAGATCTAAATAACAACAACAACAGTAACAGTTATAAAAACAGTGAGAATAACCTCAAAGCCATAACATGACAATAACAACAACAAGACTAACAATAACAACAACAGTTATAAAAACAAAGAGAATAACCTCACAACCATAACATGACAACAACGACAACATACACAATATAACAACACTAATGAAAATGACAAGAATAACTACAGTACAAATAATAACAACCATAACAGTAACAACAACAACACTAACAGTAACAACAATAGTAATACAAACAGTGAGAACAACCTCACAACCATAACATGACAACAACAAGACTAACAATAACAACAATAGTAATACAAACAGTGAGAACAACCTCACAACCATAACATGACAATAACAACAACAACAAGACGTACAATAACAACGACAGTTATAAAAACAGTGAGAATAACCTCACAACCATAACATGACAGCAACAACAAGACTTTAACAACATTAAATCACACCTACTGAAGGCAGAAGACCATAATAATGCATCGTATTGTTTATATACGGAACATTTTCAGCGGGTCGGTTTGTTTTATTGTATAAAAACTGAACTTGTGGGGTTTGTGAGGTCGTCCTCTCGGACCCCCGGGACAGATCGATACCCTCCCTGTCCCCTGCTCCTCTGACTGGAGGGTCTGGGACGAATGATGGAATGAATGATCGCACTCTCCTGCCCGTCATTGATTTGAGCTCATCAAATCGTCATCGTGAGAAAGTGTGGTTAGCGTCAAATCATCTAGACCGGCTTCGGTCAATTAAGCCGCGGATAAGCCGACGCCTCCTGTCGTTAAGATGACAGCGATGACGGGGGGACATTGAATAAGTGCTATTGATGGAGAAAAGCCTTGATTAATATGTCAGCGGCAGGCTGGTAAATGATAAATTCCCCCTGTGAGGCTGAGGGCGAGTGTGTATAAAAAAAACAACAACTGCTATTTGATTTTAATTCAGAAGGGCAAAAAAAACAACAGATTTAAAATTCAGTTCAAGGACTGATAATTACAACCTCCTCATGTCGTCCAGTGGAGCTTCAATCGAAATGATCCTCATTGATCGGGAAGCTTTACATGAGGACGGCTAGTAGTACTGAAAACATCACTCACCCATTCACACACACACCCACTGACACATACAAACACACAAACACACACACACACACATGCTGTGGTGACAGAGGCCCCGTGCTCAACAGGAGGGGGGACCATTCATGCAGTCATTCATACACCAGTGGGGAAACCATCAAATTCTGAAACACTAACTGCAGGGCCAGAGGATAGAACCAACAACCTTCCAGGAGGTGGACATCAGTCAGCTCTTCCGACTGAGCCATCGCGGCCCCTTGACCAATCGGATTGGTCTATAAGGCTTTGTATGTGTGATAGTGAAGACCAGTGGGCCTAACCTTTGACCCCAGCTCTAGTTCACCGGTTGACTTTCCTTAGGTCTTGTTTAGACTTGGTTTTGAGCGTTTTGGGCGATCGGATCGGAAGTGGACAGCGAGAAACATCACTGTTTACACCCGTGTCTATCATGCCTCTCCAAGTGTGTCTTGTCTTTGTTGAAGCCTGCGTCGCTTCCACTATAAGGTCAAAGGGCATCCCGCGTGGTTATCATTCACGTCACATCAAGCGATTTGTTTAGCTAGCTAGCGCAGGCTACCCAACAACTTGAAGATGACTATTCCAACTGTTGATAAGACGTCCCAATTCGCTTTGTCCCTCCAACCACAAGCTCTCTCTCGACAAAACAACCACCACGTCCAGCACCTATGACGTATTTGACCTGTTACGTCCTTGTCGGAGACGCATCAGGACACGTTAACATTTATACTCCATAGGACATGTGGTCCAATGAGTCCCAGACCACCTTGGCAAGAGGTTTGAGCGATCGGATTTTAATGCGTCTTGGTGGTCGTTTAAACTTGTATTTCGCGATGTCTCTCGCCGTCCGCTTATGATCCGATCGCCAAAAAAACACATTTTAATACCAAGTCTTAAAAGGGTCTCGGACCACTTTGAAGGTACCAACCACTGCAGACCATTGGACGCTCAACAAGACCTGCAGTTCTGGACGTGTTCTAACGCAGTCATCTAGCCATCAACATTGGATCCCTGCCAAAGTTGCTCAGATCCGCTTGACCATTTTAGGCCCAAAATGAGATCATGAATGTTATTCCCTTTAGCTGTCCTTTGGTAATTGGTATTTGGAAAGCACAGAAACACGAGTAGTATGAGGTCTCAGGGGTCAGAATACCTTCAAACCTGAAGTGCCTGCATAGAATCCCTTTTCCCTGTGTGGGCAAATTAATTGAAATATTATTCCCCTTAAAGGTCGGCGGAGGGAGGTCTGGCCTTCAGCTCCTACTCGAAGCAGCTTAAGCTGCGACAGAAAAAAAAAGCTGAACAAGCGAAGAGCAACATACGCGTATAAAACACAAAACAATTGCGAGATCGCCCAGGGAAAATCCTCCCTCTCTTCTCCCCTGCCCCTGCAAGGAGATCAGCACATTTGTTCCAAAACGAAACAATAAAACCAGCCAGCCAGTAGTTGTTAATTTCCTCTTCGCTTCGATTGACTCAATAAGCTTTCTTCTCCCCCTCGGAGACGGCAGCCGGTCCTCTACAGGTGAAAAAAGACGATAGGAAATGGAGAGGAAGAGGAGCGGAGAGATAGAGTGCCAGCAGCAGAAAAGCAATTGAGGACTTCCACAAAGACCCTGGAAGGAGTCAATCTAGACTGCCGTGGGAGTTTTTCATTAGCTTGGCAATCTGTTCCTGCAGTGAAGATGTAAGCTGAGTTATATTTTATAGCTGAGGGCTTTGAGACTCGGAGTCGCAGCGAGAATAAATATGGCAACATTTCACCGGACCAACAGCTCACATAAATGACGGCTTCCTCCTGTTTTATAGAAATGCACTGCAGAAACCCAGGTTGGGGGTGGGGGGGGCGGGGGCGGGGTGTGGGGGTGGCTGTGACCTTGTTAGGACCTGAGCACTTACTCTACAAGGACCCCATTGTTTTTTTGTGCCGACTATTATTATAATCACCTCTGGCAAGGAGGTTATACTTTCACTCCCTTAATGTGTTTGTTTTTTTGTTTGTTTGTTTGTTTGTTTGTTTGTTTGTTTGTGACTATGTTTACAGCAACTTTAAAACAGACATGCATCAAATTTTACACAGAGGTAGGTTTTGGCGTAAACGGGAGCTGATTCAATTTTCGTGACATCAGTTTAAGGAGTTCCTTTGAACCTTTGATGTCTTTTTGGAGTGAAGCTGGTGGCACAGTGGGCTGAACAGAGATGCAGAAGTGGAATGGTGCAGAAGAAGAGCATTCATTGCAATTTCCTCTGGTTTAGTTCGCGTTCACGCTGCATTTTGTCAAACGAACAGAACCTTCTGAACTACGTCACTGCTCATCCATGAAGGTAGTGAACCGATGAACACAGAAGAAGAAGAACGGAGGATGTGTCTGAGATGCACTTCTAGGCGCTGACCCGGCCTGTTCTGGGTTCACACTACAAACGGAACTGCACCAGGGTTCACTTGGAAGCGAACCGAGACCCCCGTTTTCAAAAGGACCAGAGTTCACTTGTTTGGTCTTCAGCAGAGTTCATGAACCTTCACACCACCCAAGGGTCCAGATTGATCCAAGGAAAGAAATCACGGTTAGTTTAAAGCGGACCAAATAGTTCTGATGTGAGAGGGACCCTAAACTCGGGTTTTTGAACAACATTTCCGAGTGTTGTTCTTTAACAAACTCACCCTAAAGATTTGATCCGATCTACAAGAAACTCGACGTCAAAATTCATCTCAAAAAAGTGAAGATGAAAAGTTATCTAAGGTTTTTCCAAAAATGAAAAGGCATGGTCATGTGGGCGAATGTTGATCCCTCGCCATAATCACGCGTGCTCACAGCATCACTTTGTATTTTCCAGTGTGTCCCAAACGTCACATGTTTGATGAGAGTCCCACCCTGAAGACATCTGTAAGACAATATCTACTTATAGTGAATATCCTGTTGCCACTTGCTGGCAACAGGAAGTGGCAACAGGTTACAAATATAATTTGAATACTATGATATTTATTCACTGGTTTCTACACCAGCGCGGTGTCGGACCTGTATTTACAGGTGCAGGTGATCAGGGGCCAAGCGGTGGGCTGGCACACGCCCAGACGGGCATCCGGTAGCGGGCGCCCGCTCAACGCCGCTTTTAACCTTGATTCACACTTGTCTTTGTGTCACCCATCTCCCGACTAACCGTAGAAACCAATCAACTAAGGCTGAAAGGATCGATCATTCAGACGGTCGACTCCGGCTAACCCCTCTCTCTTTCAGCTGGCATCACATTCATCCAGGGATTTATGATAATTTGCCGCAGGGTTTCGCGGCGGCGGCGCAAGAGCGATTGCTTAATGCCTCATGCCGAAGGCAGGCTGCTGTTTCGTTCAACGCAACCTTGTCAGCATCCTGCCAAATGAGGTACTCACACATGCGGTCTCCAAACGGGAGTCCAAACAAGCACCGGAGAGGCAATCTGACCCGGTTAACTATAATATGTCTTTAAAGCTTTTACACCCTCTTTCGTACGGAGGGGGGGTTTGTGTCAACTCTCATGATAGCAGTGTCAGTGCGGAATTATAATCAGCTCTTTCCAACAGAAAAGTCGTCCCGGACGCTCCTGATCATTTTGGCAACTTTTAATTAGTGTTTGTCCTTCAAGCCGGTGCCGCTCACAGCTGTTAAGGCCCTTAAGCCCTTTGCAAATTAATTATAAAAGACTAAGCAATCATATTAATTCAATTTGGCCCCGGGCGCTGAGCCTGGTCTTTTGACCCAGCTGCGGCGTTCTATCAGTGTAAGCCGGGCCCTAACAAGTGTTTGAATATGTATTAACAAAAAAAAATAAAGCTTCATAAGTTGTACATAAAAAGACACCACTGCCTTTAATCACCAGCATCCATTGTGGTCATGTGACCGATGAGGTCATCCATAGTTGGGGCTGGATCTATTTGTTCATTTACTGTTTGTTCAACAGTTTGTCGACAACTGCACATTCCTCGCCGGCGGTGGTGCGCGGAAAATACGACAAAGACGCTAGCCTTACGTCGGACGTCGGATCTTTTTTTCGTTAAATGACTCTAAATGGAACGTGCGGCTGTGACGGATCGTCTTGATCGTAAGAATTGGACATTTCCCACTATTGACCTGATGGTTACTTGAGACTGATCACCAAAGAAGTCCGAGGCGTCTCCAACCTCTCGCGATTCCCCTCAGGTTGGAATTCCACGAGCTTGGAGATGTCGGGAGACAAGCTTGATGCGCGACTATAAATACTAGACGCACCAATCGAGAAAAAAAAAAATAGCAGCCGGCCAATTATTGCGATGCAGCTGATCTGGAGCAGCCGTCGGCAGCATGTCGGACACACACTCGCCCGACGCTTTGCCTCGGAGGGAGGCGTCGTATTCCGCTGTGTCTCTCCTAAAGCCAAGTCTCATTCATAAACAGCGTCCACCTCTGATGAAGTTGTTGGTTGATGGGGAAAAAACCCGGCAAATAAGCAACAGCGAGGGTTTATAGGCCAAATAAAGCATGACAAAAAGTCTTCTTCAGCCTCCAAGTGTCAGTTTTCAAACAACCATCCTTTAGGCTATGCCAGAGAGGACGGCCCCCGCTGGCGACCAGATGAAGGTAAGCGTTAAACTAGGCCAATAAGACTGTGGCGGTTCTGCTGGGCCGAGCTTGAGCTGCTGGAAAGCAGGCTTACTGATCTAGATCTGGATACAGACCTTGATCAGGGATGATATTGATCCTGGGAGGTTATGACAGCCTGAGAGGACATTAGTAACAAACGTGTTGCCGTAATCAAAGAGGGAAGGAGCGTTTTCCTCCACGGACTCCAGGAATCCAAACGGGGCTTCTATTAACCGGGAGTGCTGCACTTCATCAGTCTCCAAACAATGTCCGCCGTGAACAAAAAGCAGAAGCGTGTGAGCGGAGCAGGCGCCTGAAATCACAACCTTCCCAGCCTCTCCTGCCAGCAGTGGAAGGAAAAAATTGGCCGACGCCATCGCGAGCTGCCAGAGATATGAGCCTGATGAGAAATAGCAGCTAGCTTTTATTTTAGGAATCAAGCATGCGGAATCGGAAACGATCACCGATGGAGACATATGAAATAGGACGCGGTTATTACGCAGACGTGTTCAACCATTAATCAGATTAGAAGTACTTTTGCTTCTGGAAGGACCGAGAATACTTGCTGTACTATGTTGAAGCAGTAAGAGACACTTGCTGACACTACTCACCCCAGTTTAACAGAGTAGTAAGAATGAAAGAAATTAAGATGTACTTAATCGTCGCATACGTCGTTACAGCTTTGTGAAATCAGTCGGCAGCTTTTGGGTCAAGTTTTTCCTGTTAAACCTTAATAGTCTCCACTGAAAAATAACCGATGAAATAATATTTGTTCTTCCCAATTAATTTAATCAGAGTATTTATTAATTTCATATCTGAAAGTGTCTATATTTACCATAAAAGGACCTTGAATTAAGTTTGGTCTAACAGTAAAAAAATCAAAAAAAAAATCAAAAGATTCAACCCAAATTATTATGCTGTATAAACCCTATTTATAGAGTATATGCTACATGTATATATGCTACATGTATATATTAACATGTATATATGCTACATGTATATATTATACATGTAAATATACTACATGTATATATTATACATGTAAATATGCTACATGTATATATTATACATGTAAATATGCTACATGTATATATTATACATGTATATATGCTACATGTAAATATTGACATGTATAGTATATACATGTAGTATATATACATGTCAATATTTACATGTAGCATATTTACATGTATAATATATACATGTAGTATATTTACATGTATAATATATACATGTAGCATATTTACATGTATATATTTACATTTATAAAGCTACATGTATATATGCTACATGTATATATGCTACATGCTACATGTATATATGCTAATTATATATATCTGCCACATGTATATATGCTACATGTATATATGCTGCATGTTCTCTTCATACTATACATGCTCCCCCTTGGCCGTGTCATCAGTCGATATGGACTCTCATTCCATTGTTACGCTGATGACATGCAAATCTACATAAAAACTGACACATGTTCCTCCTCAGCCTCTCCATCCTCATCGTCATCATCATCTCCCCTGTCAACTCTCCGCACTTGTCTGGAGGAGATAAAGGTGTGGATGAAAAACAACTCTCTCCAGTTGAACAGCTCCAAAACCGAAGCTATTTTAATTGGCACCCCTCATCAGACCCAGTCTTCCTCCATAACCAGTATTACCTTCTCTGGTCACGACATTCCCCTCTCTTCATCAGTCACCAACCTCGGCGTGAGATTCGACCCTCAACTCACTTTTGAATCCCACATCAAACACATCTGCAAGATCTCCTTTCACCATCTCCGAAATATTTCCAAACTCCGTTCTTCACTAACCTTGAGTGATGCTGAAAAACTGGTTCACGCATTCGTTTCCTCCCGACTGGATTACTGTAACTCACTTCTAATCGGGATCCCTGATAAAAGTCTTCAAAGACTGCAGTATGTTCAAAACAGTGCTGCAAGGATCCTGATGAGAGTTCGTAAACACGAACACATCACCCCCGTTCTTCATTCCCTTCATTGGCTTCCCATCTCCACCAGGATTGATTATAAGATCTCTCTCCTCACTCACCAGTGCATCCATGGTAACGCACCCCCCTACCTGAAAGAACTACTCACCCCACTGACCTCGACACGATCCCTCCGTTCTACCCAGTCATACCGCCTCCTCCTTCCCTGGACTAAGCTCAGCACCATGGGAGATCGGGCCTTCTGTTCTGCTGCCCCTCGTCTGTGGAATGCCCTCCCTGACCATCTGAGGGCTCCACAGACGACTGACACATTTAAAAAAGGACTTAAAACTTTCCTTTTTAGCAGAACCTATAACTGTAATTAACATTAATGCTTTTGGTCACGTTTTTGTATAGTTATTATTATTATTTATTTATTTATTTTTTATTGATGCTTTTATCTGCTTTTGCCTTGTAGCACTTTGAGATTTGATCCAAATGTAAAGTGCATTATAAATTAAATGTATTATTATTATTATTATGTATATATGCTACGTGTATATACGCTACATGTACGAATGCTACATGTTGCTAAATGCTGCTAGTTTTAACCACCAGCCCATTCAACGTAGTCCTCGCAGATCTCTCAGTCCCAGCAAAGTAATCAGCCGTCACCACCTCTGACTCCAAAGGGGGATGAACTCACTGCCGCTAACTGATCGCACTCTTTTTTTGTTTGTTTTGTTTTTCCATGCACGGATAAATATATTGACTTTTATTTGTTTTATTTTTAGAATGTAATCAGCGGAGACTGAGGCAAACGTCTCCTATCTTTGCACTTTTCACCACCTGCTGATTTCCGTCGCTCACTTTGCTTCCGTTGACTTTTGTATTCCACTCCACTAAAATTAGCCTCATAGGCTTATTCTAATTTATTTTCTTTTACCATAATTAGCCCTCACCTCCACGCATCTCGTGCCAGATGAAGGCTGGAACAGGCACT
This sequence comes from Lophius americanus, assembly GCA_037951165.1. Classification (NCBI taxonomy): domain Eukaryota; kingdom Metazoa; phylum Chordata; class Actinopteri; order Lophiiformes; family Lophiidae; genus Lophius; species Lophius americanus. Next base: position 239,010 of record JBBDHG010000294.1, read on the forward strand.
TGTGGAAGGAATGCAACGAGGAGGAAAGAGAGAGAGAGAGAGAGAGAGAGAGAGAGAGAGAGAGAGAGAGAGAGAGAGAGAGAGAGAGAGAGAGAGAGAGAGAGACATGCCACAGCCTCCGGCAATTAACACGGACCCTTCTGCCGCTCAGGATGGGAATATTATGACAGCGCTTGATGAGACGCCGCCCCCCCCCCCCCCCCTAAGCTTTTCAGAAGCGACACGCGTCCCTGTGGAGATGTTCACCACCAAGACAATCAACTGGGGGCTAATTCTGCTTATTTATCATCAACACAACAATGGTGGGTGTGAGAGAGCGCCGTCCTCCGCAGGGGATTAGCGATAGCAAGTGAAGTAAAGCAAGACCGTCATCATCAATTGTTGGACCCCCCCCCCCCCCCCACCCCTCCTCTCCGGAGGTCTCGTCTCCAGCAGTGGAGTGGAGTACGTGAACCACTTGATGTTAGACGTCCACCTGCCTGGGAAGGAGGCTCCCCTCGGCTCGGCCATACCAAAAAGGGGGAAGCAGACAAACACACAAATATTACTACTGTATGTCTGGTTTAATCCAAAACGGCACATCGACCCGAACGGTCGTGTTTTTGTTTCCCCGCGGCCCTCTTTTGATGTTAATGTCCCCGTGAATTATTTATCCGTGTGTTCTCCCGGCCTTCTCCTCGCGCGCTCTGAAGGAATAAATCAGGAGAGCCGGGCGCACACGGAGAACAGACAGGAGGATTTATCACGGGGAGTATTGTTTACCGCGCTGACCTCCGGGGCCCCGGCGCCACGCTCATATCTGTGCGTCGCAATCAAACAAAAACCTCCTCACATGGAAGTGAAACAGACACATACGACACACACGCGTATGCACACGCACACGCACACGCGCCGCGCTGCTTCTCTCCGTGATTCAAAAAGAAAGAAAAAAAAAAGATCTCTGTTGTTTTGGCCCTGGGCTCTTATTTCTACATACAAGGATCGTTTGTCAGGTCCAAATGTATCTTCGGTGTGAGGGGATACCGGGATAACGGGATAACGGGAGGATCGGATCCACTCCCTCGTTACTCAGCATTAATTTAATCTCGCGGTTATTCATATCTTGGTTGAAAGTAAGAAGTGAATACAAACAAATATATATATATATACATATACATATATGTATGAACATATATATGACCTTATTATCTATACACATACTATATAAACCGTATATATATATATATATACATTAATATATTCACAAAAAAAAAAAACTACTTATATACATACATACATACACACATAAGTCATAAACTGATCTTTATTAATTTAATGCCTCACCAAGAAAAAAAACTTGATTACTTGATGAATACTTTGAATATTTTCTTTCTTTCTTTCTTTCTTTCTTTCTTTCTTTCTTTCTTTCTTTCTTTCTTTCTTTCTTTCTTTCTCTCTTTCCTTCTATTCTATTCTATTCTATTATTTAAAATCCAATACTATACCATATACTATGTGGAGATTTCGGTCTTCACCTGTCTGCTGGGTTCGGGTTCGGGTTCTGTCCTGAGGAGCTGGAGCTCCAGTGTCGGTACACGTTCTTGCCCCGCCCCCTCGTACCCAGATCCGTACACTCCTCGCTGCGTTTAACTGCATTTACCACAAAACCTCAATTTGTGTAGGCCTGTTTCGTCTTCAGGGTGAACCACTTTAATCTAAAGGTCTTGCTGGGTTTGAGGAGAACCACGACGTCGTGTTTGGAGAAGATCCTTCATGGTTTTGACAGAACCTCCAGCCTCTTATGGAATGAAAACGCTTTCGCTCTTGTCCTTCACTTCCTCCGTAAAGCTCTTCTTCTGAGGTGCCTTGTGAATTCTGCTGACTCTGACCCCAGTTTGAAGTTAATTAGAATGAATAATTCATATTTCCCCAGCCTTTTTGTTGAAGTACGTAACGTACTTGAACTTACTGCTGTAAAATACGGCCTCTGATATGCAGAAAAAAAATCCGACTGGAACGCATCCGCGCTGACTCAGCATTTACATGAACACGAACATGACTTGCAAAATGCAGATTCGGTGTTTATTAAAAATTTGCGAGTGTGCCATCCACTTCTTTCTGCACCCTGTTTCTTTTTTTTCCTGATGTGTGCTTTGAACAATCTGTTTCCAGCCAGCCTCTGAGATAATAGCTGCTGACCTCTGGAGACCAGCAGGCCTGGAGGTAATGACTCTGGGTTCTGACTCCATACATTTGTTTATTTAGCTGTGGAGAAGGGGGAAAAAAAGTAACACACATTCACAACACAGTCACATAGTTCCCGTTTGGCCGTTTGTGTTGTCAGCAGTGTTGGGTTCAGATCTGGTCCAGCTGGTCCCGGTTTATTGCTGTGACCTTGGAACCTCTCTAGGGACTTTAATTATTTATCCACCGAGAGTGAGCGAGGGTGAGAGTGAGGGTGTTTTACTTCGGCAGGTGTACCCGTTCACCATCCTCGCTGATTATCTGGTATCTACTCAGATAAAAACTCTTATTTATAAAGTACTGACGTATGTGAGCACTTAAACAATAAACTTGGTGTGCTTGAGAGTTTAACTTATATTCTATAGCTTTATAAACATCATATAAGTTTATGTGAGGAGCTCCAGTTAGCATTCAGACATCAGTTAGCATTCAGTCTTACAATTAGAATTCAAGTGCCAGTTACTGTTCAAGCTTCAGATAGCACTCAGGCTTCACTTAGCGCTCTGGCTTAAGTTAGCACTCATGCCTCACTTAGCGCTCAGGCTTAAGTTAGCACTCATGCTTCACTTAGCGCTCAGGCTTTGGTTAGCACTAATGCTTCAGTTAGCTCCTAAGCGTAACTTAGCAATCAGGCCTCAGTCAGCACACAGGCATCTGTTAACACTCAGGCTTTCCGTAGCACTCAGGCTTCAATTAGCGCTCAGGCTTTAGTTAGCACTCATGCTTTAGTTAGCTGCCAAGCTTAATTAAGCACCCAGGTCCCAGTCTGAGTGCTAAAGGCATCAGGCTTCCCTTAACATTAATGCTTAGGCTTCAGTTAGCTTTCAGACTTAAGTTAGCTTTCAGGCTTCCGTTAGCCTACAGGCTTCAGTTAGCATTTGGGTTTCAATTAACCTTCAGGATTGAGTCAGCACGTAGGTTTCACTTAACACTCAGGCTTTACTTTGCACTCATGCTTCGGTTAGCATTTCGGCATTCAGTTAGCTTTCCGCCTTAAGTTAGCTGTCAGGCTTCCGTTGGCAAACAGGCTATAGTTAGAATTTGGGCTTCAATTAGCTTTCAGGCTTCCGTTTACTTACAAGCATCGCTTTGCTTCCAGACTTCAATTAGCATTCAGGCTTTAGTTAGCATAACCCTAAAAATACCTTTATTGATAAATTTAATAAAATCATAGAAAGTAATTCCACATGACCATATTGATATTTAACTTTCGACACAGCTCGCGTCAAGTGGGAATACGAAAACAGAAACAGTCGGTTCATGCCAACTTGATTGACTTTGGTAAAAATGGCGTAACAAAATTGAATGTAAGTTCTAGATGACGTAATCGTGGCTCATAAAAAAATGATGTTTCACATTCAAGTAAATGATGCAGTCAATGTTACAGACATGCAGTCAGTGATATTGATCTGATTGATTGATTGATATTGATAGTGATTAAGTCCTTTTTTAAATGTGTCAGTCGTCTGTGGAGCCCTCAGATGGTCAGGGAGGGCATTCCACAGACGAGGGGCAGCAGAACAGAAGACCCGATCGCCCATGGTCCTGAGTCGGCTTGATGCGGCTTATCAATTGTTAATATCCGATTAACTATGTAATCATCTCGTATAGTGTTCCTGTTTGATCGTCCACAACATCTAATTGCTCTTATTCTCCATCTCATTGGTGAAGAGTTGACACAAGGAAATCTAATCCATTACAGAACTGATGCTAGGTTTAACCCAGATGCTCATATAGTAGACAACCGTACTCTTGGAATGTTTGTTGACCAGTTCCCCTACCTGGGCAACATGCCCTCCGCGAAAGCCGATACCAAGTCTGAGGTTGACAACAGCCCGAGATGTGCCAGTGTTGCCATTGCTGGATTCCAGATCGGCACTAGAACTAGACTTGCTTAGGTGGCTGGGTCAGTCGGGCCACGACCCATCTGGTTCGGAAAAAGAGTCTAGCATAGGCACCACTAGCACAGTCCCTGTTAAGGCGTTTCCATGGGAACAAGAAGGATGTCAGGGTATGCAAGGGATACAAGTCACAATGTCGCCTGTGCGTTCAGTTTCCATTGTCTGGTCTGGGAGGCCTTTCCAGGTATAGAAGGGCGAGTAGCTCATCTGTCACCTCTGTGCTCGGCTCATCATCAACCCATGAAATTCCACATCGCGTTGAGAAACCGGGAGCCCATTGGTCGGGAAAGGTACTCGTGGAAGAAAGTCGTGCAGGTCATGAAAGGGTCAACCACCAGACACCAATACATTCCCCCTGCCTACCAAAATATGTGGATCAAGGATTGGCCTCCACAACCATCGGAAGAACCAACCCATACCCGCCAATGATGGCGCCTTTTCCGTGGTTTATCCGCCATTGAAAGGGCAAGAGCGGCGAAGAATGGCTTAATTATGATGAAGTAGGAGATAATGTCATGTGTAGGAATGTGCCGTGGAAGTGTTTACAGCGAATAAGGGCGAGGTGCACACTTTGGATGAGTAAATATTGTGATTATGAGGATTAACAGGCTGCTCCTCTCTGTTTAAGGATTACTTGTGTTTGCTATTGTGACGCGCTCCGAGGACGAGCTGAGGATCCTGATGGCGTTACGGGTAACAGATTTACCGAGATAATCTGCAACAGGGGTTTAGCAGCAGTTTGTCGAGTGACTCATCCCTTTATGCCCCTGCACGGAAGTGTTTGCGAGGAGTTATAGACTCCCGCCATTATTAACGGTGATTATCAATGATCGTCTGCGGTGGTCACTGCAGGCCTGCTAATGGTTGTTCAGACGAAAACACTGAAAAGAAAAGACACTTTGTGCTGCAGTAGAGATGTAAAAGCTCAGATTTAAAGTACTAGTGGGAAGTTGGTGGTTGGTGCATCCTCTTTATTGCCATTACCAGTGGTGCAAACCGCGGTTTGGGGTTATTTAGCTGAAAGTATGGAGGTGTGGCTACATTTATGACCAAGCTAATAACTGTTTCTTAATCTTTGCAATTATATGTATGCTAATAAACTGCCTATGCTAAATGATACATGTAGCATAGAACATTGTGCGAACAGTTGTCCTTATTGGTGGACAACGGCTCTACCTTCTGAGCAAGGACCCCCCCCCCCAAGGAGAATGTACAAACCTTAGTCCAATACGGGTTTGTGACCCAACAGAATTAATCAGAATTTATATAAAGTTAAATTGATATGAAGAAAGTACGTTTTTTTTTTTGTGATCAGGTTTTTACAAATGTCTATTTCATATCATAAAGCCTGGGGGTGTGTCATGAAACTTGTGGGCATTAACATAACCCTCATTTGAAACAATACAAAAAAAGGAAGAACTGGATTGAGTTTGAGAAAGATCACCTGTTTTTCCAGCACTGGTTGGGAGCTTTATCTCCAAAAGTTTTTAAGTCATAGTTTCTCAACCGTTGGTCCGATTTAGTCCAAATTTGATGCATACGAATCGAATCAAGGAGAGTCATCTTCTATATATCATATTTTATATTTTACATTTAATTTAATAGCTCGTATGTCACTCACTACGTGGAGTTTTTTTTTTCCAAAAAACACAACAAAATTCATAACTGTTGGTCCGATTAAGTTTAAATTTTAGTCACTAGGGGGAGCTGTTTTGGGTAATAACTTGCTTGATTGTATAACGCAGAGGATTGGGGGCTTTTCTCGGGGTCAGTCAGAGTCTTTTCCTATCTCATTATCCCTTATGGAATAATCCTACTTTGGGGGGTTCTGAATGCGCGGCCCGCTGCGTTTTCTCCATTTAAATTCAAAGTTAACAGAAATAATAATACCAGAGAAGAGAGGGAACATCGTGGTCATAATTGGTAAAAACAACTTTCGCGGTTTCCATGACGGTTAATACAGCGTAATGGCATTGAGTCGCAATTTTTAATCTCGAATTTAACGATCTGTTTTCATACTATCACTTCCTCCATATTGGTCACTCATAAAAACGCGCGAGCGTGTGCTATAAATGCTAACGATCGCACAAAATGGCCTTTTATGTGGAGTTGGGCCCGGATCGACTCTGTCGCCCTCCGCAACCCTCTCCCTGTTAATGTGTCTCCATGTTCCCATTCTGGGCTCTCGTATTAGACCCAGCCCCGGCGATGCTTTCTCGGCCAGATACCGCGTCCCAAAATGCCCTGCTGCTGCTGCTGCTGCTGCTGCTGTTACCATGACGACGTGGGAAGGAAAAGAAGAAAAAAAAACAGAAGCCCGACCCGTCGCAAAAATGTCTGCCTTGTTTATTTTTTTAAAACCCCGTCCTCATCATCAGGTCCAAGGAAGCGGCACCTGCAACGAATCAATGGACTCTTACGTGTCTTTGCTGGCTCTGCTCTGTTTGTGGCAATTAACAATTTTCTTTCTTTTTTTTCCAGACGAGGGAAAAAAGATCGACTTTGCAAGAATTCAATTCTTGAGTGATTAGGCAGGATCAGAGCGGCAGCAAGACAATTATACGATCTATTCTTATGTCTTCATGAGTTGTTACATCTATTACTGCATCCTCTGCTAAATATATGAAAATTAACGAGTGGGAAATATACCTGCGATATACCAGAAATGTTAAACCCCCACCTGATTTTTAACAACTCAAAAAAATATTCACGCCTAATATTTAAGATTTATTTACTTTAATTACACATCGAGTTTTCCTGCGTTGTGACGACGTCATTTAAACATAAAGTAATAAACGTTAAGTTGATTCAGATTTATCTTTAGAACAAGAATCGAACAAGTAAAAACAAAAATCTCTTGAGGGCCTTTCCTCTATCTTCAAACTGAATTCATCACAAAACAAGAAAGTCAGCCACAGAAACGGATCTTTGTGAGGTCCTACCACAGCATCTCCATTGGGTTCAGGTCCAGACTTTGATTTAGACCACTCCAGAACTTGGACTTCATTGTTTTGCTGCATTTGAGTTTCGACTCACAAACTGATGACCAGACATTCTCCTTCAGAATTTTCTGGTAGCGAGCAGAATTGATGTTTCTTTCTGATATGGCGAGTCGTCCTGGTCCAGAAGCAGAAGTTCATCTCTGCAACACTCCACTGCCACCTCTTTGTTTGATCGTGGGTCTGAGGTTCTTCTTGTGGAATGCTGTGTTTGGTTTCCACCTGTCCTCAAAACGTTCAGCTTCCCACTCATCAGTCCAGAGACGGTTCTCCAAGAAGCTCTGAAGGTCATTAAGATCATCATCAATACTATCTCCTCGCCACTCTCCTAAGACGCCATTTTTTTTAAAAATGGAGCCCCGACCTCTGACCTTTACTGAAGTCCTGCAATTCCTGTGACGTTTTTATTTGGACCACTTGTGACTTCCGGAATGAACCATCTCCCTCCTCTGGGGGGAAATTTGGAAGGGGATTCACTTCTGTGAAGATTCACTATTGTTCAAATGTATTATTATTATTATTATTATTAATATTATTAACTTCCTGTGTCTGATGATGGATCCCTAGAAGGGATGTTGTCATTGATTGGGTCTGAGTGGGTCTAGTCCACAAGCCTCTTGTAAGGGAATTGCAAAGTTGGAGTACAACCAACGATTATCTAGTAAAAATCAAGTAAGTCTGACTTAAAGTAAGCGGTCGTTACAACTCAAGCGGTCCGTGGACACTTACAGGAATTTGCTTTCCAGCTTTCTAAATGTCTCTATTTGCACAGTCGGAACAGTTCTGGCCTCCGACCATCATCTGCAGAGCTTCTGCACCACCTTCTGAGCTTCTGGCTGACCTGAGAGGTTGGATAAGATCGGGTCAAGCTTTTCACAAAATACTGCATGTTCCGATGCACCGCCCTCCTAGCGATTTATTTTCATGGAGCGGGATTTGAGTCCACCTTTTAGCTCACTCTGCCTCCCAAACAGATGAACGGTTTGTTTTGTGGCGGAGACTGAGAAAGAGAGAGGCGGACAAAGTTCACGTTACGAAGTGCTTCGCCGCTATTCAACGATGAACTCCGTTTGGGACAATTTGTCTGTTTATTTAACCGAGATCTTTTCTTCCAACGTTGGCTGGGTGAAAAAGGGTTAGGAGAAGAAAAGAGGGAAAAAAAAGGCGCTGAGAACACCCAGCAGGAGTCTGTCCTTGCCTCAGTGCACAATCCTAACGACTGCTGATAATAATGCATAACGCTGGCAGTTTGTTGGTCGGGTTCTGGTGTTAGATTTGCACATATTTTGGCAGGCTGGGTGGTACGTGCTGGCTCGGAAAGCAGTGGGGTGGTTGCGGGGTATTTAAAAATAATTTGAGTCATCCATCACGAAATCGGTTGCCACCTTCAGCATTTCTACTTTTATTTCCAAGAAAAAAATGGAAAAAAACTAAATGTTCAGTTTGTTGAATTCACTGCTGTTTTTCAGCCCTCTGAAGTTTTCGAGGGCAGTTTGATATTTTTGTTATTATATCCTCGAAAAGAAGGGATTATCATGGAATGATCATGGCAGCGTCCGCCGCAGGTAACTTCCTGTTAACGCGATAACTCAAATACTATTTCATCCATCATTTTCAAATATTATACCCACATAGACCTTAGAGTGAGGAAGAACTGAATCGATTTTGGGAAAGGTCGGTTTTATATTTCCAACACTAGGGGGAGTTTTGTCTCCAAAATTGCCGAGCCATAACTTCTCAACCATTGGTCCAATTAAGTCCAAATTTAGTTCAAATTAATCAACTCTGGGAAATCCATCTCATATTTACAGTGTATATTATAATTTACTCAAATATTTCATACTTTACTCACTAGGGGGAAGTTTTTTTCTACGAATAAACTGTTTTTAAGCCTAATTGTCGGTCCGATTTAGTCTAGCTTTGGTCTATATTGTATTTCATATTCTTCTCATAAAGTTAATATTATACTCACAAGGGGGAGCTTTATTTACGAAGTGCCCTGTTTTTCGGAAAAAACTTCATATTTAATATGAGGAGTTCAATCGGGGGGCTTGCTTGTATAATGCCGGGGGATAGGGGACTTTTCGGGGACACACCCTTGCTGTTCGGGACGACGGCACAGGTTTTTGGTTAAACATCTTCATGCTATGTGGTTTGTGTGTTTTTGTGTGTAAGAGCATCTACGCACCAACGCTTTGAGTTAAATGCAGTGGAGTAAAAAACACCATACTATATGTATACACACTTAAATGTAGTAAAAGTATAGTATGAAATGGAAATACTCAAATACATCAAACTTTGAGGGGCATGACAGCAGAGCGCCGACAATTAGTTGGTTAATTCATTAGTTCATTAAACAAGAAATGATAACTAAATAATTTATTTCATATAATATATACCCCTGAAAAGTCGGGGATATTATTATAATCCTCATTGCCATGTTTTCGGCCATAACTTCTCAACCGGCGGCCCCATTTAGTCCAAATTCCTCCTCCGGTTGCCTCGACTCCTCAACTTATCTCTAAGGCTGAGCCCGACCCCCCCGATGAAGGAAGCCCATTTCAGCTTCTTGTACTGTTGACCTCGTTCTTTCGTCCACTACCCAGATGTTTGGAACAGAGACCTGCCTGGTTAATTGACATTAATAGTCTGTAAAGCTATTAGATGCACGTTGAAATCATTATTATTAATAATAATAATGTATATCTAACTCTTTGGCGCGAGAAAGGAAGCCTTTCCTCATTCGTTCCTTTTCTTCTTCTCCAGAGGTTGTGAAGATGAAACACATGATTTTGATGTCACTGCGCAGATACTTGCACCAATCAGGCGTGTGCACGGTATTATACGGTTGCTTCTCATTGTGCATTCTGGTCCTTGTGCTCCACCGTTTCATGTGTAACAAATTTACAATTAAAATACAATTCCGTCCACATGGTACCAGACGGAAGCTGTCCACCAGACTGCAGGCTTTGGCTGATCCAGGATGGATGGCTGGATTATATAGAACTGAAAATGGAAGGACGACTTTCATAAAAATAAACTGCCATAATGATGCATCTTCTAAACGCAGAAAATGGTAATGCTACAAACAAAATGGGTCAATCCATAAAAACAGCAACAAACACCACAAAATCCTTCACACCGTCAATAAGGTAGAGATGAATGGATCAATCTGAGTTTCTTCTTCACGCTTATAGTCCAAGGCCTCTTCACTCGGCTTCTAGCCAACGGCGGCAAAGCCACACGAAATCCTTTAGCTCTTAATATGTTATGACCTTTCCTGCAGGTCCTTGTAGAATACCTTAGACGAGGCCGGCTTCTACAAAGCTCGGGATCAATACTAATCAATTTGTCAGTCTGTTAGCTAATGACAAGCTAAGAACCCTCTGCTCGGAAAAATGTGGCTTCCAGACCTCTTTAATTTGTCATAATAGGAGGCCAGAGGAAGCAAACCTTAATATCTGGCTCTTGGTCTCTGATTCCTCATGTGTGGCAAATAGAATTGGATCCCAAGGAGGGTTATTTAAGGCGGCCGCTGCCTTTTTCTCTTCTATGCTGTCAAGTGAATTCGATTTGAAAATTGGACCGCGGTTAATCACATTTTGGCGTGAGTCAAACTCTGCTGCGTGGGTGTCCCTGAACACTTGGAGAAAAACTGAAACAACCCAACAAAGAGCGCATTTCTTTCATCTTGAAACGGTGAATACGCTTAAAAATCAAATGTGAAAACGTGTCAATCAGGATTGAAAAGCAGCAACCGAGGGGTTGCTTTTCATTAACAGCAATAGTTTGTCTTTTCAGCGACTTTAAATGACACGACAGCGGACTCTGACACATGCTTGACACCAGTTGACTTCTAGACACAACTCTTCCCAATTATCTGGGGCTTTGGACTGGATTCTGCCCCCCCTGCACACTGGGTGTCGAGTCCCAAGCGACACGCCCACCCTCGGCTTTCACGGAACCATTGCTGTAATTCTGCGTCAACAACAAACGGGATGTGAGCGATTGCAAAGTCGTTGCAAAGAAAAGAGTAGACAGAAAGAGTAGATGAAAATTAGCGGCGGGAAACGCAAAGGATGCGATGCCTATGAGCCGAATTTGCACTTTCTGAATCATTCAACTCCAAATGTTAAACTTGTATAACATCTGGTCTACGGAACATCTTTTAAAGACATTCTCGCACGATGAACTGGACCTTAGAGCAAGACTCAAGCCCTATTCACACGGGACTATCATTACCTGAAGACTTCCTGTGATTGATCAATCACTGCCCCCCGTCTGTGTCTGTGCTCGGGTATTTACTGACATTACGCCGCAGAGTGGATTCCTATCCCGAACCAGACGAGATCCAACCATCTGGAACACCTGCACGCAGAGTAAAGCGGCCCGGGGTTCCCAACCATCCATTGTCTCCGGTACCTGTCTCCTTGGCAGTGGGTGTGAAGCGCCCTTGAGTCCACGTCGCACAAACCCCTCGTCTGGGACTTCTCCAATAACAGGAGTCTGGAAAACAGATGAATCCTTTTAATGTCCCGCTCAGCTGTTTGGTTTAGCCCATTCTGAGTCACTATTTCTTATTGAAAATGCAGTTTTTAATATGAGCCAGTGGAAAGAGTAGGGGGTCGAGGATAGAGGAAAGACCTCTTCCATAAGAAGGATTTTTGTTTGGCACATTAAAGAATGTGAATATGCATTAAAGACAATTCTTCATATTTCATACAACTTAATACCAAAAAACAAAGAAATTTGATTCGGCCCCTGAGACGATACCTAATTTCAATAATAAACTGGACAGCAGGTACCTACGGTAAACACCACAGTTACTACAAGTCCCAGAATGCACTGTGAGTAAAGACAATAAGAACGAATTGTCATAAAACCTCAGATTAAAGTGCAGTTCGGCCCTTGATGTGGACTCTTATTTTTATTTTTGGTGCCCCCCTCCTTGATTAAGTTTGACAAGCCTACATCAGAGGGTCCGAAACACGAAAAACAAAAGATATCTAGAACTAGAGCTGACGAGATGTCTACCATTGTAGATCTGAGGAAGGATGTCCGGCCACAAGTGGAGGCCGATATTAGGCTTATTTTCTGTAAAGGCTTGATTGTGGACTGGAGGAAGGTTTGGTCAGGATTAAACATTCTAGAGCAACCTCTTACTTATTTATGTTGTTGGACAGAGGGTCCGTCTCCCTCCGCCTACTTTGCCGACTCACTTGAGAATTCTAACGTTATACACGACCGGTTTTCACGAGAGAGGAAAAAAAACGGTGTAACAAGGCGGTCTAACTCCAAGACAGGATCTAAAATTGTCCTGGCAAATATTCTGAAACCTCTTGTCCCTGATTACAAAGTGAGATTGGTGTATTGACCGGTTTTGATGAATTCTACAGGCAAGGGTCAATCCTTCAGCTCCGATCAGCAGACCCTTGATTCGCGGCGGCCTTTTCAGCTGGAGATGAATACGTGGGTTGGAGGATGTATAGGTCTGTGCTGGGTTTGTTTCGCTATCACTTCACCCCTTTCAACACCCAGCATCCCTCAGACCACTGCTATAGAGGCGAAGAAACGCCGGGGCCCATTAATCAATCCCCAAAGGTCAGCAGCTAAACTCAATTTAACCAAATGCTCTTCTTGTCGCTCACAAGAGTAATGAATATCTCGGTGGTAAACCAGGAGCCCGGCTGAGGAACTGCTCAGACGGGTTTCGTGGCTCTCTTTTGCAGTTTTAGTCTTTAGTTGGTATTCTGTACACTTTTAGCTTTTTTTTTCATAAAACAAAGGGTTTAAATAATCATCAAAAGCGAAAAGAATGCGGCGGGCTACACGCTTCATAATGACATGATGCAATAAGAGCTAAGAAATACGCTGTACATCTTTTTACTGCTTGGATATAGTGTCACCCAGAAGTGTTAAAAATGCACGAAACAAGCGCTCCTTAGTCTTTCACTACAGTTTTCTCATTTCTATAATACAAGACTCTGTTTGTTTTTTTAGGATTGTTTGATCAAACGTCACGACTTCTGCTCACCTCTTTCCCTCGTTTCTAAGAGGTTGTGGTTCATCTTAGTGGCAGACCAACACCTGACCTCCATCCGGAATAAAGATCGACACTCTCACCCTCCACTCCTCTCCCCATCTCTGGTCAGTCCCTCTGCCTATCCACAATCCAGGCTGATACCAGCTGGAAGACCCCTGCATCACCCTCCATATCCTCCTGCCTGTATATACAATAAACTCAGTTAAAACCTGTCTCCTGTCTTGGTGTCTCGCTTTTGGGTCCAGCCATATAGTCTACACCCTAACAGGAAATGGTGGATTTGATGGTGCTTGATGGTTACCTTTAGAAACCCTAACCTAACTCATTCTAGTTGATGGACCCCCATTTCCTTTCTCCTGCCACAAAGTAGGATGGCCCATAAATGAAGGAGTGATTATCACCTCATTAACCCAGCTGGCTCGCCAACTGTGACGTATATTCAATCTTCTAAGTAGTATTTCTTCTAGCCTTTTGAGAAAAACTGGGTCAGTTGTGCCCAAAAAAGGAGGAAACTTTTTACGCTGTTTCCTTCTGGAATAGGAAACTGCATAAATGTTCACACACATATGGGATTAATAATAATAATAATAATAATACATTTATTTTATAATGCACTTTACATTTGGACCAAATGTCAAAGTGCTACAAGGTAAAAGCAAATAAAAGCATCAAAAAAATATATAATAATAATTAAATAAAAATAGGACCAAAAAGGAGCAATGTTAATTAAAGTTATATGTTCTGCTAAAAAGGAAAGTTTTAATTCCATTTTTTAAATGTGTCAGTCGTCTGTGGAGCCCTCAGATGGTCAGGGAGGGCATTCCACAGACGAGGGGCAGCAGATTAGGGATCAACCCCAAATGATCTTCATTTTGGGGGTTGCTTTTGTCGCGGTTTACTTTCTGTACGTTTCAGTTTTGCTCGTTTATCAGAACTCCCTTTGAGAAAGAACGACACTCAAGCCGAACATACACTGTAAGGACTTCCGCCTATTTTCAACCTCTATTTTGGTTGTAATGATATCCAAGAGTCTTCGGATGCATTGCTGATTTCCATCTGCGCTTCCTCATCCGAACTTTACATTCGCAGTGAAGCAGTGATCGGAAAATAAAAGCGACTGAACATGTTTCGTACCCAGTCGTTTAGCTTCTTCTGGTCCAGACAGTAGATGGTGGTCATGTATTTCCTTTTTCTTTTTTTTTTTTGCGCCCCCATAAAAACGCAAAACTGAAGAAGAAGAAAAATTGTTACATATAACCTAAAACCAAGTTAAGAAGTTAAGTTAAGTTCCCTGGATGGTTGCTAACCCATATATACATTATGCAGAGTAGACATTAAATAACGTATGAAACAAGTAGGAATTATATTCATGTAATAGTTCTGATACACCTTATGTGTTTTAAATACATTTCCCATTCACAACTACATCATTTAATGTGTAAACAAATCTAAAATACATTTAACTAATTCAATCTTGCTCGTTCGACAACGAAACTCATTCAAACCTTCTTCATATTCTTTTCAACTGATTTAATTTCATTGTTGTCACAATGAACAAACGTATTCCGATTCCACGGAATTTGAATACTCACATATCTAAAAACACGATCATTTAAATACAATCAAACGGATTCAAGCGCTTCAACTACAACTATGCAATGAATCGTTTTAATGAGTGTATATATATATATATTGTTCGATAATCAAAATGCTTTGAAAGCGTAAGAATGTGGCATTTCACCCTCTGAGAGAATATAGCATTGGTTGCATCCTTCCTTAAATAGCAACAGTCTATGTCAGAAAATATTTACCATCTAAAAATAATTCAGTCTCTTTGACTGCGCCGCCCGTCCTTCACTCGTCTTGCCTGTTTGTCACGCGTCTGCAGAGAGCATCCTGTCACCAGCGCCAGCTTCCTCCCTCTGCTGGGAATCCAATGACTTTCCCCTCATCCATAATTGAGAGGCCGTGCTCCTGTGCCTGGAGGCTTGAAATGAATTAGCTGGAGGTATTAATAGCGATCTAAAAATACGGCTGCAGGTCTATTTCCAGGGGCCCTCGGAGGCAAGGTGTTCCTGCTGTTAGCGGCGCTTGAAACCGCCGCAAAGTGCGACCCTCTAAGTGGAGAAAACAAAAGTGAGCAATTATGAGAAGCCTTAAAGGTGAAGTGTGTGAAGTTTAGTGGCATCAAGTGGTGAAGTTCCAGATAGCAACCGGTATTTTTGTACATTTATATCCGAGAGTCTGCAGATGCGTTCATGGAGAAAAACAAATGTTTTTATTTGTTCTGTCGTGCTGAAAGCCCAGGTGGTCCCCGAACCCACAAGCACAAACTAAGCAATAAAGCATAAAAACTTGCGTCAAAGAAAAGAAAACAAGCGGTCCGGACTCGCATAATCATTTAATGCTAAATGGTGGGGGACAGCACAGGCAGCATTGTGGTAGCTTTGACAGTTCCAACTCCCCCGGGGGAGAGGATGACAGAGGGGTCAAAAAAAGAGGAGGGAAAGGAGAAGATTGGTCAATTCATGCAGGATGGGGGGGGGGGGGGGGGGGGGGGGGGGGGGGGGGGGGGTCTTGTAAACCATCGCCATTGAAGCCTTTCTAGCCGACCCAGAGCTGTTCACCGCTGCAGATTAAATGTACCTCGAAGGGGCCGGACAACATTTGTTAGCATCCTGCTGCATTTTCCCCCGCCACACCGTCTACTTTGGAATAATTTGAGTGGCTGTAAGGCGAGGGGGGTGGTCTTACTTGGTCAGAAGGCGACTGTGATTGATTAAGAGGGAGATGGAACAGATATGTGGCGTGAGAACAAGGAAAGGAAAGCTGAGTGAAAGCAGCGAGATGTATGTGGTCTTTTCTAGACGGACGGACCCTAAAAGTTCATGTTGAAATGATTTTTTTTTCATGCTTAAATGTCATAAAAAAAAACAAAGGGTTTGCCTGCTTTAGGTTCCTCTACGAACATAGCAACCCAACATTGTCCCCCCCCCTCCGGAGATATATTCTTAGCTAACACGTAAAAAAAAAACAACCTTACCATGAATATTATATTCCACTTATTTAAAGAGACACCCCCACATTTTAGCCACTGCACCTTTAAATATCCCACGGCGGACGGCGCAAGGAAAGATATTATCTCGCTAAAGTGAAGGTTTTCACAGAGCTAACATGGTTCCAAATCCCCTCTTTCCATACCGCTCACACTTTAATTAAATCAACTCACCTTTATGCGCTCATAATTCCACAATCTTCCGCCCCATCAAACGCCGGCCCCCTCACTTTAACAGAAACAAAGGTGGATCATCAGGATAATGCGAGTGACTAGCTTTTAACGAGGCAGCACATTTCAGCTCTAATGATCCAAATGAACTCACCGCCGCGTCTGGATTCCTCCGCTGACCCGCTGTAATTACACCTTTCATTAGCCATTAGCGGGGACGGCCTCCCAGCTCCGGCGGATTGATCGAGGGTTCACCGGGGTGCCGTTAACGGTGCTGCAGAACCGAACGTCCTGAATTTAGACGTCTGATAAGGGCAGGTACTTCAGGGGAGGGGAATGATGGTGGGAGATAATGGCGCCGAACAGAAAGGCAGGGAACGTAATAACCATCTTGGGTAACACTTCACGTGAAAATGATATCTATGATATGAATCTATGAACTTTGCAGGCGATAATAAAGACGGCTGTTATCGTTTTACCTCCGTCTACACAGCGGAGGGTTTTTTTTTTGTAAAGCTAGTTGTTGTTTTTTTTCCTTCTTTTAAATAACCACTCGGATTTGCTGGAATCACTCGGGAGCTTTGCAGTCCTCACACCTCAAAGAGCCGTATTATTTAGAATGAGGAGTGTGTCGGCGTAACACTTTAAGCAGGAGTAAAACGAGCGATAATGGCGTGGAGGCGTCTCCCTGGAGCTCTGTTTGAAAGTGTTCCATGAGCGCTGTGTCTGCCTTTGGTTTTTATTCTTTTTGTCGGAAAAGTTTGTTTGAGGTGACAGGTATCAAACCCAACATTTGAAAATCGAAATATCTAAGAGGAACCGGACGATACTCGGGTTTCAGCCGACTTTATCAGGAAGCGCGAGTGGTTCCATGTCCACCCATCGGCCATAGTAGTGAAGTGAAGTGGATAATGTTGAATACCCGGTTGATGAGTGGGTCAGGCCTATTTTAGGCGGCAGAGTGAACATTTATTCCTACCGCTGATGTGATGGAAGAAAAGTATCCATTAGGATCTGAGCATCTTTGACAAAAGCCAAACAAGACCAACGCTCAGTGTATCATAGAGTCACTGATGCCAACGTACTTCATGGATACATAATTAGAGTGTTAGAGTATTTTAAGCAGTTGGAATATTAAGAGGTTTTTTTTCTGATTTAGTGCAAAAGATAGAAATAACAAAAAACTTTTTTATGTTTGTCATGGCACCACAACCCCACAACCTTTGAGGCTACCAATCGAGGACTACGAGGATCTGGGTGCCGGCGCATACGGTGAAATCGGTTTCAGCTGTCAGGGGGTAGACAGGAGAACAGAACAGAATAGAATAGAATAGAACTTTATTGTCATTGTTGCAGAACAATGAAAGGCGGTTTAGCAGCTCTTTGGCAGCGCTCGAAATACAAAAATGCAATTCGAGCAAAAGAGAACAATACAAGGTATTAGCATAGAAAACATACTGCAAGAGGGTCGCATAGAATGTAGAATATTGTACCTACTATGATATAACTTTTTGTACGCTACATATATAAAAATGTTTCCTTACGGGACTCAGGAATCTCTGTAGACGCTACAAATATGTGCCTGTGTGTCCAAACTAGCTAGCCTACTTAAAAAGTTTTCTTTTTTAGGATTTGTAGGGTTTTCACTTTGACCACGCCCACTATAACAATGCAGACTCTCAAATGTCAAGCAAACAACGCCAAGGGAAGAGCCCACAAATATTCGCCACAGACAGAAACATCCAAACCCCCTTTATGGGCAATTAACACACGACAGTCTCCGCCATCTCCTCTCAGGTCCATACGCCTCCTCGTTCATCAGTATCAGCAGAGTCATCGGCCACCCCCACCACAACCCAGACTCCCAATGGTGGATATACCTTGCTTCTGCTCAGGTTGAAAACCCTTCAATCACAATATCCCCGAAGGTTCTCAGCGCCAAAGACCCTCTAATAGACTAATTAGCATCTGTTAGAAAACCATTAACTTTATCTTCATTCTCTGTCTCCCCTGATTGAAAAAAAAAAGAGCTTTGAATGGGTCCTTTGTTTCCTCTTTTGTGCTTTCAATGTAGTTTCAATATACCATCATTCCTATTTCATTACAGAAAAAACTGAATGATAACATTAAAACAACCATCTGATGGCCAAAAATGTAGATCGAAGCAATACATCAACAACTTTAACGAGGCTCTTTAAAAAATGAAAAACCTTCTCAAATCCCCGAATAAACAGTGTGAATGTAATTATATTTGACGGTTATAAGTGCTTCCAGCAGCTTTTGGTCTGGATCAGCGACAGCACCACCCTGACTGAGTGCTTGAGGAGACTCTCAAACAGCTACAAAGAGCCCGGTGATTTCTGCTCTCTGCGAAATGAAGCCTCGCATTATTATCCAGTAAACAAGCGTATAACTCTCAAACACTGTAAAAACTGTTTTCCTGGGGAATTTTCTGAGCTCAGAGAAAGGCTACTCGCCAAATTTTTTTTTGCCAAACCCCTAAAACCGATACTGGCAGGATGCAAATCTGACACAAAACCTTCCTCAGCTATCAGGAACGATATTCCGGGACTTTCAGTTCTGTACTGGTGTTGGAGAGATTTGACGAGGCTCTACTGTGATTTGACTTTCTTCTGAAAATGTTCCACAGTTCAGCTAGTAGGAAGCAAAGAGGTGTGACGAGATGTCTGCTTTATTATCCAAGCACACAATGTCCTGACTTCTCAATCCAATCATTTTCTCTGGCTTCACCTGTAAATATGTTTAAGATTATTACGTTTTCTGGTAGTTATCAGTTTTATCCACACTGAGGCAAGTCTCCTCAAGACCGTCTTAGCTTAAAGACCGTATCCAAACATTCTACATTCATACAATATCAGTGAGATACAGTAAAGTAAGTCCAGGTTCATACAGTGAAACAGTCCATGTTCATACAGTGAAACAGTCCATGTTCCTACAGTGAAACAGTTCAGGTTCATACAGTGAAACAGTCCAGGTTCATACAGTTAAACAGTCAAGGTTCAAACAGTGAAACAGTCCAGGTTCATACAGTGAAACAGTCCATGTTCCTACAGTGAAACAGTTCAGGTTCATACAGTGAAACAGTCCAGGTTCATACAGTTAAACAGTCAAGGTTCAAACAGTGAAACAGTCCAGGTTCATACAGTGAAACAGTCCATGTTCCTACAGTGAAACAGTCCAGGTTCATAAGTGAAACAGTCCATGTTCCTACAGTGAAACAGTCCAGGTTCATAAAGATGCTTCAGTTCTTGCATCACTTTAAAATGTCTTATCTAAGAAGTTTCTGGTCAAAGGTATAAATAAACCTGTCAGGGTTTGAAGTCTGGATTAAGAACAGTCAGACTTTTGTCTTCTGTCCCCCTACTGATCCGTCTAGAACTCCACCAGCATGCAAACACTCAGAACATCAGGAGGATCTTCGGGGAGGATCAGCTTCTCTCCGTGCTCCGAACGTTTCTTCATCCCGCCAAAAATTCATTCGCCGTGCCTTCCTTCTCCCTTAACGGAGTCCGTCGGCTCCCGTCCGGCGCTCCGACAGACCCCCTCATTCGGCTTTGCTCCATTATCAATTCTCATTTGGCGAGTGGCGGCGAACCTAACCTTGCGAATTTAAGAACGCGGCGTCCGAGCAGCCGTAGATCACCCGCCACATGTCAGAGGAGCGGTTCCGTCGGCGACGGCGCCGTCATGACTTCATTCCTCCAGCTGTGATTGAGAGAAACAAGAACGTGTGAAGAATCAGCCATAACATTGTAACCAGGTTTGGTAAATGACATTATCTTGTTACCGCGACACCTGTCAGTGGGCGGGATATACACCTGTCAGTATAGCCAGGAAGTCAAAAAAAATGATGTCCTGGAGTTAATGTGGAAGAAGGAAACATGGTCAAGTGTGAAGATATGAGTGACTCTGACAAGGGACAAAATAACTCCTAGCTGGTTTAGAGGCAAATTCTGCAGCCGTTAGAACCTCCAACAGCGGTCTGGCGAAGAACAAGCGATGAAGCATTTACAGGATCATGGCCGCCCGAGGCTGCTTGAAGCACATGAGGAGGAAAGGTCGGCTTGTGTTGTCTCATTCCACGAGAAGAGTTATTAATGCACAAATTTACTGAAATATTGGAACCATGAGACGGATTCTCCAGACTTCGATCCAATCCAGGGTCTGTTTGATGTTCTGGCCCCTCCTCTCCATTTACACGACCCAAATCATCTGATAGCAATGCCTTAGTCCTAAAATTAGGTATGTGGTCATAATGTTATGGCTGCTTAAAAGATGCTTAAATAATTTGTCATGTCATGGTAAATTTAGGGTGACCGTGATAATAAATCAAAATGAAAATTTCCGAGGAAATGTTTTTCCGTAGTTTGTTTTTTACGTTTGTGTTTTGATCTTGTTGAGGTCATTAAAGGGTTAACTCGAAATTTCTGCACGTCTAAATGAAAAATTAAAATAAATTGCTGCAGTTCCAGATTAGCACGCAAGCCATCAAACTGGTGCAACCTGGAGAACCGCTCTTAAACCTTTTTCCACCAAGCTGGTTCCAGGGCTAGTTCGGAGTCGGAGCCTGACTTAGCACCAGTTCTTTGCTTTTCGACAGCCTAAGCACCAGCTCTTTGCTGGTCTAGAACCAAGAACCGATCACATCAGGGGCAGGGGTGGGGTTATTGTGACCAAAACGGCCGACGCAAACACTGAACCGCCATTTTTAAAGAAAAACAAAAAAACAGTCGCGCGAGTTTCATCCGATACTAGCAATAATATTTTTTGTTTTACTTTTTTTTTCGGCTCTGGATCTCAATGTAGCCTATGTAGCCCATGCATGGAAACGATGATCTCCTCCTTCCTGGTTGTTGTCCTTGAGCATGACGCCAGCGTTGCTGTGTAAACAAAAAATTGTAAAAAGCAAACCGGATCTTTGGAGGTGCGCTAGCTGAACCGACTAAGCCCTGGCACTAGCACCGGCACTTATCAAGCAAGTATTCTTTGTGGGAAAACGGGTATCTGCTGTTCAATCACATGCAAACAGAGAGTGCCGCTGTGTTTGTGTGAGTTCTCTGATTGCCAGGTTTTATTTCCCCGTGTGGGTTCCATCTCACTTATGGGATTAGCAGAGACACACAGCTGAGCAGAAGCACAGTATCGGCATTATGAAGCACTTAAAGGATGAGTGAGACATGGCCAGCCTCACTTCTGCGTTCCCTCGACTGCGCCAAAAAGCACAGGAAGGAAGTCCTTCTTGCCTTTGCTCTCTCTCTCTCTCTCTCTCTCTCTCTCGTTCTCTCTCTCTCTCCGGCGACGGTGCAATCGAGGAGATGTGAATTCATTTCTGTGGCAGCCTGAGAGCGGATTGAAGAGCTTCTCTCATCTCCTGTCACTCATCACCCCCCGCCCCCCACCCCCCTCACCATCTCCCCCCACCCCTTTCTCTCGCTCTCTCTCTCCCCACCTGACAGACAGCTCCTCTGTTCGGTTTCCCACAGCTGTAATTTCATGTCGGTTGACAGGGAGAGAGAGAAAAAAAAAAGACCTTTTTACAAATTTAACACCCGATCTCGACACCTAAGCTGCAGCTGTCAACCCTGCAGATGGAGAGACTGTTCCCGCATTGATTTCTGCCGAGGCTTTAATTGAAACATTCATCCCGAATCTGAGCCGGATTGCATTCCGACGCCAAGTAAAAAAAAATAAAAAAAACGCCGCTTGTTTTCTGCCATGTGAACAAATCTGTTTGCTGCAAAAACATGAATTTGCATCCCCCGCTGAGAGACAGATAGACTATTTTAGTTTTTTTCTAAACACACTATCTGCTTTGGCTTTGTGGATAATCCCCGCCTCTAATGTATAAAAGATTGCCCCCCCCACCCTCCGTCATTTGTCATCCTCTCACGCCGCCATGTTTTCATTTATTAACACTGGAGGCTGACAGTAGGATATTGATTGCTCACTTTTCTCCATGGGGTTTGTGTGGAGAAAAAAAAAAACATCACTTTTCCCACAGCCCACCCACGTGGAAGGCCTCCCTCGGACGAGCTCTGTTCTCCAGGGTGGGCGCTCCGGAGAGCCCGCTAAAAAAAAAAAAGCCCCCACTCTGTGGCTCACGCTGGACGTTTCTGCCGACTGACCTCCTTAATCCAACGGCATAATCTGGGCTAAAAGTAGGGATTCCATAGAGAATTACCCCCCCCCCCCCCCCCCCGCCCCGCCCAAAAAAATTGCTCATTTCCTTGAATGGCACCGAGAGTGTGTGTCAGGTTTGAAGGAGGAGGAAAAGTGTGTGTGTGTGTGTGGTGGGGGGGGGTTTCCAGAGGAAAAACATGTCAACTCTTAATCCATTTCTTCCATTGATATATGTACGGCTGGCTTAACAGCGATTTAAATAATTCAATGCACTCGGACTGCCAAAGCTCCGTAATCATCTCGCCAGCTCAAGGAAGCAGCACGGCGGAGTGTACAGTAGCGTACGGGGGTTGGGGGGGGGAGACTGTTCAGCCCACATGCATAATTAAGCAGAGGTGGTGGCATTTTTGGGGGGGTGGGGCGGAGTTTAGCGTCAGAGCACCGTTTAATGACAGATCTGAGGTCAGCCTGTTTGGACTATTTCTGCTGTTTACACGAGCGACCGCATAATGATCTGAGGAGTGTCGACGTGGAGATGGGGGGCCGCGCTGTTAGGGCGTCTTGTCAATGTTGTCGCGTGTTGTTGGCAAACACGAGGCCCCCGAAAATAAAGCCCAGTATCCGTGCCAGGATTCAGAGCCGCATATGGTGAGCATTAGTGGAAAGTTAGAAACGTAGATTATCACAGATGGAGTTGTTTAAAGCCTTATTAGTCAATTGGACGCGGTTCACTGTACCGGCCCCTACTGCTCTCAGTCTTCACTTTAAGGTTTTAACTTCCAGCAGAACCCACTGGACCTCACACAGCCGGAAACAAATCTCCATATTCATCCCGTCCGGGAAGCTCACTTTCTTTTTTTTCTCATGAAATACGTCTTTTTTTTTCTCAAGGAAATACTTCTGGTTGGGACCGCCCTTTTTCTTGTGGTACCTATTAAGTATGATTCTTCTTCTTTTTGTTTTCGGGGTCTCCACCGCAGATCATCATCAGTTACCGCCCAAACCCTACTGGCTATCAGTACTAGTGAAAGTATTCGTTAACTGGTGCCCCAATGGATCCCGTTTGGAAATCAGGTTCCTCGTATTGATTTCGCATTGGTTCCTTTTGTCCAAAATTTGGTAGACAGTCACGTGTGGGACCCCGTACCTCCTCCCAGGTGAGGGGCGGCGAGAAGGCGCAGAGACCAGTGGCAAGGTCCGGGTTTGGGGACGCAAGAAAGCTTGCGACTGATGTTGTACAATAAGTTTGGTGTCCCTGCTGATAACGGTGATGTCATCCCGTGAGGGGATCCGCCGGTGATGTCATCCCGTGAGGGGATCCTCCGGTGATGTCATCCCGTGAGGGGATCCTCCGGTGATGTCATCCCGTGAGGGGATCCTCTCGCACCCTGCAACTTCAGATGGTACTTCCGACTTCTACTTTATCTCTAAAAGTTTTTGGGCAAAATTTCTCAACCCTTGGTGCGATTTGGTCCAAAATATGTTGAACATGAATCGAATTGGGGAGATCTATCCTTTATACGTCATATTTTATACTAAGAGTTTATATTTTACTCAATAGGGGGAACTTTTCCTCATGAAAAACTGTTTTTCGGACATGGCTTCACATTAAATTCGAGGAGGTTGTACAAGTATTTCGGGTGATTGATTGTACAATGCCCACTAATCTGAGTCTAGTTGTCTGGATCAGAGTCCAGATTTTAAATTGGGCTCGGACATCCTTACATTTGGAAATAGCTGCCTTGTGTCAAGTGGAGGTCCACTACCGTCACGAGAATCCAAACAGAACTGATTAATCTGTCTTCAAATCCTCAGTCAGTCAAAACAAAAAGAGCCGTTCAGTGGGCCGATGTGTGTGTGTGTGTGTGTGTGTGTTCGTGTGTGACCTTTTCACGCGTCCTCCCACTGGCGTGTCGCCGTCCTCCACCATCGGTCTTGCGACCCAGATGGCAGGAGGTAGCACTGACCAGGCCGAAGGCCCGTCTATCTGCCAGACTGACAGCAGCTGAGGGCCAGAAGCTCATTATCAAGCAGCAGCCACAGCAACAAAAACAGCCTCCAGAGGTCCTCGAGCAGCTGACCACACGCACACACACACACCTACACACACACACACACACGCGCACGCACACACACACACACACACACACACACACACACACACACACACACACGCACAACCCATCTGTAAGCACTCCTTGACTTTAATAAGTGACAAAACAGTCCATTTTTCTCTGTAGTCTGTTGCTGTGAGGGCTAGGTCTATAAAAAAATGAACTGAACAAGAAGAATCACTAGGCTGGTTTACTTTGGACACTTTTCTCCAATCGGAATGAACCCTTCTCCAATTGCAATCTGTGTCACCTGTTTTCATGACTTGTGATCTTTTCCGGGCCGGTGTTTACACATCGATCCACACTCCCGATCATAAGGTTGAGATACTGCTACCATGAGGTGGGCGCCAACCGCCAACAAGCGCCCAGAAGAAGAATACGACAAAGAGGGCATGCACGGAATTGACTTTTGGTCCATTTAACCGTCCAACTGGTTCCAGGGCGAGTTCCGAGCCAGAGCCTGACTTAGCGCCGTCTCCTGGCTCTCAACAGTGGTGGTAGATAAACACCAACTTAGCTTAGCTTCATAGCTTCAGGTCTCGGGTCGGGGTTATTGTGTACAACAAGACCAGCACAAACACTGAACTACCATTTTTAAAACAACAGCCGAGCGAGTTTCATCAGATAAACTGTAAAAATAAAGAAAAAAATCTGGACGTCAATGTAGGATTGGGAAGCCAGGAACAGATCTCATTGTCCTTTGAATGGAGACGATGAGCTCCTCCATCTTGGTTGTTGTACTTGAGTATGTCGCGAGTATGCCGGGTAAACAGACAGTAACGTATCGACGTCATACTGTGACGTAACGCCGGTGGAATAGAAAAACCGGTTCTCAGGTGGTGCGCGAGTTGAACCAACCATGCACTGGCACTAGCACCGAAGTAGCACCAGGTTCTTTTTGGTGGAAAGAGGGTAACAGAGAGAATTTAGAAACGTTGTTTACATGAAACTGACTATCGGGAAGGCTTTCCGAAAGAACTTAGACTTCCTCCTTGTAAAGGAATGAAATCTCATTCTAAAAGGGACTTTTCGTTCGGAAACAGGTGTTTTCACGCAGCATTTTCTTGCCGATTAGGCGTTTTTTTCTGAATCTCGTCGTTCTACAAAAAGTGATAGATGACTTATCTCAGTCATAGCAGGGTTTTTTTTTTACACGTACATCTGAAGCTGGAACGTCAGCGCCTTCAAAGACGCGACGTATTCTGGCATGAAAACAGCAATAATCGACATAAACACCCATAAATACGGAGGAATCCGTTAAAAAGGGGCTGCTTTCACAGCCCCGACGGTGGTTTTCACCGCCCCTACTTAACAAGCCGCCGCAGCTCTTTGATTCCTAAATGTGGAGTATGAAGAAATCATTACAGCCACTCAATCATCTCCCCTGGCACCAGAGCACAGTAGCAGATTACTTATTGCAAATTAGAGGAAGCGATGAGGCTTGACATTTAGTCAAAACATGTGAAAACCATCTGTACGAATGGAGTTTTATTTTTTATGCTGTCTCGGCTGGTTTGAATTAGCCTGATTTCTGAGGATATGCCGACATGTAGATAATTTTCTCTCGACAAATAAGCACGTAATCATTTGCAGCATGTAAAAAAAAAAGAAAAGAAAAAAGGAAAGAAGAGGAAGCTCTTTGCAATTATTGCACATAACTTGTTTGTTGTTGGGTTTTTTTTTAAATTGCCACTTGTACTTAGTACAAGTAGAGGATATTAAACCAGTGAGGAACACGAATAGTCTGAGTCTGATTATGCAGCATGAAAACCTAAGAATAATTTCCTCATTGCAAAATAGTATTTTCTGGGAGAGCGTTGTTTCAGTCTTACAAAGAAATTCCTCCGAGACGGCCAAGAAAAAGCTAATTTAGATGAAAAAAACGAACAATTGTGGAGTCAAACTACATTCGCCGAAGCCAAAACAATCCCAGTGAAAGAAAAACACAATTAAGTACTTTTATTATTATTATTATTATAATTATGTTTCTTAAAAATGTTCAAACTCAGAGAAACATGAACTACAGAAAAATAACTCTCTGTGTCACTTAAGGCTGTCGAAACCTGGCATGATAGCAAGGGTATATTCCCAAGAAGCCCCCCATCCCCTGCATTGAACAAAATTCCTAAAATTGAATGTGAAGTTGTGTCGCGTGTTTTCCTATAAAGAATCCCAGTAGTGATTAAAATATGAACTTATAGAGTAAAATATGATATAAGTAAGATAGATTCCCTTGAGTTGACTAATATGAACCAAGTTTGGATTAAATTGGACCAAAGGTGTGAAGAAGAACTGGACGGATGGCAGGATTTTGGGAATCCGACACTAGCGGAAGCTTTATCTTGTAACACTTTTGGGGAAAGATTTCCCAATTATTGGTCTGATTTCGTTCAGATTTGGTGCGTACGAACCGACAGGATTAAATCCATCTTGTTTGTGTTGTATTTTACTCACATAGTTCATATTTTATTCACTAGAGGACATTTTAATTCACTTTTTTTCACGAAAAACACTATATTTGGGACATAAATTCCTATCCATTGGTCAAATTTAGTCCAAATTCAGTGCGTACGTCTCGACATGAGGAGATCCATCTCCTTTATATTGTATTTTACTCAAATAGTTCATATTTTATTCACTAGAGGACATTTTAATTCACTTTTTTTTCAGGAAAAACACTATATTTCGGATATAACTTCCAAACTATTGATCCTATTCGGCCCAAATTCAGTGCGTAGGAATCAACACGAGGAGATCCATCTTGTTTATATTGTATTTTACTCAAATAGTTCATATTTTATTCACTAGAGGACATTTTAATTCACTTTTTTTTCAGGAAAAACACTATATTTCGGATATAACTTCCAAACTATTGGTCCTATTCGGCCCAAATTCAGTGCGTAGGAATCAACACGAGGAGATCCATCTTGTTTATATTGTATTTTACTCAAATAGTTCATATTTTATTCACTAGAGGACATTTTAATTCCCTTTTTTTCATGAAAAACACTATATTTCGGACATAAATTCCTAACCATTGGTCAAATTTAGTTCAAATCCAGTGCGTACGACTTGACATGAGGAAATCCATCTTGTTTATATTGTATTTTACTCAAATAGTCATGTTTTATTAGCTTTTCTATTGAAAAACACTATTTCGGACATAACTTCCTAAACATTGGTCCGATACGAATTGGGTGCGTATGAATCCACACGAGGAGATCTAGGTCAAGCACATGTTTATTTGTAACACTTCAGTTTCTAAACAGAAATGAGAAACAATTATGCTCCTAATAAATCAAAGTACTCAAGTGCAGGCGTGAATGATAAAGTGTGCATCTTATTAAACACTAATGGCCTGAGGGAATATACTCTTCCTCATCTTCTCCTCGTTGGACCTGCTTGATCCCAGATCGGTGTGTCTCAGATCGGCACAAGTGACACGTTACTGGAGGTCAGGCCTTACTCTTACAAAGTTTACACAGTGTATATATCATAATTTACCTGAAAGTTTACGCTTTTAAAATCCTGTTTTTCAGAAAGAACCTCACATTTTATTTGAGGAGTTCAGTCAGAGGGACCGCATGTACAACGCAGGGGATTGGGGACCTTTTTGTGGGATACACCCTTGCAGTCTGGGACGATAGCTTACATCTGGTTTTCGTCTAACTCACTAGTTATTGGACATATTTAACATTATACCAGAACTATAGATTTTATGTTTTTCCTCTCCTTCAGCTGAGGCCTATTTCAAAGCCGTGAGGTGACTTCCTGTTAGCAGAGGAGCAGACAGTCCCTCTGTAGCCTCGTCCATCCATCAATCCATCCATCTGTGCTCCATCACGGTGTCAGATAAAATAAACCCAGAGTCGACGGAGCTGCAAACAGGCCGAATACAGACGGAGACTCAGAGTGAGTCACCGACAACTCCCGGAGAGCTTGTTGCTCCTCATCGTCTGAGATGATGTCAGCACGAGCGCCGGGTCCTCTTTCAGGAATTTCTCCAACCCGAAATAGGTCACAGACACATTCCTACAATCACGTTGCACAATCAAAGCATAGCAATCAACCGGGATGCAAACAGCAATGCACAAACTAGTGTATCAACACACACACACACACACACACAGACACACACACACACACAGACACACTCCCTCACAGAGATCCTGCCAACAGACGAGACACAGCTGTGCTCCCAGAGCAGCGGTCCGGCACACAGCACAGCATCGGGTCCGCTACCGACTGACGGGACCCGAGGGGCTTTGCTGCCCTACAACAACATATTTTCATGATGAATCTTCTCGCGACCAATAATAACCTTTTTGTGGGGGAATTGCAGTGAAAAATAAAAATTCAAGGTAGCAAATAAAGCTCAGCGCCGCGGATCGGAAAGTCTATTTGGCAGAGGCTTTGAACTTGTAAGTGGAAACGCCGGACAGGAAAACAGTATGAAGGCAAACCGAATCCCTCAACCTCGTTAATTAGAATAAATACTCCTTAACACGGTCGGCCTTTAAACTGTGTTTCTGCAGTGTTCCTGTATTTTCTCTTATTTTCCCTGAAGGACACGCGTTCTTTTCAACAGTTTCTTACTTACAAAAGAGCAGAATGTGTTCGTGTGTAAAGAAGAATGGTGACACTGATATGAAAACCAGGTGGTCATTTCTGAATAATATTCATTTCATGAAAATCCGCTCAGTTCAGAATTTTTTCATTTTTTTTTTCGTTATCCCAGATGGAAAACTCAACTTTCAGTCAGGGACACCAGATGAAACATCAAGAACACCAAACAAATCACGCGTAGGACTAACGCCGTCTGCCTGTGGGTTTGCTGTGCTTCTGTCGGATGTGTCATCAACAGGGGTACGTCGCCTTTGTCCCCCCAGCACCGACACCTTGGACTGTCTCTGATGGTTCTCCCTCCGCCTTCCTTCCGTACTCATGTGGTTACAGCTGCTGGTTGACCTCCATTCTCTCGGCACTGACCGCGCCTCATGTTCCCTGGTTGGGGAAATGTGGAGCTTGATTCTGTCCCGAGCTCGCAACCACTTAAAGTCGGTGGACTGGGATCCTGGCCATAACATCTTTCTTTGGGTCCATACAACAATCTGAAAATCTCATTGAATTCCTTTACCAACTACAGACACATGTTCTCATCTGGGATGGTGGGACCACGGTGTTGTCCGGGTTTACTGACCATCCCTGTCCCCTAAAAGTCTGGGGTATTATTGAATTTTCATCACCATCTTTGTTTCTGTGCCCCTTCGTGTTATCGCAATAAATCAAAAACTATGTCGTGTCTCATTCTCAGGGTAAATCAGGAGAATTGCGTGCACAATGCAGGGGATTGGGGGCTTTTGGGGCTTTTTTGGGGCAGACGACAACATAGGCCTGAAGTCCATGGTGGACATCTGGGTTGCTTTGTCCATAGAAGCAATCCATATCATACCAGGGCCAAGGGAGAACCTCCTTTTTGAAATTGATGAAACCTTGTGGTTGGATCTAGATCTAGAGGTGGCGGTCGGAACGTAGATGGAAGGATCGACACACCACCCACACTCCTGCTGATGACGCACCGCACAGCCCGTCCATTACATTGTCCATTACATTGTCCACTCTCCCCATCAATCCTGAACAAGACAAGGAGATACCCCCAAGTCCTGCTTGAGCAGTCCACCACATTCCAGCAGGAGAACCATGGCCTTAGATTCAGCGCTGTTGACTCATCGCATCGCACTCATCGGTTGTCCTCCGCACAAACAAAGATTTTCACCAGACAAAATGAAAATCAAAGGTAGTTTACCGTTAAAACATTTCCAAGGTTGACTTTCCTGCTTCAGTGAATCACTTCCTCCAGGCATTCATTGTGGACTGAACTTTGAACCGTTTAACGGTATAGAAGCAGCACCAGAAGGAGAGCGTACAGTTTCCAGTGTCTTTGGACGTTGCAGGAATGCTGGTGCATCTCCCGGAGGCAGTTCATAGAACACGCGGTTACGTGAGCATAAAAGGTTCTTCGTACATTAAAAGCCTCGAGGATGAGTTCCGCACGAGAGGGAAATAGACCTATGAATATATTATCCCGCATGTTGTAGCCACGCTTAACACACGTCAACTCCTTTCAGGGATGAATTTATCGATGGCGGAATTCAGCCTGCTCTTGAAAAGACTGACAAGTGGAGTTAAGTACGGCTTCCCAGGGAGTTATTCCCCGAGACGGCGGTCCTTATGTCGATGGCTGTTAACGGCTCCTTCTATTGAAAAGTCAACATCTCGCTTTTCGCCTGTGAGTGAAATACCACCGCCACCGACGTCGTAAGTCTGTCAGAGGAGGCCTTGAA